>OY979694.1:125257811-125857811 GCA_963855945.1 Thereva nobilitata
CAATGCTCCTTCGTGTTTACAAAATATTGCCCTTCATGAAGACTTTATTATTATTGAAACTCATAATTATCAGTGGATAATGGGTGCATAAATTGGGTTAAGGAAAATTTAAGGAAAAACCATTAGGTTTAGCATAACTTAATATTAAAAAAAATGATTATAGCTTTTAAGAGCAGTTTACACCACATGATTTTGTCACATGATTTGACGAGTCCTGGGTTCGATATTCAGCAATTCACACCACATGATTTTTCTTGTGCGTTCGCTTATGACAAACTCACATGATTTTTTGGAAGATAGAACAGTTTCTATTTTCTTATGATCAGTCATAGGGTTTTCGTGTGTGACAACAGCAGGCCTTGGTTTTTTTCGAGAAATTTTGTGTTTTTTTAATTTTTTTTTGAAGATTTGCTGTGCAACAACAGAAGGCCTTGTTTTTTCGGCAATGAGGAAAATTCCACTGTATTTCAAATTGGTAAGCAACTTCTTTCCATTGTTCCTTTCAACTGGGCATCTATGAATGAGAAAAACTATATTGCTCGAAGGTGTTCCAATATGCCACGAAATTACCTTTAAGTAATCATCTTTCAAAGATGTGTACATTGAGGTCAATGTTTCAGGTATAATTATAGAGATCGATGGAATTGAAATTCAGAAGTTGAATGATAAATCACTATATGAGTCTCCCGTCGCCAAAAGCCTCATAGTGAGAAGCAATCTATGGAATATTGAGTAATTAAAAAAAGTTATGTAAAAGAATAACAACGTTGTAAGTTGTTCTTAGGAACCTTGTTGAAGCAGGTATCGATTCACGTAATAGAGTATCTTCTTTTTCAATTAAAGATGTGACTAGATTCAATAAAGTTTTGGAAGCATCTGCCTTCATTCTCGTATAATTTTGAAATGAACGTACATCATCAATACGAACTTCGTTCATAACAAGGTGGGAAACGTCCCGAACAGTTCCTCTTTTCAGGAGCCAATTCCTAGCCTACATGTTTCTCAGTTTTTCTCCTTTTTTATTTTTGAGTTTCAAAACTGACTAAATATTCATAACGTGTAATAAAATCATTATATCATTCCTGGATTCGATGTCCGTTTTAATTTTAAATAATTTATGTCTCTTCTGACTTTGTAGTTAAGTCACTGACAAAATCACAACAATGTAAACAAGAATCGGAGCTGTCATATGATAAATTTTGTCAGTGACAAAATCACGGCCAAAATTATGGGCGAAAGCTTCCCAGCGGGAAATGGAGGGCTCCAATAGCGCTGTTTGAGCACTCCTTAAAAAGCTTACAGCGCTCCCGTTACGCTCCAGTTCCATATAGTAGGGGAGCTGGCACTTGAAAAAATCGTGTCGTCCCAACCTTCTGCCGTTTGGTATATAAGCTTTTGAAGTAATTTTAAGCATTTTTTATAATATGACATTTTTGCGGGAAGTGGACCCATTTCGAGTTAGGGGTTTTGGGGGTAAAAAGGGGGTTAAAATTGAAAAAAATGAGTATATATCATCAAAGTCAAAATATTTTTTTTTAAACAATAATATCAACTTCAACTACTTTTTTCTCCAAAAAATACGTAGTTAATCAATAGTTTATTTTCCAAAATTGGAAAGCTTGGACAATTTCCTATCTTTTACTTTTGCAGTTATGGTGCTTTTTTGATGTGAAACATCTTTGCGCGCGTTGAGAGTAATTTTTCAAGGCTGTGACACTTATCGTTGCAAGGTACAATTTCGTCTCGCGAAACGTATGGAAGATCTGTATTGGAAAAGAGAAAATAAGATGGAAATATTACAAAAAAAGTGAAATCTAAGAATCGCACATTCCGAGAATGGTCGAATTGGTTGAGTGTTGACGTTCTAAGAAAAAAACCCGGGGTCAATTCTTGATCACAACACTTTCATTTTTATTTATATTTCAAAGCTTTTATTTCCATTTGCTTCCAAAAAGGAATAATAAAGCAAGGAGTGCATACGAGTTTAAAAGCAAGTAAAAGGTCTTTTACTATTGAATGTAAATTGCACAAAATATTACTGAGACAGTCAATTTCTCAACTAGAATAATTTACAAAAATTTAGATGGAGCATTCGGATTTCTTAGAATTTTGTGTGTAGAAGGGATGAATGGCAGGAAGTTACAACTGATTAATGAAAATGATTATTTAACTTAATTTACTTGATTTTCTATATAAATGGTTAATGAGCTGAAATTAGCTAAAAATTTGAGTTATGGAATTATGCCGGGTTTTCACTAGTAGAATTAGTGGTAGAGTAATTGGCCTACTTTTAAGCGGTAGAGTAACTTTACCACGATGCTATCCCACTCTACTCTACTATAACCGAGTTTTCATTAGGTGAGTTCCCAGAATAGTTAGTACTCGACCAGTATACTCTACCACTGGTAGAGTATACTGGTCGAGTACTAACTATTCTGGGAACTCACCTAATGAAAACTCGGTTATAGTAGAGTAGAGTGGGATAGCATCGTGGTAAAGTTACTCTACCGCTTAAAAGTAGAGTATACTGGTAGAGTATACTGGTCGAGTACTAACTATTCTGGGAACTCACCTAATGAAAACTCGGTTATAGTAGAGTAGAGTGGGATAGCATCGTGGTAAAGTTACTCTAGCGCTTAAAAGTAGGCCAGTTACTCTACCACTAATTCTACTAGTGAAAACCCGGCATTATGCATGCGTGTATGTATATCTTTTATATTTCAAAGCTTCAAACGAACAAAAATTAGTTGCATTAGTTGCGTATTATTGTGCTACAAAATAAAGACATTTGTTAATACAATAAACAATAAAAACTTTTTAAAATTTTAATTTATTCATACAAATATATTTAGTTCACGCTTACAAAGGTTTATAAATTCAAGCAGAAGACTATAACTGCCAGTTTCGTCTATCGCACCCAAAGGCGTTGATAACCCAATGAGAAACATGAAGGTCATCGAAAAAAGGGGTCGTGAGTTCGACGCGCAACGGCGGCGCTTAAACTTTTTTTATAAATATTTGACAGATTACAACAGAAGAGCTAAATAATAATGGATTTCTACTTTTTTGGGAGCATTAAAATCGACTTCAACCTTGAAAATGTCAATCTATTGTTTCGTTGTAAAAAATTTCGACTGCAGCGATCATCACACTAACCCAAGCATAGCTCGTTCTTGGTAGATATAATCTTCTGCTTGAATTTATAAGCCTTTGTAAGCGTGAACTAAATATATTTGTATGAATAAGTTAAAATTTTAAAAAATTTTTATTGTATTAACAAATGTCTTTATTTTGTAGCACAACAATACGCAACTAATGCAACTAATTTTTGTTCATTTGAATTTATTTATTTTCAGGCCTATTCTGAACTTTGCTATAATTTCCTAACATCGGGAGCAAACTATGTAAGAAAATTCCAGCGAAGTTTCTAAGTTTACTCCCCCCGAAACGACTATAAAAAAGCTTCACTCAAAACTTTTAAATAAACGCATTAAGTGTATTAAATTTACACACTTTTTGTGTACTAAAAATAACACATTTGAAACGCGTAAAAAGTGACTACATGATTTAACACGCGGAATGCGTTTTAAAATCACACACTTGGGTTTGCAGTGTGGTTCTCGACCAGTGATGCGGTCTGCTGTCGAGATGTCTCGCGACTGCAGGCGAAAGTGGCGCTGTGTTCCGAATGTCATCCTTATAAAATCATACAAACCAGTAGTGTCGCTACGCTACATAGGCAAGAGTATCCAGCGTCACCCAATGTAAAGTTAACATCTTCAATATGGTGATTCGGAAGCATAGCTGTAGATCTTAGATCGCAGTACGATCTGGTGTTGCTCAGGACTTATCTGATTTGTATACCGGCACCAATAAAAGTCCCTGAGGCCGTTACCCCCCCCCCCCCTCATTCGGCATCCTCGATTTTAACAAGGAAACGGTGCATCGCCATCTGCTTCGGCACTCCGACTCCCTAACCTATCATATTTTCTTCTATATTTCAAAATTAGTTTACTACATATTACACAAAGCACTATGACCTGAACAACATGACGAACTGGTAGTACTAAGTTGCGTTTTTTGTCCACATCAAAAACAACTCCTTTTGCTCCAAACTTCAAGCCCATTTAATATGAATTCCAGTTTTACAAAAGTTCAAATAAATAAAAATATATTTTCTCAAGTCAGTGACCTTGCTATCCTCGTTTCTCCGTATTCCTTCTTTGAACTGAAATTTCTTCTGAATATTCTACTGAAGTATGTAAAAAATGTTTTGTAATTAGCTTTTCCTTTTCTCCTTCTTTCATAGATCACAATTTTTTAAGAACACCGCCAAGATTTAAATTTCATAAAGTTTCTAGGAACGTCAGATATACTCCTCGCCTCATCAGTCTTTCCTTCATTCTTAGAACATTTTGGGAATTTTGTGGAATTTCCCCTTTTGCATCCCTCTGCCCCTGCCTCCTTTAAGAGGATGATTTTAATAATAATTAGTAAACATTTTGGCCCCTTGACACGCAGTACAGAAGGAATAACTTTTTGTTATGTGAAGGATGATAGCAGGCGTTTCTTGCCAGGCCCCTTGGACATCTTTCCTTAATCTCGTTTTTCTTGTCAGTGCTTTTCGTTACATTCATTTTATCGCGACAAGTTTTTCATTGTTTTCTTGGTCGGAATTGGATTAGGTTACCATACAGCAACCTCGTCGCTTCAATCAGTTAAGTGGAATTTGTACTTATTCATCTCTTCATAAATATGAAAGCTTTAACTCAATTTGTTTAATACATTTTGAAAACGTTTTGCCATAAATTCAGACACACCCCTTAGGAATTTAAAGACACTTTTGTTGTGACGAGCAAAATGTTCTGAATGAATTTAAGTTGTGCATTGATTTTTTGTGTCATCCAATATTAAGTCACAAATATCTCTTGCTTTACCGAAGGCAGCTTTAAGGTCTCATAGGATGTTTCCAAATGAAGGGTGTGGCGGCTTTTTCAAAAAAATCTTATCCGAAGGCTCTGTCCGTCTGTTAACAACTTTAATGTCCGAAACTAACGGTGCTGAAAACAGGAAAAGAAAAAAGAACCAACATAAATCAAACTACTGCCGGTGCCTGGGGTAAAATGAAGGCCACCCTTCACCCTGAAACAAGCGCATACTAATTACCAACACCGCCCAAGTATCCCCAAGTGCATTAGAAAATTCTTACAATTACCATGTTTATAAGCGGAGTTTCACTCCCGGATCTTCAATCCGAAGTGAAACTCCCGTTGCGTTTATAAGCAATCCGTGTATCTCCACGAGTATTTTTGTTACATGTGGTAAAACCAGTTTTCCACCTTCCTCTCGGTATACATGGCAGGGAGTTCACCATGCGTAACTTTCTTGTCTTTACAAGGAGATAAGAAAGTGTATGTAAATTTCAGAGCCAAGAAAGAAGAAGATTAGAAGTAAGGAAGCACATTGTGCATGTGTATTAGTTTTCACGCCGAAAATTTTAGTTGAAAAAGTAATAACACTCTCCTCTTGCCGCTTTGCCCCTCTCTTCTAAAATCTCGGTTTTGCCACAGCTAACGAATCATCGTGGAGATATGGCCAATGGGAGTTAAAATCCAAAATAGCACCAGTTCCGACCTCAAATTAAAAATGGCAGCAAACGCAAATATAAACACAATGTTTAATTTAATGTATTTACAAAAATCTATAAGCAATGAAAAAAACTGTTGTAGCAAAATAAAACACTTATTCTTCACTAAGTTTTGTCCCTTCTGAAAAAAAAATTATGCTACTGTCATCTTACTCCCAGTCGACAAAATCCGCGCTTATAAGCATAACATAAACCGGGAGCGAAATTTCACTCCGGCTTTTTCTTCGGGAGCGAAAGTCCAACTTCTGGTTTTTCACTCCTAATTTATGAGCAGTGTCTTGCTCCGGGTCAAAACTTTCATCCGGAGGGAAACTGAACTTAAAGTTGAGTGACTCCTTTTAGAGGATATGTAGGTTTAAAGTGTGAGCAAAATCCCAATATTCTTCGTTTTTCAGCATTTTTCCCATACTTCTACATATTTTCTAAACGGAGTCACTCAACTTTTTGATCTTTATATCAAATTAAAGAATACACATTTACCTAAAATATGAGCCTAATTTTGTTGCTTTACGATAATTAGTCCAGGAGTAATTGAGGTTTAAGTAGATTTTAAAAATATTAATTTTTTTTTTGTAAACACCCTGTATTTTAGTGGATAGTGGGGATAGCCACCCTATCTAAAACAATTTTGTCTCCAAACACATCCAGGAATCACCCGTGAAAATATTAGCCGCGTAGGCCAACAAAGGATTTATTAAATGTCTGATGACCTTTGCAAGTCACGAATGAACATATGAGTATTTTGAATCTTTAAAACGGCGATATCTCATGAATGGCAATTCGTACGGGAAAATGTATAATATCTTTTTTTGTAGATAATGGCTTAATCTACTACTACTACTAATTATGGTAAGGCCTACCCCTTACTAGTGAGGGCTCATTTCAATACTTCTGTAAGCTTACAAGTCCTACTGGGTAGACATTATCAACGATACCCAGTAGGACTTGTAAGCTTACAGAAGTACTGAAATGAGCCCTCACTAGTAAGGGGTAGGCCTTACCATACCCCTTACAGAAGTACTTATTTTTACACACGATGTCATAGGAGGTAAGGCCTTACTTTTTACTACATCGATGAGCCCTTATATAAGGCATTACAAGATAAGGCAGATGGTAAGGGGTAATCCAGAATTCGACCGAACGAAGTTAGAAATTTACCCGATGACTCATTTGTTTTCGTATTTTTGGAATGGTATTTGAGTCATCGGGCAAATTTCTAACTTCTTTGGGTCTAATTCTGGATTACCCCTTACCATCTGCCTGCTCTTGTAATGCGTTATATAAGGGCTCTTCTAACACCTAAGAAAATAGGAGTACCCCTTACCAGATGACTACTTATATCAGTGCTCCATCGGTAAGTGCTACCTAGAATTCCTACTGGGTACGATCCCAGTAGGAATTCTAGGTAGCACTTACCGATGGAGCACTGATATAAGTAGTTATCTGGTAAGGGGTACTGATATTTTCTTAGGTGTTAGAAGAGCCCTTATATAACGCATTACAAGAGAAGGCAGATGGTAAGGGGTAAACCAGAATTAGACCCAGAGAAGTTAGAAATTTACCCGATGACTCAAATACCATTACAAAAATACGAAAACAAATGAGTCATCGGGTAAATTTCTAACTTCGTTGGGTCGAATTCTGGATTACCCCTTACCATCTGCCTTCTTTTGTAATGCCTTATATAAGGGCTCATCGATGTAGTAAAATGTAAGGCCTTACCTCCTATGACATCGTGTGTAAAAATAAGCTCTTCTGTAAGGGGGATGGTAAGGCCTTCCCCTTACCAGTAAGTGCTCTTTTCAGTACTTCTGTAAGCTTACAAGTCCTACTGGGATACGATATAGTGCAGGGGTGACCAACCCGCGGCCCGCGGGCCGCATGCGGCCCTTCGCAGGAAATTGTGCGGCCCGCGAGATTCAACAAGATTTAACAAAATATTTTATGCTAGAAGTTTCCAACATGTGAAAAAAAAGAGTCAGCTATGAGCAATGATTAAAATTCATAGCCTGCCATAGAGAATTGGCTCTCGGGGTGACCGGGTTGATGGATAAAAATCCAAGTAATTGTTTTTCTCGGTAACAATTTAATATAAATACCGCATCCGCAACAAAAATTTAGTGTCATGGAGCTAGCAGAGAAAACAAGCATATTTACAAGGAAGTACACTTCTTTGGTCAACATCCAGCTAGTGTGTTATGAGTGCAGGATTCTTTTTCTTCTGCTCCTTTATTCCCGCACGGGACATAGGGCGGAAATAGTTGCCTTCCTTGTTGTGGCGTCTTTTGGTAGGGTTCTCCTCCACTTTATTCTAGGTTTTCCAACTCTAGGGTTCCTTGCAGATTCCAGTCAAGGGCCTTTTGGCTAGATTCACGTTTGAACCTCGCAGGGTGTGGCCATTCCATTCCATTTCCCTTGCATGATTTGGTCATCTATCGTTTCTTTTCATTTGTAATTCTATCTTGCCAGCAGATTTTTATTTAGGATGAAAACTTGAAGGCGCGTTGTGATAGATTGGGCACTTTCAATGTTTCGCACATACGACAGAATTGCCTTAACATTGGAGTTGAACAGCCTTAATTTGGCGTTAGTTGAGATCTCCGTCGATCTCCATATGATTTATATATTCTGGTAGTGACGTAACTAATGAGGTAACAGAATTAATCTACCAATACCACGTCACCATTAGTCAGCGCTGTATCCACATTTCTTTAGTTTTAATCGGATTTAACCTTAAGCCTGTCGAACTACTTTCTGCTACTAATTTGTTTAACATATTTTTGAGAACCTGAATGTGAAAAACCCTTTCAAAACATGATTTTTATGTTATAAAAGAAAAGTTTTGTAAGTTGAGATGTCTGGGACAAAAGGTTGTGATTGCGAATCGTTTCTTTTCGAAAATGGAATTTACGTAAAATGAATACCGCGCCACCTTGTCTGACGAAAACCCGCACCACCAATTACATTACATTTCACCTAGTTTCTTAAAAATGCTCATACCTCCTCTATTGCCTATTTTAACTCACATTCTGATATTCTTAACTCCAATCCCTCACAGATAATTTATAATTCCGCATTTCCGCACGTTGATTGGTCAGCATTCTTTCCTTGTCTTCGCAGAACAGCTTTGGGACTCTCTCCCTATATTATATTAAATTAAATTTGAATCACCCAATATATGACCCCGGCCCGCGGGATCATAAGGCATTTTCAAAGTGGCCCGCGATACCATTTGGGTTGGCCACCCCTGATATAGTGTATTGTGATTTCTCTCAATTTTTATTAAATACCTCCAAAAAGTTACTTGAATAATGCCAACTGATGAAATTTATTTTTTTTTTCGTTGACGTTTCACAATGTGCTTGATACAGTCACACATATAAACATTTTCCATGCAATTGCCAGAAAAATAGAAACCGATTCTATTTTCGCTCAACCGCGCAAACTTCACCCCGATATCTCCCTCAGCCAACTAACTGCCAGGTGACAGTTCGAATTGATTGCTTCATTGACTCGTGCATCATGGGCCTTAGTCAATTTCATAATTTATACAATAAAGATCTAAAAGCTTTGTAAATTTTTTTTTTTATTCGATTCCGAGGTGTTTCGCGCGATTGAAGCTAGAGGCAAATACATCCGTGCTTGCTGGGCGCGAGGTGATATATATTAGAGCAGTGCGTACAATCAAATGCTACTTGGTGTAGTTTCAATTTTTTCCGCATTGCCGTATTCCACAATTTTTTTTTACTTTTGAACTTGAAAGTCCATGGTTAGGAGTCACTCGTCGTGGTATCAGTCCGTCATGTCGTAATCGTGATAAAGCAACATTTAGTAGTGAGCTTGGTTCGACGGAACGCAGGCAGGCAATTATCAGTGAAGACTCATCCTAAACTGCACGCACTGCCCACACCCATGTATTTGCCTCTAGCACCCTCCGACTATCATTACAGAGATCCGTGGTTCGAATCCACTCCGCAGCACGTCCCTTTGTCTTTCCACCTAGATAACTTCCGTTATTTAGTGTTACCACGCAGGAATGTTTCTGTTCATCTTCTATTCTACTAAATCTTTGAAGGCTAAGTCTACTATCCTCTATCAAAGACCTTTATGAAGTCAGTATAAACAGAAAAAAATTGTTGGTTGCTCTCCATACCATACCATACCATACCGCCCTTTTCTGAAACCGTGCTCTTGTTCATTAAAGTATGGGTCGATAATCTTATCGTAGACGAGTTTTCCAAGTAGTTTCGGGATTGCTGATAGGATTGCAATACCTCTCTAATTATCCTCTAAATGCTTATCAAATGCCTTAGGGGCCGGCGTGAGTTCGGATTTCTTCCAGAACATAGGAAACTTTGCTAACGATAATTGTTTGTCAAAGATAAGATGCAGAGGAAATAAGATATGTATGTTTTGAGCAGCGCTGCAAAAAGAGAGGAGGCAGATTGTCAGGGCCCTGAACTTGCTAATAATTTCAAAAGTAAAGGCCGTAGCATAAAAATTGTCCAAACATTATTGATAGGAAAGTGTCCAAGCTTTCCAATTTTGGAAAAAAAATTATGGGTTAATTACGTATTTTTTTGGAGAAAAAGGTGGTTTTAGTTGAAATTTTAGTTAAAAAAACAAAATTTTGACTTTGAACTAACATATTTTGTGACTGAGGTTGATGATATTGATATCAAAATAAGGAATGTACATTTATCTAAAAACTGAGCCTAATTACGCTGCTCTACGATAAATGGTTGAGGAGTAATTAAAGTTTAAGTAAATTAAAAAGATGGTTCAAACGTCTTTTTTTAAACACCCTGTATATCAGTGGATAGGTCCGATAGCCACATTCTGTAGAACAATTTTTTTCTCCAAATATACCCAGGAGTCACCCCTTAACGGATTAGCATCTTAGTCGGGAACACCCTGTTTATTGCAAATTTACAAAACTGCTTGTGAATAAAACTTCCAGTATTTTTTTTGTAAAATTACCACAGAAATTTTTTACAGTGAATTGTTGGGATAAATGATACATCTGACAATGAAAAACCAAGTTTGTAGGGTGGCAGTGGGTTGGGAAAAGTCGCCATCTTCTTTATATTAAATAACTGATTTGCATGCAATGATAGCTGAAAATGATCAAGTTGTGGAGAATAAAATTATCTAAAAAATGAGCCATCAACGAGTTCTGGAAGTTGACTTAGCTCAAAGTTATGGTCAGTCGAATTTCAAACATGTATCATATTGTGGGAATGAATGCAGTTTTTTGCGATTAAAGCCTAGTATGGAGTTCGCACGGAATTCCGTTCAGCATTTTTGGTAAATATTTCTACACGCAAAAATTGCGTGTAGATTACCGTGGAGAAAAGCTAACAGCTGAGAAAAGGCGAACAGCTGACTGTTAAAAATCACATATAAAACCATGAACTGACGGCAATAGCTGTTTTACATTCGTCCTGTCAAAATTACCTAACACACAACACGGAATAATTGTCTAACATTTATTCCGTTCCAACATGAACGGAAAAAAGTCTCCAATTCCCTGCAAGCCACCTGTTAGAGAATTGCACAAGCTAAATATTACCAATCGTTTTCCGTTCGAACTGCGTACCTACTCATAAAACAAAAAGCGCACGGAAAAATTTGGTGAACGGAATTCCGTGCATCTTTTTACGTGTATTTTATATGTGGAACGGAATTCCGTTCGAACTCCATACTAGGCTACTCGTAAAATTTTAATTTTTTGGCGTACCGCCCAGTAAAAAACTTAAAGTCCTAGTAATTACCTTTAGAATGAGCCCTTGATAGTAGTTATCGCTAAAATATAGTTTGCGAGCAATCCAACGACAAAGTTCGGCCTGCACATGTTTGAAATAACTAATAAGGCAATTTTTTTGTTGGAATTTTTCGTTAACGGTTGCTTTTATGAAAATGTAAATAGCAGAAATAATTCGCTTCCAGTCAGTTTCGCGGCTGAGATTAATTAGAATTTTATGTAACACACGCAATTATCTATATTTTTAGTTATATGTATAACAACTTTGAAAAGTTATAATAATTCGACGTTCTGACGAAACTTTCGCAGACGTCTTGAATCTTTCCAAAACCCATTAACGATGGGCTTTTACTAATGGTTTTTACTAATGCTGATCATATAGTGCTGTTAGTTAATATTATGAAATATTTAACTGATTCTGATATAAAGATACAGTATTGGCCAAAACTAAAGCACCCCCTTTCAATATTTCATATATTTTTTATTATTTTGATAAATCTAACAAAGTCGGGTTAGAACACCATTTATAACTCAAGAACGGTGTCACGATGTTCGCACACGCTAATCTCCAAAACCGGCCAACCGATTTCAATGAAATTTTGCGAATGTGATTGGTTGGTTTCAGATTGAAAGATAGGATATTTTTGGCCCCAAAAAGTGGTGCTGTTGCCCGAAAAATTGGAGAATTGAGGAATAACTGAACGTGCCTTTTATATGGGATTTTTGTCATTTTTTTATTGGTCATTGATGAAAAACATGCCACTGTTGCTCATTGCCCGTGCAGTTGGAAAGTGGTAAAAGAGTAAACTTCGCCATCTACACAACCGCCATCTACAACATTGAAAACGTTGTTTTAAATGTACCAGAATGATGAAATCGCCCGAACGCTGCTATACTCCCAAATGCCAATGTCATAGCTTTATGGCCGCTGATCGAGTGTTTGCCAGATTGGAGAAGGAAATTAAAAGGACTCATGTCATTACTATAAAGGGAGCATACTAGACAATTTATGAAAAGCATGGTAATTTGAAGAAACTTGGAAGCGACCGGTCCCTTTTCGACATTAAAGGGTTAGAGGAACATTATAAAAAATACCAGCTATTCAGACTTTCAAGAGAATTGCAATGAAAAAAATGGCAAAACGTGTTGCATGGTCCAAGCTTTTGAAACTTTTAGCTTTGAGTCAGGAAATGTACCGGTCCAAACTGTATTCAAAAATGGTAAAAGACACCGTAAAGAACTAAGGTCTTTACCATCTGTTCAAAAAGGTTTCCCTGCTGCCAAAAAAAACCATGTTATCAACTTATTGAATAAACAATTTGGTGATAATTGGTCTGAGCAGTCGGAACTTGCCTGGTACAAATAGATCTTATTAGATGAAAATAATACTATCAGCGATGAATCAGTACAAGATTGTGAGGCAGAAGAATGTGAATGCCTGGAGCCTAATTTATAGTATCTAATAGTGTAATAAAGCAATAAAGTCATTATTAAAGTACATGTTATTTCTTATTATTCGATGGTTTATCAATAGGGCATATTTTCCCTTCGTCAAATCGAAAAGGACTATTTTCAAAAGTGTCCAGTCGAAGGGACTATTTATGCAGCATGTGAACAAAAGGGAATATTTCAGAAATTTGACAAATAATATCTGTTTAAATAAAAATATTATATATTATATTAGCTGTAGTATGTTCTTAAGGACTAAGAAATTATATTTAAGAAAAAAAAAGACGGACAAAAAAAGTTTTTACTCTTTTTTTCCAAAATTTACTTATGGTGACTTTAGTCCCTTTTGAAGAGACACTCCTCATATAACGGTCACTCAGAAACACGTTCTTTTCTAATTTTTGCTTTGTTTACACATTTCCAATAGCTTTTCACAAATTCACAAAACGATTACAACAAATTTATTGAAATTTGGACAGGGCAAGGTCTGTCGGGTCAGCTAGTCCTTAATAAAAAGAATACTGTAAATACCTCTTTTGAGAAAGAAAGCCCTATCGCCCCTTTCGTTGCAGTATCGAGTGTTGCACCTCACATGAATGTTGTCGGTCGAGAGATTTTTCAGTAATTGGTCACTTTCTTCGTCTTTTCTTGCAATTTGCCTCTTTAAAAGTGATTGCACCCCCTTTTCCTTAACAGTTCTTACTTGACCTTCACTTAAAGTTTTCTTGCACACGAAACAAACTTCTGACCTAGAAAAATTACAAAGATAAAATTATAGAATTTGACAAAACCAGAACTAATTATCAAACAGATCAAGACAAGAAAATGGACGTTGAAGGATAAAAAAAAGCATTAACAACAAGAGTCGTTGAATGGAATCTGCAAGGAAGTAGAGGTGTTGGTAGACCGAAAAACACCTGGACACGAACACTAATGAAAGAAATCGAAATTATCCCTATGCCCCTAAAAGAGTAAAGAAGGATAAATAGGGATAAAGGTTCACAAGGAATGGGAAGCTTTACCTAGGTTCACCAGGCATGGGAAGGCATGTGAAGATTTACGACCTTAAAAGTATTTTATAAGCAGTGTGACCTGACCGATAGTAAGCTATCAAAGGCCTAGGAAAAAGGGTAAAATTACCAACCCCAACAAAGATAATTGCCAATCTTATATACCAATGACGTAAAATGTGAGACCACATAGCACTACCACCAACTATTTTCCGTTCTAGAAATTTTGTGATGCTCTTAAAGTTTCATAACTGCCTGATTTTTTGACACCCCCTAATTTGAATTACCCTTAGTTAGTGTTTAATATTTCTCGGCAATTTCTCTTTCTCGAGAAAAGAAAAAAATAAATTTTAGTTCTCGAGAATTCTCATTTCTCGAGAAATATTGTGAATTTGTAAAAAGTTCATGAAATAAAAATTAAAATTCCATTTTATTCATAACACAAAATAAATCTTTGTAAGAATTAAGTAATAAGAAAATAATAAGTATAAATATAAAGATTACAAAACAAGCTTTAATGTGATTTGAAGTAATTTTTTAAAAAATCTAACGCATCTAATGTTGCATTTGATAACACTAGTTTACAATTTTTTTCTTAATTGCGGGGAGTACCTAATAGGAAAAGTGTTTTTTAGTCTAATTTGAGGTCGCTGAAAACGAAAAAGACACTCATTTATTTTTCCAAAGAACCGTAATCGAGGTATAAGCAAAACGGTTTTTTTCCAATTATTGCCAGATTCTCGAGACCCAAGAGTCTAGCTTAAAAAATGCACTTTTTTACGCTGAATCTAAAACTGTAAAAGTGAAGGTTCTATCCTACCAACTTCCAGAGTAATGAGCCATCAATGTCAAAATTTTGTTTTTTTAACAAAAACATCAACTTTAACTACCCTTTTCTCCAAAAAATACGTAGTTACCCAATATTTTTTTTCCAAAATTAAAAAGCTTGGACAATTTCCTATGAATAATGTCCGGACAATTTTTGTGTTACGGCATTTACTGTTGAAGGTAGAGGAAAAACCATAAAAGAAGACAACGAGCTTCCCATTAGCTCTGGTTGTTTGAGTGAACAAGCTGCGCTTTCAAACAGCCAGAGCGAATGGGACACTCGTTGTATTCTTTTATGGTTTTTACTCTATTAGCAAATTTTGATGTTAAAATGTCACATATCTTATTTTTCTTCTATTTGACAGCACATTTGGAGGGTGGTCATGGTATCGTGTAGAGCCAGCTTAACACGAAACACGCATAAACCTGCATTAAAAGAATGTATATAAAAAAGGGCCGCACAAAACAAATATATTCCAACTAAGTTAGTATGTATGCAAGTTAAAAAAAGATGTATGGATATGAGGAAAGAGTAAAAATTTTAAGAAATTGATTAAAAAATAGTCATAAATTTCTCGCGGAAACAACATTCAATTTCTCGAGAAATGAGAATATAAAAATAGTTTTATTTCTCGAGAAATTCTCGAGAAAGAATTCTCGAGAAGAAACACTACCCTTAGTCCGAATTACGTATAAAGTTTATGTAATCCCAATCGATAATTCAACATTTTACATTGCCACCACCACCCGTTCTGCCCAAGGCACGAAATGAGTGAAGTCATTTTGAAGGGTTTTATGTAGGAATGTTATTTACCTCATAAAATGTCAAAATTATGAGATTTTCTCACCAAAACTTCTGTTACAATCCGAAGAGCTTTGCCTTTATGGCGACAGTGGAGGCCGTTACTCAAATGTCCTGCGTCACAGTGGGCTATGAACAGACCCAAACAAAAAATGGCGAATACAAAACTTTTCTGGGTATGAATATTTCTCCACACGAAACGTAATTAAATTCAGCAAAATTTATGGAGCGTTTTGCAGAATATTCCATACTTGTGGGCATTCTTATGGATTATGTGATAAACTTGTAAATTATACTTTTAGATGATTCAATTGTTGGGCGTGTTCTATGACTGGTTGAAAAAACAAGGACGCACTTAGTAACTGCACTGAGCAAGGACAAGTAAAATTTTGTCAACTGGTAGAATTTTGGACAATTGCTTCTACGTTGGTGGATGACTAATATTAAAATGTTATAATTTATTAAAATTAGCTGCCAAGCCAAGGAGATGTTCTGTTCTGCTTACTATTTAACGTAGCTATGGAAAAAGTGATAAGACACAGAAATTAACATCGCGGGCTGACGATATCGTAATACTAGCCAGATCCACCATAGCAATGAAAGAAGCCTTCATATCGCTAGAAAGAGCTGCAGACAAATTCGGACTAGCAATTAATTAAGAGAAGCCGAAATATATGTTCATCTCTAAAATACGGAATGATCGCCAGAATCACCGTTTTGCTCCTTTGAAAAGTTCATGTATACCAAAACCTACCCTTACTATTTCGAAGGGTCAGGCTGCATTCAGCCTTTCACGTGGTAGTGGAGTGAAGGATGTTCCGGCTGGCATACTAAAGAGACGTTTCCAAATCAAACAATATTTGATTACCATGTTAATAAGCGGTCGTCCTTGAAGAATCTAAAATCTCTCGAGGACTCGGGTCAAAACTGCGTTAATTCCAGAATGAAAGGACCTTTCATGTACATTATGTACCTCTTTTACTAGAAATTTCCTGAATTGAGAACTCGTTGGTAGTATTATAGGGTGATTATCATCCCCAGTCAGCTCCAAAAATTGCAACGTGCCACCTAACCGCATTAGACGGTGAAAGCGATGAATTGTCGAGGCTGGAGGCATTTGCTAGCATGCAATCTCAGGAAAGAATTTTCATTGAGTTTGTCTTTCCCAATAAATCTCCGCGTCCCGCAAACTCCCAGCAGATCGAGAATCGTTGTAGCTTTCCTTAAGGTGCGTTTAAACTTGCAAGAAATATTGCGCAAATATTGTTGAAAATAGTTGCATCTGTGTTTACACTACAATAAAAGTTGCGCAAGAAAGTTTGCTGCAAAAGATTTTCATATCTAGTGCAACATTATTTGCCGCAATTTCTTGCAGCACTGTTCACACGTATACAAGTAATCTTTCGAAATTTCATTTAGTCACTTCATTCAAGACCCTCGTAAGTACAGGCCTGGAAGCTGAAAACAGGCTGATTAGTGCTTTAGTGATTTAATAAAAAAAATTAAAATGAAGTGAGTGCTTAAGTGTATTTTAAGAGTGTTAATTGGTTAGGTGACCATTTTTGTTTACATTCGCGGTGGTTTTTTCGTGTTAATTTAGGGAAAAAATGTTGAATTTGTGTAGTAATATAATAAAAAGTGCTTTTTAAGTGATTAAAGATTATTATAGAATATTTATTAAAAACATAAGTGCAGAAAAATGTGAAGGAAAAGTGAAAAAGTTATTGTTATTCATGTTGTGTGGTAGTACTTGCACTTGTGTTTTTAATAACTCTTCTATAACAATTTTTAACTCCTTTAAATTCACTTTTAATTCCATTACTACACAAATTCAACACTTTTTCCATAAAATAACACGAAAAAACCACCGCGATTGTAAACAAAAATGGTCACCTAATCAATTAACACTCTTAAAATATACTTAACCACTAATTTTTTTTAATTTATGGACTCAGATCACTAAATAACTTATCACTGATAATCCGTGTGCACTAAAAAGTGATAAAATACAATATTTTACCACTTTTTAAGTTAAAAAATTGCTTCGTACGGCTTCGGCCATGTTAATTCCACAACTGTCAGACGATTTTGGCCTCGAACAGACACAACCAAAAAGTCTGATTCCAGGCCTGTACTTACGAGGTTCTTGCTTCATTACGTTTATGATTATGTTGAAAAGTTTAGTCGAGGTTGAGTTTAAATTTCGATCACCGTATATGACGTTGAGTTGAGTTCACTTTGGGTTGTAATAGAGTTAAACTGACATCAAAACATAACCTCAAATTTTTGTGTGAAACTCTCATTTATAGATACGATAGCTTCTTTTTGTTAATTCTTTTTCTATATTTTTAAATATTTCTGATTTCCAATATCTAGAGTTTCCAACAAAATGCTGGAGGGAATTTTGTTCCTCCATGGTTTCTAGCCAAGTTTTGCTCTGATGCTCCCAAACATTTCTCTTAGCCATTGTCAGAATTAAATTTCCACTGTTATTATTTATAATATAAAAAAATAAACGCAATACAAAAACACCGAACACAAAACTAACGCCGAAAGCAGACCACACGTATGATAAACAAACAAAACAAATGTCACTTCAACCCAATTACAACTCAACCCGCGTATAACAGGCGAAATTTCAACTCGACCCAACTAGGAGGACCCAGTTTCATCTCGATCCCCGTTTATGACTAGATTGAACCTATGACGGGGTATATGTTAAAAATGTCTTGCCAACAAATAAGGTGTGTTGCTGCTATGTTGTGGTTACTTTAGAAAAGAAAAAAATTAAAATTAAATCACGCAAGCGAAAAGAATGGGTCAGAACTGGATTAACGGCCGGCAAGATTTAGGATTCCACCTGCTTTTATTCAAAGAGTTGAAAAGTGAAGATCGTAATTCTTTAAAATTGTTATGAGGATGTCTCGAGAGAATTTCGATTATCTATTAAATTGTGTATCACCTTTAATCGCGAAAAAGGTCACGAAAAGTAGAGCAGCTATTTCAGCAAGTGAAAGACTACTATTGACTCTCAGGTTTCTTGCTAAGGTAGGTACATAATAATAAAAGCAGAATTTATAAATCTTACTTGTTCTTTTATTTAAAATTTAAAAATTAAAATATGAAATCATAGGTACTCACACTCCAAACAAAATAGCTTTTTTCTTTCCATCTTGCGCAAGACCGAAATAGTTTTCAAACTGATTGAAAGCCTGCAATACTATTGCGCAAGTCGGAATTTTCTTGTCCACACTGGCAACAAAATTATTTCTGCAATCTTACAGGAGTTTGCGCAAGCAGCTTGCAAGTATGTTTACACTTGCAATTTAAATTGCCGAAATTAACTTGCGCAATATTTCTTGCAAGTGTACACGTGCCTTTACGAAGTTTTGCAATAAAAGTGAAGTCCGTAGCGGTTACTCGTAGTAACTTGTTAAAACAGCTGTTGATGAATTGTCCTGCATATTGAGTAGTAAAGCGTGACGTTGCAACTATTGCCGTGTTTTTTTAATCTGTTCTATTCTGTTCTGTCCTGGAACATTAAAAAAACGGCAAGGGAAATTTTAATTTTTATTTTCATAAATTACGGCTTTGGGCATTTTAATTTCTTCTAATATTGCATAAAGATCGATCTTATTTATCTCTCCATTAATTTTTCTCTTTTTTCATTCAGTAAACAAAACATTTTACTTTATTTGTCAACTGTCAAGTTAAAAAACGTATGTGAGAAAAGGGAAATTTAAAATTTCCCTTTGTGCTGGATAGTGTTCTTGATAATTATCGGGGACAAGACTTTTGTATGGGAGCTGTTCTGCTCTGTGCTGGAACAGATTAAAAAAACACCCCTTATATTTGCAAAGTTGCGAAAATAAAATAAATTAAAATGGCCTTAAAATTTCTAAACATTTTTTCCTCATTATTTACGACACAAATTTATTAACAAAGTTTGTAATGTAATAGGTAATATGATTATCTGCAAAAAGGCAATTTACAAGAATTATGTGTGCCTCACGATATTACAATACACAAAGTGCACCCTCCTTTTCAAGATGGCGGAAAACAACCGCCCCACAATCCTGAAAACTTAATTTTAAAGTAGATTCCATTTACTCGACTACGATGCCATTCACGGTTGCCTCTAAAATTATTTTTTCACTTAAACATTGCTGTGATGACTTCAGTATTGATTGCTTGGTCTTCTACCGAATTTTGCCCCATTTACTTTGAACAAACTTAATTTACTAATCAAAAGTTAAATTTAGTTTTAGGTTTTTTTAATCAAAACTTTAAAGACCAAGGCAAACAAACAAACAAACTGAAATGTTGAGAGGTGGGAGTGTGCTGGTGACATGGGTGCTTGCTTAAATGTTAGATTGCGACCCTGAGAAGTACATGTTAACTGAACCAAAATTTAAAAAAATACAAATTTTAATAGTCATAACTTTTGAATTGACCATAACAGACATAAATAATATTAATCATATTTCATTTTGCCGTTGCACACAACAAAAAATTTACGTGAAACTAAAAATACATCCAATGTTTGTGTCAATCACTGTCAATTGCCGTGTCTTACGATGGCACTCACAGCAAGAAACTCGCACGACTTCCTCTGCACATTTTATTGTAATTCTATAATTGAATTAATTTTTTGAGTAGGCATTTATAAATAAATTCGGGGCTCTATTTATTCCTAGATCAGATTTTGCTGGCTAATTGATTTTTAAGAAATCATTTTGTAGGTTATGTTTCACTTAAAAAAATGTCGGCTATTTTGCAGGAATGAGTGCGGACGAAATAAGTGCGTGGCAATTACATGCTTGAACATACTGTTGCAAAATGTCGAGTTTGGGTAAATTCAAAAACTCATCACTGCCGCATCACTGCAGAATTCAGCCACAGACTTTCAATTGAAGCCTGTGGCTGAATTCTGCAGTGATGCGGCAGTGATGAGTTTTTGAATTTACCCTTTTTTTATCACTGCCAGCATTTTTAAGAACCTTCCAAGGACTTTCAGTGCCACATTACTAAGGCGAAGGCAACGTGAATATGTAATTAGATCCTTTATTTTATGTAGCACATTTTCGTAAAATGGGAATTACGTTGCGTTATAAAAATTAATTTACGATTTAATTTAATCCGCGGCTAGTTAGGCCAGGTATATCATACCCGTCAACCCGTGCGATTTTCATGTTTGATTTTTTTAGCTCTAGAATGCATATCTGGGTATTCTCTCAACATATGACTTTACTGTCAATGAAGTCAAACCTAACATGTCATACAACTATCAGTCAAAATTTTCTTTGAATATTTCTGTTTTGACTTGTCAAAATTACGTGTGAACACAATACGAAGCCAGATGGACTATCAACTCGTAATTTTGACAATAAAGTCCTATGTCAATTTTTTTTGGAGAAAGTAGTAAAATGCACATCCCCTAGTAAAGAAAAAAACTTAGTCGCAATGAATAAGTACCCATTTGTGGCAGGAGCCACGTTTTTGAGCATGTATATTATTATGAACAGGCCGAAAATTACAAAGCCAACATTATTGGTCGGTAGAGACAAATAGTTCATATCAAGGTGTGACATCTGACGAGAGGATAGTTATCGTTCAACTGTATTTGACGTGTTCGTGCGGTTCAATTTTGCAAATGAAGTTTTCACTTTAAGGCATACTACCTGAAACTTTGCGGGTCAAGGAAATTCTTTAACTTTCGTGACACAAGAGCGGTTGATAAGATGTGTTCGTTGATCCAGTACCAACATTACCAAATTAGGGATGAATCATTGATAAAAGTTCACCATTGCTAAGAACTTCGTTTTCTGTTTAACAGTAGTCGTGGGGCGAGGTCTTAAAAAAAATTGTAAAAAATTTCTGTGGTAATTTTACAAAAATAATACTGGAAGTTTTATTCACAAGCACTTTTGTAAATTTGCAATATATATTATTAGGAATATTCCAATTCTACTTTACGTATTTTTACCAACTGTGTACTAAATATACATTATTTGTGCGATGCACAAATACAATCAGTATTGGAACTTTCACTTCATAGTTTTGTAAATTTCCAAAACTTTTGTGTATGCCCGCCCTCTCCCTATACATAAAAATAGCATTTTGCTCACCATGCAAGACCGATTCGCAATGAAAGCTTCAAGCTGCAAGCGTAAAGCTGCAAGCGTCAAGCTGCAAGCTTCAAACTACTAGTGTGAATCGGCCCTAAGCATCAAATATTATCAAAAATTTTTTGGCTGTTACAAGAACTACCCAGACCCTGACCGAAGTCAAAGGTATGACCTTAACTTAAGAACAATCGGGTATTATATGCTTAGTATTCCATTGTTACCTGTGAATTATATCTATGAGAGGGAAAATTTAAACCTTACATTCCAATGAACAATTTGTAATTTTACTGAAAATATAAGTTCTAAAATTACGCCTCTTACTGTAAAATTACAGTACAAAGTTCAGTACATAACATTGATAAATAACACTAAGAAATATTGTAGTTTTCCTACATAAAGGATTAAGAAAAATACACAACATTGTGTAAAATATAGGTCACATTCATGTAATCAACATTTACGTCATGCACTATTGGAGATTCTCAATTTCTTTATGTGAAATTACAAAATTAAATTTTTCGACCTAGATAAATTTCCTTCTTTCCTGTCTTCTCTCTTTATGGTCTTTCTCTTGCCATCGACTCTAAGCAGAATAAGCGAGGAAGAGATGTCCTGTATTATGGCGAGCTAGTGGAATAAGACCGCCTGCTGGCGTTATCAGCTCTTTCACTCTTCTCTCTAATAATGCTTCCAAATGCTTCACTTTTCTCTTTCCTGTCTTTATTCTCTTTCTGCATGTGTGATACTGCTTCTGTGGCTCTGTTGCTCATTATATATTGATGAATTCCTCCGATAGAGTGCACAGTGAAGGAATCCTTCCGAATATCCTCCGTTGTTCTTCCTCAGGCCGGAATATATGTACCTTGAATGCATCAAGCTTGACGCACTTATTTGATAACACAAAATTACATGTTATTGTAGTCAATGAGACGTGGCTGAAACCAGAAATCCCAACTCCTTATGCTTCCTTGCCTGCTTTTTGTATGCATCGGAATGATCGTATGGGTCGTACTGGGGGTGGTATTGCAGTATATGTCACCTCTTCTCTCTCCTCAAAAATAGTTGGCCAGTTCATTGCCTCACAATTTGAATTTATTGCAGTGGAAATAAAATCACATGTGTTATTGTCAGTGTTTACTGTCCACCTAATGTTTTTACTTCTTCGATCTCATATCTACACTGTAAAAAAAATATGTAAAATCACAGTGCAAATGTACAGTAAAATTACAAATCGCGATATGAAATACTAATTTACTACACAATTATTGTAATTTTACTATGAATTTTGTAATTTCACAAAATGAAATTGGAAATCTCCAATACTGCAAAACGTAAATGTTGATTACATGGATATGACGTATATTTTACACAATGTTGTGTATTTTTCTAAATTGTTTATCTAGGAAAACTAAAATATTTCTTATATATTTATCAATGTTATGTACTGAAAAAATCCTAGCACTTTGTACCGTAATTTTGCTAAAGAGGCGTAATTTTAGAACATAAATTTTCAGTAAAATTACAAATCGGTTATTGGGATGTAAGGTTTAAATTTTTCTCTCGTGTATATAATTCACAGGTAACAATGGAATACTAAGCATATAAACCCAATTGCTTTTAAGTTAAGGCCAGACCTTTGACTTTGTCAGGGTCTGGGCAGTTCTTGTAACAGCCAAGAAATTTTGATAGGCATTGCCTCACGTAACATGCTTAACAAGGCATTATGAGCAAAATGCTAATTTTTTATGTATTGGGAGTGGGCATTAACTAAGAATAAAATTTGGCGCTTGGAAATATTTCAGGCAGGACCAAGAACATTGGCAAAGGGCGGTAATCTTCAGCTTTGGGTTTTGCCCTTTTAGTCTCTCTCCGGTAAAAATTTGCAACAAGAGTTTTGGAAATTTACAAAACTATGAAGAGAAAGCTGCAATACTGATTGTATTTTTACGTCCCACAAATAATTTATATTTACTATACAGTTGGTAAAAATACGTAAAGTAGATTAGGAATATTCCTAATAATATATATTGCAAATTTACAAAACTGCTTATGAATAAAACTTCCAGTATTTTTTTTGTAAAATTACCACAGAAATTTTTTACAGTGTAGCCTCTCCCGTCATTATGAAAACATAATTGCTGGTGGCGATTTTAATGTTGATATGCTGAAGGCCAATGTACGTGCGAACACACCAGGGCCGCGGCTTAGTCCAATCAATCTACACAAATCCATCAGGTTAGGTTCGCCATTCCAAACTCAAAAAACAAAAACGCTATCTTTTTTAGAATTTTTTTTCCTATATAACCGTATTTTTGTTTCCTGTTGGCAATTAACGCTAAATATACAAGGAGCTATTGTAGATTGATTGGACTAGCTAGGCACTTTGCCGACCAGTGCACATCCGCCGATGCCGCCCCCTTTAAGGGCAACATTTTTTTCGCTCGCGGCTTTTTATGTTCTTTATAGGAATTATCTGGTATATAAAAAATTGTTAATTAAATTTTTCTTTCTATTTGGCAAAGTCAACCAAGTCATTTATTAGTACAGTTCCTCTCTTACTTCAGAATCGACTTACATAAATGAAATAATTCATTTAATTTCATTTCTTCGCTTTCGGTGATAGGAGCCGCGCTGACAAGCTGAAAACGGATGGCGACTTCTCTTCTACTTCTTGCTGTGCCACTACCTTTCGTTTCGGCAAAACTTCTTGCTTAGCCTTCTGCTCCGCAAACTGATTTAGTCCTGGAAAGGACCGGTTCTGTTTATCGTTTCGTCATTCGTTTATCATTTATTTATTTATTTATACAGTCTACATCTACATTATGAGACTTACAGACTAAGAACAATAACATAATGAAAAGAATTCTATGGAACTAACAATACAAAAGTGCAAATTATTAATAAAATATACAATAAAATAAACTTTATAAATAAAGAATTACAATTAATTGAAAATATCGAGAAAGATAAATCAAGCGGAACCATCGCAAGGGACAGACTCCAAGTGCAACATTGCAGTTTCTTTAAAAATTTGTCTATCCATTGATAAATCAAGATGATCATAGACTGAGTTGAAACATGACGCCGCTCTCGAGACTGGCTCCTTTTGCCCATACGTGGTTCTGTGCATCGGCACAAACAGCAAAGGTCTAGATCTAAGGCGCGTCTCAGGTGCATAAATATTGAACAACGCGAGAAGAGAGGAAGACTGAACTTTAAAGCAAAGAGTATCTCTCACAAACATAACAGATGCCAAAATACGTCTGCATTTAAGTGCTTGGAGTCCAAGAAGTTGACATCTAGCGCTGTAAGATGGAACATGCGATGTCCAATTTAACTTGCGTAAAGCATACCTTGAGAAATTTCTCTGGACAGCTTCGATTCGATCCTCATGCACTTTCGTATATGGAGACCATACAACGGATGCATATTCAAGAATCGGCCTGACCAAGGAAACGAAAAGAGTCTTTAGTGTCAAGGGGTTCTTAAAAGCGACAGTGTTTCTCTTAATAAAACCAAGCATTTGATTGGCTTTATTGCAGGTCACTTCTATATGGACCGTAGAGTCGAACTTGTGGTTAAAGTAAACCCCAAGATCTCTAATAGTCGCCGGACGAGCAAGTATATAGCCATCGAGCGAATACGGGTAGATTATAGGGTCTTTTGAGCGAAAATAAGAAAATGCATTACATTTAGATTTACTTAGCTCCAGATCTATGCCCTTAGACCACTCCAGAAATACATTAAGTTCATCCTGAAGTAGGGCACAGTCCGAGTCAGAGCGTATGGGGGCGAAAATCTTAATATCATCGGCATAAAGGAGTACAGAAGCATGCTTAAAAAGAGTTGAAACAGAATTTACAAATAGGATAAATAAAAGAGGCCCTAAGTGGCTTCCTTGGGGAACCCCAGAAGGCGCCTCGAAATATGAAGAGACAGTAGACTGGATTAAAACGGCCTGTTTACGATTTCTTAAATATGAATCCAACCATAGCAGCATACTGCCATGAAAACCGTATGCCTCTAGTGTAGGCACAAGAAGATCATGATTTACTTTATCGAACGCTTTCGAGAAATCCGTCATGATAGCATCGACCTGACCACCATTCTCTATAATATTCATGGCATGATTTTTAAATAAAACCAAGTTTGTGACAGTAGATTTACCACTAATAAAACCATGCTGCCTATCATCAATAACATGCTTTACACAAAAGTAAAGATTATCCTTTACAATTGATTCAAACAGTTTAGGGACCGGTAAGAGTTTGGCGATGCCTCTATAGTTACAAACATTATCCCGAGCGCCGGATTTATGCAGTGGTTTGATGAAGGAGTGTTTCCAACAATCGAGGAATTGGCCTTGACTTAGAGAGTAATTAAAAATGATCGTCAACGGGAGAGCCAAATTTTTAGCACATCTTTTTAGTAGGAGATTACAAATTAAGTCATCTCCATAAAATACATCATCGGACAGATTGCACAAAGCTTGTAATACTTCGTCGGTGCTAAGAGATAGGACAGAAATATCTATCTGAGAATTGTTACTAAATGAGGCAAGTTGGCAGTGATTGATATTATGATTGTAGACAGAGCTAAAAAAAGATGCAAACAATTCTACACTCTCCTCTAAACTGACAGATGACACGTCATTATAATGCATGGCCAGAGGTATTGCTGATGAAGAGCGCTTGGTATCCAGAAAGGACCAAAAGGCTCTTGCGTTCACTTTAATGTCAGCTTCAATGGACACGATGTATTGGTTGAAAAGAAATCTGTGCAAGTAATTGTATTCTCTCCTCAACCTGGAGAAAATAATATAGTCTTCATCCTTTCTCGCTGAGATGTACCGCCTATGCATTTTATTCTTGGCATTTTTCAACCGCAATAAGCCCTTACAAAACCAGGGAGGATGATTAAGTTTAGTAGAAGAGCAGAATGGAACAAATCTCGAGATGGTGTCGTGAATGATCGTTAAAAATGCATTATACGCATCGTCCAGATTGCTCCTATGGGAATCCAGGAGAGTTGACCAGTCAACAATTTCGAAAGCTGCATTTATGGATTGATAATCAGCCTTGCGATAATTCAGCTTTGACGACCTTTCCTTAAAAGAATTAAAAATATAAGCATTAATATGAATGAGAACTGGTCTGTGATATAAATCAATTTTAGATAATGGAATTTGAGGTTCCATAAGACAATATTTTAGATCACTATTAATAAAAATAAGATCAAGAACTTTACCTAAGAAATTAAATAAATTATTAATCTGAATTAAATTTAACCTACTAGCCGAATCGATAATACTATATTCAAAATCATGACGAACGTTTAGTGGGCATAGTCCAATAGCATTATCCAAATCACACCATTTGACACTGGATAAGTTAAAATCACCCGTAATGATGCAAATATCATTCTCCTTAGCACAGATATCACCAATCAATGAGATATTTTCCGCGTGACAATTGTAGATTTCAAAAGATGAAACAGGTGGAATATAGCTGACAAGAATATAGCACATGCCAATTTCAGGAACAATGATCGATACACCAAGTTGTTCTATTAACGGTCCATCATTAGGAAGTGTGATTCGTCTCGAACTTAAGCGATTTTTTACAGCAATCAATACACCTCCACCTTTCGAAAGACCAGTGGCCAATGAACATCTATCTTTTCTATAAACAATATAGGAAGTTTCATTAAAGAATTCAAAAGAAGATACCTTAGCAGTAAGCCACGTTTCAGAAAGCACAATAATGTCGTAATCGCCTTCAATAATATTTAAGAATATCTCATTCACTTTCGAACTCATTCCTCTAATGTTTTGATAATAGATCGCAAAATTTGGTACATTCAAGGCAGCATCCATGGAACCAACATCTAAGATTGATCTGGAGGCGACGTCATGTGAGGCAGAGCCACCCCGTTTTTTGGAATGAACTTAAATGGACGTACAATGACTCCTTTCGTCCAAAAATTTGCATCCCATAATGCACTGAATAAAGAATGTGGTATTCGCACTTTAAAAGAAATGAATTTTAAAGACGATACATCAGCTCCCTTTTTGACGAGTTCTTTGCAGAAAATGTCCATATCGCCAGCATTTGGAGTGCATTTTTCGCGTATGAAGTTTACTATATCAGCAGATGTAGTTTGTGGGTTCAGCCTCGAAATATGCAGCCATTTAGATTTCGGGCTACCATCAAGTACAGCAGCAGATAAAGCACATGCAGATCCACATCCAACGATAGAATTGTTAAATTCAGAAAAATTAGAACTCCTATTTAGAGGGGCCGCTCTTACATCAGCATGCACGGCAATAGCAGCAGCAGTAGTAGAAGCGGCAGCAGCAGCAGCGGGAGTAGAAACGGCAGCAGCAGCAACAGCTGCATAGGAATTTCCAGAAACACCATCCGCAATAATATCGCTCTCAGACACAGCGCCAGAACCAGCAGCAGCAGAAACGCCAGCAGCACGCCCAACAACAGATTCACTATCATCGGAATAGATAGCAACGACAGGAGGCACTCCATCAGTAACAGACACTACGCCGCCATTTGAAGAGCTGGATGCGAGAGCATCGACTTTGAGTGCCGAAGATGATTTTTTTTTGGACGGCAAAACCGTTGGCGAATTTTTAAAGGCAACGGACGCAGCGGTTTTTTTAAGCAAAGTGCTTCGTAATGAGCCTCCTGAAGACAGAGACACGGAACGACGATTGTTAGGTGCATTTACAGCAGAGCCATTACTACTCTGCTTAATAAATTTAAAAAATTCACTTTTAAGCTCAGCAACATCACTGGCCAGTTGACAGATTTTAGTTAGCAATCCACTGATGGGCAACACATTACAATTAGCACATTTCCAAAATAATGAGTCATGTGATTCAATTAGTTTTAAAACTTCATCATCGAGCCGAGAACAGCGTCGATGGAAAAAGCGCCCGCAATTTAAGCACGACACATTCTTTTTTTCAAAGAGCACCTCATTACATTTAGCACAAACATTAGCAATTTTATCAGTCATAATGATTAATAACCGCAACAATGAAATAATTTTTAGAATTATACGCTTTAAGAGATCACGTCTGATGCACTGCATTTATCGATTAATCCGGTTTTCATATCGATTTTCGTGGTTCATAATTAGGGATTTACTTTGTAGTCGATAGATCAACTAGTCTGTCATGCATGGCAGAAAAGCGATTTGCAACGTAGGCCTGCGTCACATCATCTCAACGCCAAATGTGACAGCCGGGCATCGCACATATTAGTACGAAGATAGTTTTTAATTAATTTCAGTTTAGAGAAGCTTCGTTCGGCAGAAGCAACTCCAACTGGAATTGTGCATAATGCGCGTAAGGCGATCACGAGATTCGGAAATAACTCCGTACACCCGGTTGAACCCAGTAAATTTAAAATTTGGAGTGGATTTGTGAAGTAAGCATCTTTGGAGTGGATAAATACATAGATATTTCATCCTTTAGCTCATTGCCACTAATGTCCGATGCATTGGTGACGGGATCGCGCAGCGTTTCCTCGAATAAATGGCATTGCCCTTCGGTTGGCTTGAAACCTGTATCGCTGCTGTCTGTTGATGGAGCTCGACCAAAAGTTGAATTGCTCTAGCCTGCTGAATGGCTGCAACATTTAAATATTTTGCTTGGATTAATCGCTTTCGGCAACATGGAACACGTTTCGCCTTCATATTGGAATGAATTGTAATGCAAAAGGTTGTCATTATGCCTTCGACCCTAGGATCTCGCAATGTTAATGTGTACATGCTGCGTGTGCTAATTAATTATTGGTAATTTTTGAGTATTGTGCTTGATGTTTGTCTTCTTTTTGTTTATCGTCGCTGTTCATTTAAGTTTTTGCGCTCATCGCCAAAAATGGCTTGTCTTTTGGCGGCTGTCGTTGCCTATTTAAACTGAGATGCCGCCCTTGCCGTCGGCGCGGCATATTTATAAAATATATTGTAAAGATGCCGCCCTTCCCAAGTGCCATCCAGTGCAAATGCACAGTCTGCACATATGGGTGCCGCGGCACTGGAACACACTCCAACACTTTGTGGGGTAATTAGATCAACTGCCCACATTTTTGATGTTCACACTGCTTGATGATGTTCCTTGATGTTCACACTGCTACCTTCAGCAATTTAGTGTTAAAACATAGCCAAATTTCTCCCCGACCAAGGGACTGAATTTTGCTCGCTTTTCTGAAATTACTTGTTTTATTTGATGAATGTGTCCGTTTAGTTACAAGAAGACGTTGTATAAATCTCCAACTTGCCCCTGGTTTTCTTATGAAATCCCCAAATTGATTGTTGAGCGTGAGTTGTTGTAGGTACAGATGCTATCGCAGAACAAGGATCCCGAACCACCTCCGTGAGTACAAAAATCTTCGTAAATTAATCAATAGCAAAGTCAAATCGGCTTGATCCTTCTCTGTCCACTAAGCAACTTTGGTCTAACCTTCGTTCTCTAGGCATTCATACCTCTGAACTTAACTCCTTTGATGTTGATGCTGACTCACTCAGTGTATCTTTCATTCAATCTCTTCCGAATTTCGCATAGTCTTACTTTTCGATTCACCTTCTTCCAACTCTATATGTTCTGATGGTTTTAATTTTCGTTGTGTTGACTCACTTGAAGATCTTGGAATATTGCTTTATATTTCGTCCAATAGCGTAGGCTATCTCCCCTCTAATCATTGAAATCCTCACGTATATTCTTAATTATGCCTGACAACCTCGCAAGTTCCTTTACTTTCTAAACTGCTATATTGAAGGCGACAACTGACCTTCGTTTGGCCCTTAACCATGGTGATATTGCAATACTAGTTCTTCTAAATTTCTCCAAAGCATTCAACTCTGTGGTATATTCACATCTGCTCCATAAACTTAGTCAACGGTAGCACTCTTCTTCTTCTTCTGTTCGTCTTTTCTCTTCTCTTCTCTCTAATAGATCGCAGTGTGTTCGGCATAATAATGTTACATGCTCTTTCGTGAGTATGCCTCCAGGTGTGCCTTAGGGTTTAGTTCTTGGTCCTTTACTTTTATTCCGCTATATTAATGATCTTCCCTCCGTTATCCGTCGCTGATCTTTTCATCTATATGCTGATGATCTCCTGCTATTATATCTTGTCCTCCTAATCAGATTGAATTCTATGTTTCTGAACTCAATAACATCTTGTCTCAAATAAATGAAAGGAGTTCTAGAAATTTCCTTAAATAAAATCCAATTAAATCGCAAGTACTTTCCCTTAGTTGACGCTCGCTATCTCCGAATGGTTTTCAACCTCCGCTTAATAATGTTCCTCTTCCAATCGTTGACTGGGCCAAAAACTTTAGTATTGTTGTCAATTCAAAACTCGCCTGCTGCAATCATGTTTCATTGCTGCTTTTTAAGATCTATGGCACCCTACGCAAACTGTGGCTACATGCTAGTCTGTTTTCTTCGCCTATTCGAGCCAAATCTCTCGTTGTTTCTCGCTGGTACAAATTTCCTGCGAGTCATCCTGCCGTCAGCGTCTTAAAGTGTCATTTGATCAGGCCTTAGGTTCATTTTTTATTTGAGAAGATCTGATCATGTGTCGGGTGTCCAAAATTCCCTACTGGGTTGTAACCCTTAAAGCCCTTACTACCTTTCTAACTTCCTCTTTCCTTTGCAATCCTTGAGATTCATTAAATTCCTGATTCCTACTCACCTCTCCCTAATTGGTAGTCGTTCCTTCTTTGTGTATAACCTCAGAATCTGAAATAATCTTCCAAATCACATTCAGAGAATGAGGACAGCCCCAACATTTAGAAGGCAGACATCGCTTTTTCTATCGTCTTGTTCTTCTCACTAGCTTTCTATATTTCTGTTTCCCACCCTCTTACCCACTTCAATCTCAATTTTAATTCTTTAATTAATTGTAACTATTTTTATCTTTATCTTTAACTTTAATTGTGATTATTATTTTAACTTTAATCTCGATTTTAATTTTTAATTGTAGTTTTAAGCTTATTTTTTATATCCAATTTTTTTTATATATCCTACTTCTTTTTTTTCTTGTGTGAGATACTGGGTCCAAAGGCACTGCGGCCATTCATTTGGCCTATTGTACTACACCCTTATACCTCATATTTTTATGCCAGGCCGCTTGAACAAGTTCCGCAGTCTGCCTAGTGCCTTGTCACGTAGACTTGCATAATCAAGCAGGGACTCCTCGAATAATGAAACCCTGCTCCTCGCTATTGCGGGGCATTCACAGAGGACGTGGAGAGCAGACTCATCCTCCTCCAGGCAAAGCCCGCAGCTGGGGTCCTCCGCCTTTCCTATCCTCCATAAGTGGTAATTTAGGGCGCAGTGTCCGGTAATCAAACCAACATGTGTCCTGACATCATTCCTGGAGCGCCCTAACAATTCCTTGGCCGTGTTAGGAGACGGCCCAGGAAGGAACCGCTTAGAGTTGGCCAGTCCAGGCGCGGACCTTGACACTCGCGCTTGAAAATAAAACTTTTTCAACACCGCCGCAAGTTATTTATTTATTACTCGCATATCCACGCCTAAATTCTCGAATTTTTTAGCCTCTATTTTCCACTCTAGGTGGGGCAAGGTGTTAGATAAGCCTAGCTTCATAGGAGCCCTATCTGCACCCGCTTTAAATGCTAGCCGGGATAATCAACTACAGCATGACTTAAAAGCACAAGAGATTACTCATTGATATAGGTGACGGAAAGATTCCGGAAGTAGAAGGAATAATAAATAATCCGGATAGCCTGCGTGATATTGTTAAATAAGACACACACTCTTTAAAATTCACGTAATAAGTTATTAGTTCGTTCAAAAAAATACATTTATCGTTCGTGTTTTGAAATTCATTCGTTTTACGATCGCGGTAAGTTCAAGACTGAATGTGAATAATTAGGAATTTGATCAGCTGCTGATGTCGATTGATATTTTACATAGCGGTTATTGCCCGCCCGCCCTAGAATGGCCATGCCCTCCGCCCCACAAGAAAAAACCAACTGAATGCCTGGATGCTCAAAAATCGCCACCCGCTCTATGGAAAACATGAAAAAGTATTGCGCATGGTAGGAGACTCGATGGAAAAAAAATGTATCGAATTGGCAAGAAAAAAAATACTATTATATGCACATCATTAACACTATGCCGCGTTTTACGTTTTTTTATGTGATAAAACCAAGCTTAGGAGTCGCCCTTTGTACTACCAGTCTGTCTAGTAGTAAGCTTGATTTGAAGAATAGAGGAGAATAGGAAAGGTTAGAGGGGGTCTGGGGGTGCTCAAGGAAATGTCGAAGAGCCTTGCCTTTGAACTATAAGATATTGTACGAGTTCGTAAATACTGACTGCGGGAGATTCTATCCATAAGCGAATTTCTACATCGTATTATGCGCGAAAGGGGCTGTAGGATATGGGGGTGGGCCGAGCGCGCTAGTCTTGTGTTGCGGAAAAAATATTGCCGTGCAGACATATGGTTCTGAATTGCAGTGGAACAGTCGCTAGAGTAATAGCTATAAAGTATCGAGAGGGCTGCTACATTCCTACAGTGGTTTAAAGCGCATATATAGGCGCGGGAGGTGCCATCACCAAGGAGTTTGATGACCCGATTTTGCACCTTTTCCAGCCAGGCCAATGTGGTTTTTGGGGCGCCCGCCCAGAAATACGTATTCAAGGCGGGGCCGAATGTAGGATTTGTAGATTGTAGCCAGTGCGTCTGGGTGGAGGAGGAACTTGCATCTCTTGAAAAATCCAAGGCATTGGGAGGCTTGTTTGCCGATTTGGAATATGCGATCATTCCATCGCAGAACTTTTGTAGGAATGCTATGATTTTTTAACTTTTTTTATACGTAATTAGTAGTCGGGCCCCTGCACAATTGTGCAGAGTATATATTATGTTAATTATCCCAAAGCCCACAGTGGTAATTCCTCAAATCGTAACATCCTACTTTTGGATCATTTCGAACTTGAATTTGGCAATCGCTTGAGCACGGTTTAAAAAGGAAGAGTTATCTCCTGGTTCATTTTATTTATTTACATTAAAACTTCTTTATAAACCAAGTCCTCAGTGACAATTTCTTGAGGGGTAATTTCCTGTTTTAGACCACTTGAAATATCAATTTTACAATCGCTGTATACAACTGACCGTACGTAAAACATGGTTCCGCAAGAAAAGGACCAACAAAAGACCACGAATAGTATGACACTTCTTCCGCGTTCATTCTAGCAAGAACAAACTCATTTATTACACGGAAGTGATCTTTTTTAGGACATAAAACTGCATTTTTAGAAATACTAAGGACATCTCACCAAACTAAGGACATCTCAGTTTCACCAAACCCACCAGTACCTAACAATATTTTTCGAGATAAATTTAGAGGGAATTAAAATACTATGCTGAGTATTTTTAATTCCTTCTGGACATTCAACTATAGAATTGCCAACTTTGAGAACCCAACTTGAAAAATCTTAATCAACTAAAGCTCTCATAATCTATAACTTAAACCTGAACAATATATAGCATACATTCCTTGCACAAATCATCTAAGCTGAATTTTTAAGGTATAAAATTATTACAATAATTTTGAATGGCAGCCTTGAAAAATGCGTTAGGTTGCCTACGAACAGAACCGGCAGAATTTGTAGCATTTTGGCTTTCAGTTATCCCTTATGACGTTTCGAAAGGATTCGACGATTTTCATATATTTCATTCAAGAGCAAGTAAACAAACTCTTTCAAGTTGTCGAAAGGCAAAAACCATGGTACAAATACTTCATGTAAAATGCAAGGAATTATTTTTTCGAGGTTGCATTTACTTATTAGAATAAAAATTTAAATGTTCTTGCAAATAAACAAAACCATTGTAAAACCAAATTAAAGAAGATTGTACTTAATATCAGAAACTTCACTTTTGATCTATCCCATATATTCCATTAAACACCATTATATCCTTTGAATGCATAGAAAAATTAAAATTATTGGTAGCATATATTCTTACCTGGTGTACCATCGTACACCATGCAAAATTGGAATGAAATCGGTGCAGTAGTTTTCACGTGACAATTTAAAAACAATTTATTTCCTAATAAATTTTCATAAATCGGCTACCACTGACGTCACACCATAAAAGCTCTCCGTAGAGCATACGTTGGGCAAAAACTTACGTTGAGAGAATATGAGTGAACTTTCAAAGCTTTCCATAAGTATAGATGATATAATATGCTACATATTTTAATTTTTTCAATATGGAAAAAAGCTCCTGAAGGGTACTGAAAAGAGCTTTGCTTGTATAATTATAATATAGATATTGGTGGTAGATGATAAAAATGGGCAAACCACCTTAACTAACTACCCACAAGGAAAAGGAAACATACAATCATGAATGCGGGAAACATTCCGAAGAAGTTTAGAAGTATTCTCCTCCGTGCTCTAGTTCATATTCTTTTTATACATCCATGTCATCTTTTATCTTCTGTGGAAGTTTTTACGAAGCCTTCTGTTTTTATCCTGCAGAAGTGATATGAAAACATTCTTTGTAAATTATTTCGAATTTTATAAGAAAATTTCATTTGACTTTTCTTGGAAGCTATTTTGAAACCCGCACTTTGCATTCCGGAAGAGTAATATATCGCAAACATGATTTTTAATTATAAATGTTAGTTTATATACATATCTGTCGATTTGTTCGATAGTCGCATAAATGTTCTTTACTCGAATGTAACATATAAAAGTGCGCGTCTCTAACAAAAACAGAATTCTTTAAAACAGAAAACTTAACAAGTCCAAAAAAGGAATATTTATTTCACCCGAATTCTAAGAATGAAGCTTTTGTGGAACTAAAATTAAAAAAATTCTATATACCTTCTCTTGGCAACGGACAGGAAGGCTTCCTTATTCCTACCAAGAGAAAGCATTCTCAATTTTCCTTGTGGGTACCTGCAAGTATTAAAATATATCAAATATACATATATTTGTAACATATATCATAGATAAATTATTCTATAGATGGGAAAACTAACATCAAAACTATTTCTAGTTTGCTTTTACGAAGTACCGCCTAATGCTGCCTGATGCACTATAACCATATTTCGTGTGTTAATGCAATTTCGCCAAAGTTTAGTTCGATTTATTAGAAATCAGAAAAATTCTCTAGTTACGCCCATGCCCTTCATGGTTAAAGGAGAGAGCTATTCTTACTCCAACAAATGACTAAGCCAATAACATCAACAACTTTCTGCTGGGAAAACTGACAACTGAAAATGTAAAATATGAATCTATGGATACAATAATTGACGCTGTGCATCATCCTCTGGAGATTTTGAATACACTTAATCCACCTGGAACACCGCCTCATGTCCTTAGCCTCAAAATTGGTGCACCAATAATGTCACTGCATAATTTGAATTCTCCAAAACTGTGTAATGTACCAAACTTCTGGTGAAAAGTCTGCACAAAAATCGTATTAACCCAAAGAACTCCTCTGATTCCATCGGACTACCATTTCGAATTAAAACGTCTTCAATATCCTGTTAGAGTTTGCTATGACATGACTATCAATAAAGAGCAAAAGCATAGTTTGAGAATGGCTGGTGTAGCGTGTAGATTTAATAAATGACAATTTTATGTGGCATCCTAAAAGCAGCGAGCAATAATAATAAGAGTGATGAGCTAGAACAAATTTTTAAAAATGTTTCAGGGACCTTGAGATCAGCTGATAACAATTTCAATGGGAGCGAAAAAGTCAAGATATCAAAGAAGTAATATCTATGATAAACAGAGGCAGAATTACTTTCACACCACACGCAATGTTCGTGAAAGAAAGATAAAAGATGAAGGGGCAGTGACTTGATCGCTTTGCAAGATTCCCGCCTTTTTTAACGAACAATACATAGTTAAAAACCAATTCTAATATTGTGTACCAACATAAAATTTTACGCATACATACACAAAAAGCAAATTCAATTTACACGTGCTCTGTTCCAGTGTTTCTTAAATTTGAATGTAAACATTTCAATACCGGAATCAAGGAATATGTTCTGTTTCTTTCATTCTCTTGTGTTTTTTGCATGAAATGTATGCCCATCGCGCATTTGTTAATATTTTTTTTGGCTTTTTGCCTAATGTTATTTCTAATCTGCTCTTTCATATCTTTAACTCTTTTACTTGTCCTTGAGCTCTGCCTAATCACTCTTGTTATTATTGCTCGCTGCTAAAAGCCAGTTCATCTGACAACTTGGTCATTTTGCAGTAAGAAAAGAAAACACAGAACAATGAAGTATTGAATATTTTATTATTTAGTTTTGATTGTTTTTATTAAGTATTCAATACGTAACTTGACTGAACCATTAAATAAATTACAAACCAGTCAATTTATCATATTTGTTAAATTAAATTATACAGTTAGTTGTACAGTATTTGATTTTAAAAATAGAGCACTCTCAAAACCAACAACCAACTTTTATTTCCTAATGGTGGATCCACATTACACGGACTTTAGCTCATACGCGCTTTTGCCTTTTTTTCCCTTTAAGGCCCGTCCTCACTACGCGGACTTAGATCCCACGCGCTTTTGTCGTACGGCCAGCCAAAAGCGCGCGAGTTACATCAGCAAACACTGATTCCACCTCACATGAAATGAAACGTGAGCAAGGATCACATTTCATTTCATATACTGTGTGAGAAGATCTCCATATGAATTTTCTCACAACATTACCAAAAAACTCTAAGTAAGCAAAAATTGCAATGAGTAGGAAAAGCTCATAGAAATAAGAAGACATTTTTTGGATAGTTAGTCTTAAGATCGTCGTGTTTGAAATCAGTTCGCTCAAAAGGTGAATCTTATGTTTATTGGTAAAATTAAAATAAAATAAAAAGAATACCAGCTTTTAGTTAATTGCGTGTTTTTATTTTATTTTCCCAATATCAAAAGAATAGGAAAAACTTAACTGGCGCAGTCGCATACGGTCGAGTCACACTTATCAAAAGATAAGTTTTCGCGATTTAAGTGATATTTTAAAATATCAAATATAATTTGTTAACCATCCGCTTTACCCCAACCTCCACCCATTGGAGTGAGTGTAAAAATAAATAAAGCAAAGTGAAATAATTACACAAAAAAAAAAAAAAAACCCCCCAGTGTTTATATCTTGATGGGTGTGAGTGAGTAATACAGAAAGTGAAGAAAATTTTTATCTATGCCCAAAGCGAGGAAACAAAAACGAGCACTCCGTTATAATAATAAAGAAATAACAAGTGACAGTGATAGTTCGAACGATTTAATCAACATCAATACAATGACGGAACAAAATCCAGCTGGTTTGCCTGGACAAGCACCATCGATACCATCAGCTCAAGCGATTCCACAACAACAATTTGATCTTTCTGTGAATGATATTCTTAAAGACGCCCAGAGAATCCACGAATTCCGAGGAACGAAAGACGTAGCCCTGACTTCGTTCTTACGAGAAGTTGATTCCATACTTCAACTTTTGGAGAGACACCCCCAGGCACGCCAATATATTTATCGTCGCATTATTATAAACAAAATTCAGGGACCAGCGTTGGATGTCATCCGCACTCTAGGAACCGAGGCAACATGGAATGAAATCAAGACAGCATTAATTAACAATTTCGGTGTACAGGAAACATACCATCAGTTATACCAAAAGGCTTTATCATTAAGAAATTACCAAGTAAGAGATTTTTTTTGTAATTTAAGAGACATTTTATCAAGATTGAATGAAAAATTCGAGTACGACATAGAAAAGCCAATAGAGTTTAGCCCAAAGAACAATGAATCAATTATCTTAAAAACATTTTTAAATAACATAGACCCCAACTTAGCTTCAGTTATTTTAAATAGAAACATAAGTAATTTGAGAGATGCGTTTACTTTATTAGAAAACTTAGGACTAGTTAGAGATAGACCAAGAAACAATAACCACAGTATTAATTATAGTAGTAATTTAAATCAACACAATCATCGACGAGAGAATAATCGTAATAGTCCACCAAAAAACAAACCTAATCATAAATATTTTAATAATAATGCTATGAATCATAATAATTTTAACAACAATTCTAATCATTATGGTCATTATAACAATCCAAATAGAAGTAATAATAGACAGAATCCCACACAGTCTAGACAGTACCAAGTAAATAGGCCAACTTACTCTAGACAATATAGCCGAAACTTTACTAATAGATCTGCACAAAACAGACCAGAACCAATGGATGTAGATCACATTCAGGAAGGACACGAAGTAAATTTTCAAATGATGCCTCACAAATATACTTACCAATAGTAAATCTTACTGTTGGTAGAGACAAGTTAAAATGCCTTATCGATACAGGGTCTACTACTTCATTACTAAATGAAAAAAAACTTCCCCAATACAAAAGACGTTACCTTAAACACTCAATAAAATTCAGAACACTTGACCATTACACATTCGTAAATAAAGAAATTAAAACCGATTTACCATTGGAGTTTAATGAAGATGCTCATATGATATGGAAACTCACTAAATTTCGCGGAAAAAAATTTGATGCCATAATAGGGCAAAATTTGTTAAAGCCTTTAGGAGTCATTATAGATGAGGGGCAAGACATTCTTTTAGTTAACAACAATGAGATACCATTTATAGGATATTACCCTTACAATAAAGGGGAAATTTACCAACTTGAACATATAGAAATCGATCATATAGATGAATCCTTTTTTAAGGGCCTTAACTCTGAAGAGAAGGCATTATTAGAGAACCTACTAAAGACATATAAAGATTTATTTTTTAAAGAGGGAGAGATTTTAACATGTACGAATGAAATTACTCATCAAATTGTTACTACAACAAATAAACCAATTTATTCAAAAAATTATCGGTATCCGCGAATACACGAACAAGAAATTAACAGACAAATAACCGAAATGCTTAAGAACGGAATTATACAAGAGAGTAATTCGCCTTACAATAGTTCACTTTGGGTTGTCCCAAAAAAATTAGATAATTCCGGAAAAAGAAAATGGAGAATCGTTGTAGACTATCGCAAATTAAACGAAGTCACAATTGATGATAAATTTCCAATCCCGAATATTGACGATATACTAGACAAATTGGGGAGAGCCCAGTATTTTACGACAATTGACCTTGCAAAAGGTTTCCACCAAATATCGGTCAATGAAAACGATAGACCGAAAACAGCTTTCTCAACTCCTCACGGACACTTTGAGTTCGTTAGAATGCCGTTTGGGCTTAAAAACGCCCCAGCGACATTCCAACGACTGATGAACTCGATTCTAAAAGACTTTATAAACAAAATATGTCTAGTGTACCTAGATGATATTCTCATCTTTTCCACTTCTCTACCAGAACATTTACAAAGCATCAACAAAATTTTCAATAGATTACGGGAAGCAAATTTGAAAATTCAGGTAGACAAATGCAAATTCTTCTCTAAAGAGACAGAGTATTTAGGCCACATTTTGACACCTGAAGGAATCAAACCCAATCCCAAGAAAATAGAGGATATATTAAAACTAAAACTGCCACAAACACAGAAGCAGATAAAATCTTTTCTCGGAATAACGGGCTACTACAGGAAATTCATTAGAGACTATGCAAAAGTAGCGCAACCCATGACCAGGTATTTAAAGAAGAACGCCAAAATTAACCTTCATGACCCTAATTATATCAATTCATTTGAAAAACTCAAGAAAATTATAACAGAAGCACCAGTATTAAAATACCCCGATTTTAATAAAAGGTTTAAGCTAGTAACAGACGCTAGCACCTTCGCAATAGGTGCCATTCTTCAACAGGACAATCATCCTGTATGTTATGCTAGCAGAACGCTCAACGAACATGAACGCAACTACTCAACTACAGAAAAAGAATTACTAGCAATAGTTTGGGCTACGAACTATTTCCGGCCCTACCTTTACGGTATTAAATTCGATCTCTTAACGGATCACCAACCACTTAAGTGGCTACATACAAAAACGAAAGGTATAAATGTCAATCCTAGACTTCATCGTTGGTTGCTAAAGCTAGGAGAATACAATATAAATATGCACTATATTAAAGGGAAAGACAACAAAGTGGCGGACTTTCTCAGTAGAATTAGGACGGATACAAACGAAATAAATGCAGTCAATCATCTGTTGAAAGACGATGACCAAAAATCTTCTCGAAAAGGTGAGTGTGATAACTGGAACGAAATCAATGCCGTCGAAACTACAAGCCAAAGAACAGAGCCAAACAAAGAAAGCGAGAATCTAGAGACGCTGTCACAAGTCTCAATGTTAAATAATGACGAAACCTTGGAGACAATACATTCTCAAGAGGAAGATTCAAACAATCACATAGCAATTTTAGACACAGTAGTCAATCGTTTTAAAACTCAAATTATCTTGACTAATAACAAAACCAAAGAATCCGAAATTAAACATAAAAATAGAATAATATATGTGAATACCGCAGATTTGAAAAATAATCTGTCGGATATTCTACGACGATATATTAAACCAGGAAAAACTGGTATCTATACGGAATTGAGCGACAATGAGTATAATATATTGCAACAAAAAATCATTGAATTGTTCGATAATATTCACAACATAAAATTCGTTAGGTGCTCTTACTACGCTAAGAACATGAACAGCGAAGACGAGGCTTATGCTCAAATTCAAAAATACCATAAATACGAAACAGGTCATGCCGGTATTACTGAAAATTACGAAGGCCTCAAAAGATACATTTATCACCCAAACCTAAAACGACTTGTACAAAATTATATAAATAACTGCGACATTTGTAATAGAGTCAAATATGATCGTAAACCAATTAAACAGAAATTCGAATGTACCGAAACTCCTACTGATATTAAACAAATTATACATATGGATATTTATACAAACTCCAGAGGAAATTTTCTTACTTTTATAGATAGATTTTCAAAATTTGCTACAGCTTTTTATTTGGAGGATAGAAATAACCAAACCATTATTGAAAAAATTAGGGAATTTAAAGCTCAAAGAGGACACCTTAATAAGTTAATAACAGACAACGAATTCAAAAGTATCAATATTAAAAATTATCTTAGAAACGAGAATACTGAGCTTCACTTAGTAAAATCCAATAATCACACCGGAAATGCTGACATTGAGAGACTTCACAGTACTTTAAGCGAAAAAATTAGGACATTGGGTTTAGAGTATAAAGAATTGAACATTAAAGAAAAAATGCAGAAGGCGATTGAATGGTATAACACCAGCTACCACTCAACAATTAAGGAGAAACCAATTAATGTACAAGAAGGTAGATGTTGCAAAAGGAAAATTTTCGAAAACATATCTAAAGAAAAGAGTAGGTATATCAATAAAAGAAATAAAAATAGGGAAAATTACGAAGAGAGTAGATTAGAGGGTTATATAAAAAACTATAGGAGTGTAAGACATAAAGAGGCACCCAAATTTATTAAAACTAAATTAGAAAATATACATAAAACAAATATTAAAAGGAAAAACAAATTTTCAGGTCAACTGGATATCAAAAATCTTCCTAATAATGTGGATGATAACGACAGTCCGAACCCACCTGATGCTTGATAGAATTGACACAAACTTAGGTTACATAGAAATAAAATTAGATCAAGTTAATATCATAAAAAATTACAATACTGTAATACATTTAATCAATCCTGAGGAAATTTCAAATATAATAGATACTTTAGAAGCAAATATAAATCAATCTGATCTACGAAACGAGAACATAACCCTACAATACCAAATCGAAACTATTCGAAATAAAATTCATACGCTAATTCTACATAGGCAAAAACGGGGTTTACTCAATATCGTAGGTACGGCCCTTAAATGGCTCTACGGGACGATGGATGATAACGACCGGGAAGAAATCGAAGATCACTTCAAAGTAACAGACATGAATAATCATAATATTATTGAAAACGCAAATTCCCAAGTGAAAATCAATCGAAGTTTCAATGATACATTTACAAGAATGAAGAACGTAATTGAAAATGATAGAATAAAAGTATCGGCACATTTAAACGAAATTAAAAATTATAGCAAAATCTTATACAAACAAGTAGCTTATACAGACTTTGTACTAAAACTAAAGATATTACAGGACAATGTCGAACATATTCAGGATAATATAGCCGCTTCTAGATTAGGTATCATACATAGCAATATATTAACAAACGAAGAAATTGTAGAATATCAAGTAGATTTTGAGAAATTACAAGGTATCAAACTAGCAACCGCAGTCGATAAGAATGATAATATTGTGTTTATAATAAAAATTCCAAAAGAAACAATTACTGTACAGAGAACATTACTTATGCCATTAGGCGACAAGCAAAATAGAGAATTAGTGTTTAAACCCCAAGAAATAATTAAGTATGACAATAAAACTTTTAATTTTAGTAATGGTAAAGATTTAAAGAATTTGAAACTTTGTAATAATTGCGTAATGAATAAAAACTGTAAAAGTGTATTTAATAATATTTCTGAAATTATAGAGCTAGAAGATGGCATAGTATTACTTAAGAATCAAAACAATGTTAAATTCACTAGTAACTGCGATGAACGAAAAATTATAATAAAAGGAAACTACCTAGTAAGCTTTAATAACTGTTCAATTAAAATTGGAAACCATACCATAAAAAATACACAAAGAGAATTCAAGCAAACTTTTGTTATTCCAAACTATTTAGAAGATATTAAAGAAAACAATGATAAATTGATATTTGACGATATAGTATTAGGGCAAATCGAAAATACAAAAGAATTCAAAGAATTAAAATATGAAAGTAAAACTCATTATATATATTCAGGCATAATAACAACCATATTTATAAGCTTTCTTCTGATCATTGCAATATATGTCTTAAAAATAAAACATAAAAATAAAACTATAGTTATAAAAAATAAAGAGCCTCAGGAGAGCCTCGATTTTAACGAAGGAGGAGTTACATCAGCAAACACTGATTCCACCTCACATGAAATGAAACGTGAGCAAGGATCACATTTCATTTCATATACTGTGTGAGAAGATCTCCATATGAATTTTCTCACAACATTACCAAAAAACTCTAAGTAAGCAAAAATTGCAATGAGTAGGAAAAGCTCATAGAAATAAGAAGACATTTTTTGGATAGTTAGTCTTAAGATCGTCGTGTTTGAAATCAGTTCGCTCAAAAGGTGAATCTTATGTTTATTGGTAAAATTAAAATAAAATAAAAAGAATACCAGCTTTTAGTTAATTGCGTGTTTTTATTTTATTTTCCCAATATCAAAAGAATAGGAAAAACTTAACTCGCGTGATCTTTTAATTTTCTGTACATGAGTGAGAAAAAATCAATTCTCATTTGAAACGGCGTACGCGCTTTTGAAAAGCTCATAGTGTGTGGACGCACAATGTACTTTTTTAAGCACAGCCTTTTGTCCGCGTTGTTTGGCCGCACGGCCTTTACCATGGACAAAGTCGTAAAAAAGTCATAAAACTCTATATGAAAAAAAAGTCAAAAGCGCGTACGACCCAAGACCGCGTAGTGTGGTCCCACCATAAGGCCCGTCCTCACTACGCGGACTTAGATCCCACGCGCTTTTGGCCGCACGGCCAGGCAAAAGCGCGCGTGATCTTTTAATTTTCTGAGTCATGAGTAAGAAAAAATCAATTCTCCTTTGAAACGGCGTACGCGCTTTTGGAAAAGCTCATAGTGTGTGAACGCACAATGTATCTTTTTAAGCACAGCCTTTTGTCCGCGTTGTTTGGCCGCCCGGCCTTTACCATGGACAAAGTCGTAAAAAAGTCATAAAACTCTATATGAAAAAAAAAGGCAAAAGCGCGTACGACCCAAGACCGCGTAGTGTGGTCCCACCATTATAGAGTTTTTAATGGCAGTACGGCCAGACAGCGCGGATAAAAGGCCGTGCTTAAAAAGGTACATTGTACTTCCACACAATTCGGGATTTTTAAATGAAAATTAATTTTTTTCTCAATTTAGATTAATCAATATTCATTAAATAATTATTTTCTTTCAGATTACTTCTTATTTTAGGACCCAAAACTAACGATTCAGAAAATTAAAAGGCATTTCCGCCAAAAGCGCGTGGGATCTAAGGCCGCGTAGTGAGGACTGGCCTTAATTTTCACGATAGAACTGTTATATAGCGCCCGGAGGCTTATCACATCTGTCTCACTCGTCACTGGACACAATGGCATAAGCTGATTAAATGTACTGTCGATCAATTTTTAATTATCGCCACACTCTTCCTGCAAAAAAGCGATAGCACCGTCATAGCACTCTTCCGATGCATTAAAGCCGGCAATAGTTTTTTAGCATTTGCCGTTAAAACTATCTGCAAATATTGAAACTTTGCAGCATCATCGGTTAAACTAGAATTGTCGGGAACTGCAACTTTAAATTGTTGCCAAAATGGGAGCCATTCAGAAGTATGCCCGGAAAATTGTTTCAGCTTTAATTTCGTTGATCCTTCCTTCTTGGTGGTACATATTAATGTTTTGAGCACTAGTAACAGTTGACACTTGTCGCTTCCGCAATTTTTTTAATCGACACTGTATTCGCGACAATGTATGTATTAATGGGAAGTTCTCGTTTGTCTGCCACTTTCTCACATTCCTCTGGCTTTAATGGATTTTTCTGCATTTCACAATCGATTGTGTAAGGTTATCTTGGGCAGAAATAAGGCATTGTATAAAGGAACAAGTTTTTCCTGAATTTCGTTAAGTCTATACAGGGTGCTTCAGAATTAAATGCTAATCCGACCGAATGATTCCTGGGTATATTTGAGGAAAAAAAATTGTTAAATATTTTTAACAGAAATCAAGTAAGTCTTCAAGAAATAGTTATTCATGATCTGTGTTATTTGTGTTATTCGTGTTTTTTGTGTTAAATCGAGAAAAAAGTTTAACAAACCGAGAAACTTTCCTTAGTAAACGACATTTGTTTCGATTTTAACAAATAACATCCGAAAAGGCGTGTTAATTCAACAACTCGAGATCAAGATCGAAAATGGCACGTCATTTTTTTTCTTTTACTGTCAACAACTGTTAAGAATTTATTTTGATTGATAGCTAGAACTTGACAAGTGCAAATTAATATAAAAAATAAAACTTTTACATGGAAATTTAAAGGGGTCGCTCACGATCTTATCTGTTTCGAAGATAACATTTTACGATTTCTCGACCTTTAACACAGATCATGAATACCCCTATTCTAACAGCTTAAAAATACGGCATGACCCGTCACAGCGTTACTGATATTCGGCAATTGATTTCTCATTATAAAACTAGTTGCGTTGTGGGTTTGACCCTTTCGGACCTCACGATCAACTTCCCAGTATGATGAATGTTGAATATTATAAATGAATATTTTAATAATAAATGAATAATAGTAAGAACAAATTGTAAGAAAAAATCACGCCAAATTCATACAATAGCAAAAATCTTGTAATAAATTGTGTACTTAGAAAATAGTAATAGTTTTAGTAATTGACTAGTACCAGAACAGGTGCCAAAGTAATCCCGAGAGTAGCTAGTTCAAATAACGATAAACTTGGAAGCAAATGAATTCCTTTGGAAATTCGAACGATTTCAGGAGCTAATTAGCAAAACTATTCAGTGTAAAGGACTTGTCAGAGTAAAAAATTCCGCCGAAAATTCCAAATGTTTCGTAACTACTGGAAATTCCGTCATGAACTCCAATTTCCAGAAACTGTAGGACGTGGTAAACAATTCTGTCAAAAAAATAATGATCTAAGTTTGAAAAATTCGTGTTGTTTGTAAAGGGTTACGTAATTTTTGCACAGTTTCTAAAGAGTGCTCGGATTTTGAAAAGTGATAGCTATCATTCTGTTGAATCCAGAAAAGGTAACTTAATTTAGACGGGTTTCATTTCAACAAGTTTATTAGATATTAGAAAAACCAATCAATTTAAGGTGCTTGTGACCCTTAACCGATTTTTTTTCATTTAAACAAAAACACGGCTTGACTGAATATTATGAAATTTTTTACAGCACATGTTTTCGTTAATGTGCTTCGATCGGCACTTCAACGAAGTCTATATCATTTTTCTTCCGCGCGTTATCGTCCAGGTACAAAAATCACGTACGTCGTTTAAACAAAAAAAGGGCTCGACCGAATGTTTAAAATTTTTTTCAGAGCATGTTTTCGTTAATATTTGATCGGCACCTCAAAGAAGTCGATAAAGTTTTTGGTTCGCGCGATATCGCGCAGGAAAAAATTACCACATACGTACGCACACACACATACTTCTTCTAAAATTTTTACTTAAAATGCTATTGGGACCTTGAAAAATGATGATGATGATTTCGATTTTCAGACCGATTACAATAACTTTCCTGGGAACTGGGAAGTTAACTATACCCTGAAGTGTGGTCAGTTAATCAAAAAAATAAAAAAAAATTGATCATGATAAATCCGGGACATGAAATAAAAGTAAAGAAATTCACTTTTAAAAACTTAAACTCGTGTGAAATAATCATAGCTAAAACGAAAATAATAAACACAAAGCATAATCGCAAAATTATGGAGTAAAGCAGCACCAGAGAATGCAAAATACTATATGTCGGTGCGGATAAAGCTAATTGAGTACTGAATATCCCAAAGCGGGGGCTGGAAGAAGAAAGCAGAACGGATTAAATATTCAGGAACTCATGTTATATTCATCCATTAAAACGAAGATGCCGGGGCACTAAATTATCCCAATTCCCATGATTATACGTCAAATATTCCAATTTTTAAAGGAAATAAAACAAAAAAGGACGAGAATCAATTTTATGAAATAATCTCTCCCTCCCCTCTGCCATATTATGTGCTACGAAAGAGTTCTCTGTTCTATCCTAAAAGTTGTCACGCACGTCAGTATCGCAACTTTCCTATCAAAAAATTACACAAGTCAGAAAATTTCGAAACAGTTAAAATGATTTTGTTGGAGAAGAGTGCTTCAGTTTCTTGTTCTGCTGTTGGAAGGATATGGACTGATTCAGGAATATAATAAGGAATATGCTCCCAAATGAATTGTGATGGCAAACCTTGTCAAATGACAATAGCTCCGTTGGTTCAATGTACATTTTACCGCCCTTAGGTGTAACACACACTGGGAATTTAAAAAAGGTTTTCAGTAGGATATCGCATTTGTGCGCCTTTCCATTTCTCCGAATCCAAACGCTAAACGGATGAAGGATTACGAGCCTTTGGGAATATTTTTTTCCGTGAAAATATTTTTTGATAGAAACAATTTATAGAACATGAAAGGTCTTTTCGAAGGATTATAGGATAAAGGCATCAGCTAAGCTTACAGTACACAAGGATCTGGCGGAATTCAGTCGTACGCATATCTGCATATCTTTATTTCCATTTTATTGCTATGATAATTGAAAAAAATGAGATTTCTCTAAGGGAAAAGGTAAATTTTAGGGGAAACATATGTTCTTGCTTCTTCGCAGTAAAGGCGAACGTTAAAGGTGTGTCAATAGCTCTACAGTACACAGCCAGAAGTGCTTGAGTGCAAAATATGTGTTTCGAGAAAATCGCCTTCAAAGATTTTGCATTTCTTCATTTTTATTTAGGCATCTGGAACAAATAATAAATATTTTTTTTTGCTTTGAGTCCACATAAAATAATGAAGAAAGTCATGAATTCAATATTTTATTTATGCGGCTGATATTTTACGAGATATTGCCTTTCAGCAATTTCGCTGAGGATTTCCAAAGAAAACACTATACACAACCAAAAACACTTGCTGCTGTCCTATGCTTCTGCTTTTGCTGCTGTCCTATGCTGACTCGTTCCATATTGTGATGAAACTGCAGACGTACATTTATACTTGTAGTAAAAACCACGATTTCCAAAACATTTAAGTTTAAGTTTTAATCTAGTGTCAGGCAATCGAACGTCCTGGAGGGTTTCAATTAAAAAATGTCAGCCGTCACTTCATACATGAACCCCTAAAAAATGCCAAAGTTTGCGTTTATTGCGGCGTTTATTCTTCTTTGCACGTCTATCGTCTCATCGTTGTCTTCGCTGACTGTGGACCCCAGGTAGTTAAATTGGTTTACCCGTTCAAAGTTGTATTCTCCCCAGGTGGTGTTGTGGTTTCTTCTTCCTCTTTCCACCCTCGACTGAATTAGAATCTTGCTCTTGTCTGCATTTATTTGCAGCCCTATACGTTTAGCTTCATCTTCTAATTCTGTAAAGATTTCACTAAGGTATGACAATGATCTGGCAAGGCAGTTTATGTCATCGGCATATCCTGCCAACTGTTTTGATTTGTTAAGCAGGGTTGCGTTCGCATCAATGTGTACTTTGCGAATTACTCCTTCTATGCAGAGATTAAATAGCATGGGTGCCAACCCATCGCCCTGCTTTAGGCCTTGCTTGACTGGGAAGGATTCCGTCAATTCTCCTGGTATTCTGACTGCACACCTTGTGTTCTCCATTGTCATTTTTGTTAACTTAACCATTTTTAGGGGGATGTTTAGGTCCAACATAGTCGCATACATTTTTTCCCTGTCGATGCTGTCGTATGCTTGTTTGAAATCGATGAAAAGTTTATACACGTCAATGTTGTATTCCCAGCATTTTCGGAGGACCTGTCTTATTGAAAAGAGTTGGTCCATTGTTGACCTATTTCTTCGGAATCCAGCTTGGTACTCACTTATTGCGGCTTCTGCATAAGGTTCCAGTCTGGCTTTGATAATGTTTGTCATTAGTGTAGCGTGCTTAGAAGAGATATGCCTCTATAGTTTGCACAGTTGAATTTGTCCCCTTTCTTGTGTATTGGGCAGATAATGCTTTGCTCCCATTCTGCAGGCATTTTTTCATTCCTCCATATGGAGCATAGTAGTTCGTATATAGCTGCTGAAAGCGGTTCGCCTCCTTGTTTTATCAGCTCTGCTGGGATGTTGTCAATTCCTGGAGATTTGTTGTTTTTTAAGGCTCTTATGGCACTTTGTACTTCTTCCATGGTTGGTACATTTGTTTCTCTGGTGTCATCGTTATGTTGTAGGCGGGGTTCTGGTACATGTTCGTTCAGCAGCTCGCTGAAAAATTCCTTCCACCTTTTCTTTACATCTTCGCTGCCTGTGACTATAGTGCCTTCTTTTGTTCTACACATGCCGCAGGAGGGTTTGAAGCCTTTCTTGAAGAAGTTTACTTCCTTGTATGCTTCTCGTGTTTTGTTTTGTCTAAAGTTTTCCTCTGCCCTCAAGATGTAATTGTTGAGGAATTGTCTTTTCTTCTTCCTAAAAATGTTTTTCGCTGTTCTTCTCGTTTCTTCGTAGTTCAATTTCTTGCTGCTCGTCAGTCTCTCTATGTATATTTTTCTACGTTTTACGTTAATTTTCGTTATTATAAAATATGTTCGTGAGATAAATTTGCATAAAAAGGCCCTATACAAAATTTACGTAGAACCAGTAGTTTTCGACTATTGATAGAAAAGAGCAGGAAGTCGTGGCAAAAGTTATAAAAAAGAATTGGTGTGCGTAGGACAACATGTTGGAAGCGAAAACTTCTATGGCCAGCCTGTGTATATTTCCAAATCAATCTTAATATTAAAGGAGGATAAGGATCAATCAATTTTTTCTATAAATATTCCATTTAAGTTTATTTTATTGTTACTTGGTGTTGCAATAAAATTCGAAAAACCACAACGTATTAGACAATACATAATACACAATATATAATACATATTTCATAATACGTAATACATAATACACAATGCAGACTCAGACTAGGGTTGCTCCATATACACCGATGCATCGAAAACATCGATGCTTAAAATTCGATGTATCGAATCAATCCGATGCATCAGTTACTTTAGATTTTTAACGATGCATCGATGTATTTCACACGATGCATCGATTGAACTCAAGTATTATGTAGGCTATACAAGGAGTACAAATTCTTATGGGGAAAATTACAACATCAATTTTATAAACCGATAGTTCCGTTTTGGCAGCAGGCATCGCCTTTGTCTGATTGCCACCACTGTTTCCACATGAAATTAATATGATTTTATCATACATATTTGGCAATTCGTTTGTTCAAATTATGCGAACTTCATTAGAAAACATAACGGCCACTGAAATTGTGAGTTATTTGATAACAGGGTGAAAAAATATTAACATAAAAGTTCTTATGCTTGCCCCTAAATTAATACATTGGTTTTTAAAATGAAATGAATTAATTATAATAAATCTACATAATAACGCTATTGAACACAACGTACAAAGTATTTTCACGTGTACTCTATATTAGACTACGACCATACGTGGAAAGAATATTAGGAGAGTATCAATGCGGTTTTCGTCCTGGAAGATCCACAAGCGACCAGCTATTTGTACTCAGAGAAACCCTAGAAAAAGCTGTTGAATTTAACATAAACATCCACATTTTATTCATCGACTACAAATATGCTTACGATAGTGTGAACCGTAATGAGTTATTTGATGCTATGGAGCAGCTCGGAATACCTAATCACCTAGTAGAACTGACGAAAATTTCGATGAAAGATGCAAGGTGTAGAGTCAGAATAGATGGTGAACTATCCCCACCCCTCAGAACAAATAGAGGATTAAGGCAAGGCGACGCACTATCCTGCTTGTTATTCAATGTGGCCCTAGAAAAAGCAGTAAGAGATGCATCGATTAACACATCAGGGTGCATCTTCGATAGGTTAGTGCAAATATTAGCCTTTGCCGACGATATAGCTATCCTTGGAAGATCATTTGAGAGCATGAAGGAGACCTTTGTAGCACTTGAGCAAGCCGCAAAAAAAATCGGGTTGGAAATAAACGAGCACAAAACAAAGTATATGTACACAAAAAACGCCAGAAGTAGCAGACAGAACATAACGATAGACACCTACAATATAGAAGCAGTAGATGAGTTTGTGTACCTCGGCACGATTATAACAAAAGGTAATGATACATCGGCCGAAATCAGAAGACGAATAGCACTGGCTAATAAATGCTACTTTGGTCTACGCAGGCACCTGACGTCTAGAAATAGATCAAGGAAGACGAAACTGACACTTTACACGACACTAATAAGGCCTGTCCTACTATATGGTTCGGAAGTGTGGACATTGAAAAACGCAGACGAAGCATTGGTAGGAAGATTTGAAAGGAGAATTCTTCGTTCGATCTACAAAGGAATACAGGTTGATGGCATTTGGAGAAGAAGATACAACTCAGAGTTGTATGAAATCAGCAAGATTCCAAACATTGTCAAAGTGATCAAAATAAACAGACTGCGATGGATTGGTCACGTCCAACGAGGTTCGGAACGGAACCCGACAAAGATAGTGCTGGGGAAAGTACCGTCAGGAAAACGCAAACCCGGCCGGCCTAAGAAAAGATATATAGATGACGTCGAAGAAGACTTGAGGCAGTTGGGAATAAGAAACTGGAAAAGGCGAGCCAGAGATCGAGAATCATGGAGGCGAATGCTGGAGGAAGCCAAGGCCAACAATAGGCTGTGGAGCTCCTGATGATGATGAAATCTACATACTTACATTATTACTTTATTAAAAAACACCTTATTTTCTCTATAGAAACAAACAACTACTTTCTATTTCGTTCAATTTTTCAGCGCGATTTTAAAACGTCCAAAATTTGCGTAAAACGAATTGTGGAACACCAAATTATTGGGCATTTTTTTGTCTTCGTTGCTTGGACTATTCGGAGTTTTCGGCTTTCATTTGCGCATCCTGTCTGCCCAGTATTTTCCTGCACGATTCTGGGCTCATCCAGTGCTTATGACGTGGTTTTGTTACCCCCTTTTTGTTCTTCTTTTGGTGCAGAAATTTATGGCGTGATGGTCGCTGTGCCTATACACCTCCCTCACACGCCATTGGAGGTCTCTCCTCTAGCCATTGAGTCATTGATGAGACTTGGCCCAATTACAACAAAGAAAAAACAATGGCCCTCCTAAATAGAGTCCGACGAACCAGAACCATGCCAATCATCACGAGACATTGGGCCATAGGAGACCATGCTGCCAAGTTGGGCATCCCGTACGTTTGTTGCCGTAGCTTCGGGGAGACGAACGAGAGGGATGAATTTCTTCACTTCCTATGTAAATGGCTGGCTTTAGCTAAAGCCAGGCAAAGCACACCAAGCAGTTAGGTTCTTGAAGGCTTAAAAGAGGGCTGGAGATTAGATCACTGAAGCTTCCTGAATTCCACAGGATGGCTTTAGGCAAAAAGGTAGACCAAACAACTACTGAACCCAAGTGCACGACATGTGGCAACAAAACGGCGCGATAAAGCGAATATTGGGCCTCCGGTTGCACTGGAGGCAGCGCTACACCTACCTTACCTACCATGGCAAGAAATGCAACTTCCATCCTGACAAAACCGCCATATCAGGATAAGGCGTTATTCATTTGGGTGCGCCCAGTATCCAGAGGAGATCATTCGCGACAGTGTAACATTAGCCTCTGCCATGCATCCTCGAAACGATTACATTTATATCTTGACTTGGAAGGCTTTTAAGGGTGTGCGTCCTACTATCCAGGGCGTACCATGAGGTGGTGACGGTTTGATTTTGCTTTATTATTTTAATCTAGTAATCTATATTAGTATTGCAGACATAGTGCCCAATTTCCTCCATCTTTTCAGTATCTTTATTTCTGTCTATGCTTTTTTTTATGTGGAAGACTAGAGCTCAGGGAAAGCCCTTTGTACTGTCGACAATCTATTTTCTTGACAGATTTTTCACGTTCAATGTATAGTTCATAAAACAATTCTTTATCCCGATTCACCAATAAAATTATTTTTATAACAAGAGTCGATTGGAAAACTCGCAAATCAAGAAGTGCCTTTAAAAAATAAATATGAGAAAAAAATTTTAAAACTCCTCCCTCTTTTACTATCGAAATAAAATGTTTATTACTTTCAACTTCATTTTCCTTTTCAGATTGACGATATGTTGAATATGACGAAAAGCTGCTAAGGTAAAGAGGCTTCTACCTGCTTTTGGAATATGCAAATTGAATTATTCAATAACGAAACAGAAAGGATTCAGGGAGTGGAACTGCTGGAACAAGTGCTATACCTCGTAAAAGTTTCTTCGATATTTTGACAAAGTGAATTATTTGGTTTCTTAAATCAATGTTTGAATTTGTTATTTTCATAACAGCCAGAAAGGCCTAAGAAGCATCGCTTGTTGTCGTGTACCTTTTTCTGGTGTTTCGAGTGTTTGCATAGTATTTTTATTTTGTTAGGTATCACTTTGTGTGCTGTTGAAGGACTTCATTTAAATGGGTTGCGAACTAAGTAAACTTGCAGCAAGCCCCAAATCGGATGGCGGAAACGTTTTGGGCCCCAGTGAACCTCCACCGCCAGCCGCCCCAGATCCTCGGTTACCTCTGACAGCGAGACAGAAGTATACAATGATGGCCTCATGGAAGGGAATCAGCCGCGCTACACAAGCAACAGGGATTTGCATGTTTATTAAGTAAGTAAGGCAATTTCTTTTCTGTTTTTCAGCATCATTTTTGGGCAAGTGTCCGGAATAATTACCGGTTTTGCTATTTCAGCAATTTTCGCTAACTTAAAATAATACCAGAAAAATCAATACCAAACACTTAAATCCAACGAAAGTGCTAACAACAATTTTCGGCATGAAAGCTTCTTGTACCTTTAATCAAAATTTGTGTTTGCTCCAAAAGTCATTTCGGATATTGTGCGGTGGTGCGTACACTTCTTACGAAAGAACAAAACTCCCTTGCAAAGTAGAAATTCAATTAGGGGGGCCTATCTACGCGGCATTGCCCTGCTTGAAGGCAATTTTCTTTCTCGGATTATATCTTATGAGTTTTCGTTTTCTCCCTTCTTCTTTCTCTATAAGAATCAAGAAAGCTTTTTGGAATTTAGGTAACCACAGTAAACTTTCATCATTTGCTGAAGAATTTAAATTAAAATTACGCTTGAAAGCGTGAGTGGGTTAATGAGATTTCATACCCATCGAAGAATCTATCTCTGCTGTCTATAGTTAAAAAATTGTGTTTTTTGCTAGTCAAATTAGCTCTTGATGAATTATCAAAACTCATAAATCTACAGGTTTTTAATTCAGTGTACATCTAACGACAGCAATTGGACGAAGATGCAATACGGTATGCGTCTTTACCTCATCTGGAGAACTTATTTACCTGAAGAAAAACAAAACGTAAAAGACTATAAAAATACGCACTTAACCAACACTCTGTTTGCACACACAAAAAGGACATTTTCATATCTCCAATCTTCCTGGATAACATAAGCATTGTTTGGATACGGAATGTGTAAAAAGATCAACGTATGATAAGCACTCTCATTTGGGGCTGAAGCCAAAATTTCGCTCCCATTTACCTTAAACGGTGGTATTATTTGACAGTCGCCATTAAGGAGCATTGCCATGTCAGTTATGTCTCACTCCTTAATAAAGAAATAATCAAAGAGTGCCTGTAATGAAAATCCTTAACGGAAATGGGTTAAGCCTCTTTCGAAGTGTGGCGCAAATCCCGTGATTATTTTGGTAATACATTTCATACATAAACTGAACACAAGAACAGAACAATCAATATGATGATTAAGAAGAAAGTTTTGAAGAATTTTGCATTGGCCGAAACCAATAAGGTGCACATACGTTTTCTTTTCCATACAATAAATTAATTCAGATGTAAACCGTTCAATTTATGCTACATGGATATTACCTACTTACATTCTTCGTCGCTTCCACAACGATTATCAAAACATCGACTGTAGCAACGGCCGATGTCAACCAGGTTGGCATTTCTATGCTCCGACGATCCTGCTCTACGTTTCAAAACAAGTTTGGTTTACTCCGCTGTCGAGTTCCATAAACACTACGGTAAAAGGTTTCCGAACAGGTTCCATGTCATCCCCCTGCCGACTATTTATAGGTCAACTGTGTAAGGGAGAACCATAGTGATCCAAGCGACTATGGTTCTCCCTTACACAACTATTCTCTGAAAGACCTTATAAATACGGGTAAGACTCGACGGGTAACAGGCCCTGGCGATACCCGGGATCCACACTGGAATTAGTGAATGGATCCTTCGCATGCTGAAAACTCGAATCATCCATAACAGTGTCGCGATACACCTCAGGATGGAGTCCTTTCATCTCTGCTACGGTTCATGGCGATGGACAAGATCATAAACACACGAGAGCTAGAGAATAAAGGGACTAGCCTATGCTGAAGACATGGTGGTATTAATATCCGGAAAATTCCTTCACACAATCGTGAGATTATGTAGATGGCCCTTGGAAAGTTAAGCGGTTGGTCCAACCGCTGCGGGCGCAAAAGACAATACTGATGTTTTTCTCCAACAGGACTAAAATACCCACCTTTAGTCCACCTTCACTTAGCGGTCGAATACTGAGCTTATCCCAGTCAGCGAAGTACTTGGATTTTATTCTGGACCCAAAGTTGAAGTGGAGGTTGAATATCGAAGAAAGGGCCAGGAAAGCCAGTAAAGTCTATGCCTGTAAGCCGACTTTACGAAAAAGATGGGGTTTGAAGCCGCATTTGCTCCGCAGGCTATATACGGCCCACAGTGGGCCAAAACGACTTATTGGCTATCAAAAAACTGTAACTTTTGTTTCGTTAAAGATATCATAATGAAACTTTGGGAAATAAATATTGACATTATTACCTTTTAATTGATAAAAAAAAGTTCAATTGGTTTACAGGGTGCCTCAAAATAAATCAACAAAATTTGAAGTAATCAATAAATAGTCCAAGATCCCAGACCTTACTTATTTTTTCAGAAACCAAATGTATGGGATTAAGTAGTGCAAGTACATACATTAGCTGCTAGCTTGGGCCGACGGCCAATTACCAGGTACTCGGTGGTAAAGGTAAGTAAAAATAGTATTCACATTTCTTAAAGTCTCAGTGCTGATTTTTACGTATGTTTTACGGAATATAGTTAGAAATTAATAATCAATACTGCCAGACACTTTCCGTCGACGGTAACTTTTGAATTGGCCCTTTTATAGATAGAGGGGTTGGGGTGTAAAAAGGGGTTAAAACTGAAATAAAATGACCATTTGTTGGGGTGTGGGGAGCAACTTCAGCTGGGGGTGGTTTAGGGAGGGTGGAGGTGGGCCGGTTATATTGGCCCGCTCTTGCCAAAGAATATAACAGTTCCAGACTGGGTCAAGTCCAAAGAATAGCATGCCTCGCGATAATATGCACGACCCTCCGGCTGCGTAAGGTGGGCTGCTAGGTCGAGAATACCTACGGGACCACAATATACTGCGCTCTTTACCACAGGAAATGGTATTTGGACCCATGGAATACATGGTGGTAAAATTAAGGGTTATCAGATAGACAAGCGGTCATCAAGGCATAAGGCTCGGCCCATATAACTTTTTAGCTGGTCGATATTTGCCAGAAGGAGCTCTTCTACTTATTAAATTCTTAGTTCTTAATTCCCTTCCCCCACCACAAACTCGATGTTGCTTGCATTTATCGGTCGGTTGACGAAATTCACTTCGTTTCAGGAGGCATAATACTGCAGCGAGACGCTTTTCGTTAGCGCTGGTGGTTGTAAACCTTTTTATTATTTATTAATTGAAGCCAAACAAGGCTAACTTAAATAACATTAGTGCATATTATTGACTTTTCTTGCATGTTCAGTCTTAAAAATTAAGTAACGCTGACGCTTAAAAGAAAAAAAATTTGTGAGTGGGAGGGATTTATGCTATTAGTAGGGAAATAAGTTGTTTTTAAAAGAAATGCTGTTGATAGAGTGAACGCTTTCTCTGCTATGGCTTCTAAGTGTACTTCCAGGTACCTAGGAGGGAACACACTGACTGTTCTGTGCCTTAGGCCTGGCGGGTACTAGTGATTAGCTAACGCAAGAACAAGACTGAATATGGTCTTGGTCTTGGTCTAGTTCTTCCACAGGAAGTCTTGCGAACCTAGCTAAGTCTTGGCCTTGGTCTTGCGATCATAGCTAAGGCTTGGTGTTGGTCTTGTGCTTGCGAGATCGGTTGCAAGACTTTTCGTGACAGTTTAGAAACATTAAAAAATATAATATGTATTATACAGGGTGTCCCGTCCTGGCTTTCCAAGCGGTTAATGTTCGACAGTAGACAAAAAATGACAAAAAACACAAAAAGGGGGGGGGGGGCTATCTCTGCCCGTTTTCGAGATAGGGCGCTATGAAGTTTTTTTCTAGAGTTTTTGTTAGGAAGTCGGCTAATCGGGGAAACGTCTTTGATTTAAGTAACAAAAAAAGATAGAAAGTCCTTAAAGATTACAAAAGGGTTTTGTTACGGTTTTATTTGGCAGTAAGCTATATTCATTGTCTATTGATCGAACTGCACTGATTTAAGACCGTGATTTTCTTGAATGTGCTTAAAATTCCGATGTATCGGGGACGGTTTCTTTTCTGACACTGGACGAATAAATTCATGAACAAGGAACAAAAAATCTTGTAGGTAATGTGATCACTGAAAAGGAAAATAACTGTAGAGTGACAGTAGAATGTCCCAAACTAATGAATGACAATAAGGTTGTCCCAAAAACATAAGAATGACACTGAAAGTGTCCCCTTACAGAGAATGACACTGAAAGTGTCCCTTTAAAGAGAATGACACTGAAAGTGTCCCTTGAGAAAGAGAATGACACTGAAAGTGTCACTTGAGACGGAATGATACTGAACGTATCCCTTATAAGAGAGAATGACACTGAAACTGTCCCTTAAACGAAAGAATGACGCTAAAGGTGTCCCTCGACAACGAATGACACTCAATGTGTCCCATAAGATAACAACTAGGAATCTTAATTTACCTGGTGTTGCCGATGTTTAGTTTTAAACATTCCCGGCCGCCTTCGCTGACGAAGGAAACGAATGACCTGATTCGGTTGACTCAATGGGAAGAGGGCACAATTTGGTAGTTGGTCGAGTAATAACACCTGTGCTGGTTTTGATGGTAGCCACTCGAACAATACCGTCTTTTCCTGGGTAAGCCTGAGTAACACGGCCAACAGGCCATTTAGATGGCGGATATCTTTCATCCTTGATGAAAACAAGTGCGCCAGTAGTAATTTGAGGTGATGGCGATGTCCATTTGTACACAGATTGATATCGTTGTAGATATTCTTGGGTCCACTTACGCCAAAAACTTTGCAGCATTTGACTTAGACGCTGCCATCGTGACAGCCGTCCGACTTTGAGTTGTTCTAGGTTTGGTTCAGGAACTAAGTTGAGAGGGTGACCGATAAGAAAATGGCCTGGAGTCAAAACGTCCATATCTTCTGCGTCATTGGAGAGAGGACATAACGGTCTACAATTAAGAACAGCTTCTATCTGTGTTAGTAAGGTGGCCATTTCGAAAGTTAACAACGTCTCTCCAACAACTCGTCGTAGATGGTATTTCATGGATTTGATTCCAGCCTCCCATTTACCACCAAAATGAGGTGCTGCTGGTGGGTTGAACACCCATTTAGTGCCATGTTAGCAATGATTGATGCTAGGTGGTCTAGTTCCTTTGAAGCTCCATTGAATAACTTGGATAGTTCCTTTTCAGCTCCCTTGAAATTTGTACCACAATCGAGGGTGGAACAAGTTTCTCAACGAGCAGTGAAGAGACGATAAGCGGCAAGGAAGGCATCGGTTGAGTAATCGCTGACTATCTCAAGATGAATTGCTGAGGTTGAATAACAGACGAATACGGCAACCCATGATTTCTAAGAGGAAGTTGTCCTGCCAAGCAAATTTGGGCGACTTGCTGCTCTGTCTGCTAAGCTTCTACCATAGTATCGGCACCCCCAAAAAAATCGTCAACGTAGCGTCCATGGGTGAGGGTATCGATGAGCTGACTGACTGTTCTTAGAGCGAGGTATGGGGCGCAAGCAAGTCCATAAGTTACGGTAGTCAACTGGTATTTAATCAAACGAATTCCTTCTTTCCATAAAATCCTTTGATAATTCCAATCACCCTGATGAACTCGTATTTGACGATACATTTTTTCCATGTCAGAGGAAAAAACGAACTTGAACTTACGGAACCAGAGAAGGACGTCAATCAAATCAATCTGGAGTTTAGGTCCAGTCTTCAGGACCTGATTGAGTGGAATTCCATTTGTTGTTCGACACGATCCATTGAAGACAACACGTAGCTCTGTCGTTAAGCTGCTTTCACGAATTACTCCATGATGTGGGAGGTAGAATTATGGAGATGAATCTTCGTCCGTGAAGGCAATTCCTACCATGGAGGAGGAGGATTTGTAAGCTTCATAAAACTCAGTGTGATTTTCAAACTTGCGGTGTAGGCAGTGGAGCATTCGAACAGCTGATGGTATTGAGTCGCCGAGTGGACTCTTAGTGTTCTTAAACGGTAGTCTAACGATATATCTTCCGGTAGAGTCTCGCTGATGGGTGATTTTAAAATGATTTTCACATTCTTGATCATCTGCAGAAAGTAACTTGGCAGATGTATGTGGAACTTCTTCTTGATGCCAAAACCGTTCCAGAGAGTGATGAAGGTCATCGTCTATGGAGTAGTGATAGGTATTTGTCAGTTCAGATTGGTATTCACGTGGAGATGGACCAGAGATAATCCAGCCGAACGAGGTGAGCTGTGCGACTGGTGACTGACTATATCCTTGAAGCAGCTCTCCGTACAAATCAGATCTCAAGATGATGTCAATTGTTCCCGGCTGATTATACAGTGGATCAGCAAGTCGCAGGTCTTTTAGGTGCGGCATCTAATTTTTGGTGACGGATTTATGGGGAATTAAGCTTGTGAGTTTGGGCAGGACTATTGCGTTGACAGTTAGCTTAAACGGCGAGTCAAAATGAGGCTTGAGAAGGAGATTCGCTGAACCTAGCTTTACTGGTTTTATCGTCGATAGTATTCAATGTTAATGAACACGATTGTCGTGGAATGTTGAGTTTTTGCACCAGATTCTCAGAAACGAGGGAGATTTCCGATCGCTGATCCAACAGAACTCGCGCCTTTAAATAATTTCCATGATGGTTGATGACCGTCACCATGGCAGTCGGTAGAAAAACAATTCGGGATGCTGCTGAGTGTGCGTGAGTGACTTGTTTTGTTTCGATAGTCGTCGCATCGGTTGGCTTGGAATTAACCAAAGGGGTTTTTTTTCCAAATGGATGAAGTGAGGTGCGGTGCGCATTTGAGACATCGTCTTCGTGATTGGCATTTCACTAAGGGATGATTTCCCAAACAGTTGTAGCAGAGACGATATTTGTTGACGAGTTCCCGGCGATGAGCTCTTGTGGTTTGAGAATATCTTGAGAATTGCGATATACATATAATGATTGTCGTTGCATAGGACACACTTTGGCTTCTCGCGTGTGGTACTATCACGGTATCCAGCGAAATGAACACGCGCAGATGATGGACGTGGATGAGAAACTGCCTTAGTGGATTGCGAATGTTCATAAGCTTTGAGAGTTTGTATTCTCGTTTCCAAAAATGCTTGAAACCGTGCCCAAGTTGGACGTTCCTTCGATGATCCGATTTCTTGCTCCCACAATTTAATAGATTCTGAATCATGTTTCTTTTAATCGTTAGAGGCACCAAAACTGAATCCCAATGTTCCACAGGCTCTTTAAGCATTTTAAGCGTTCTAATTCCTTGCATCGTGGCATTGTAGAGCTTCTCCAGATCTCTGCCGTGCAAAGGACAAATGACCTATATGCATTATAGGTCAAAATGGCTTTGTGTGCATTTTTGGATATAAAATGGTCATATTTTATCCTTAAAAATAATTTCAGACTGATTGTACTTTTTAATTAAAAGTTATCACTTTGAACAGTTACTTTATTTGCTTCGGTTTCATGTATTTTGAAAACTTTAAACGCGTTTTTCTCGAAACGAGCTCTTTGCAGATATAGTCCATGGAAATGGTACTTTAACATTGCAAAAATGCAGGACAAGATTTTTTTCTTGGGTTGTGTAGGGGGGGGGGGGGGTCGGTGTTAGCTTAAATTTGAGTTTTCGAGTTCCCCACCCCCCCCCCCCCTTTTTGGCCGCCATCTTGGAAAAGGTGTGCAAATGGTTTTTCCACTGTATCTCCGTAACAGTACATCTTTTTGTTTAGAATTAAATTATCTACAATTTATTCTTTAAGCGTTTTGTCGTAAATTGAATAATTAAGAAGTTATAAGCCTTAGAACACAAAAATTAGTCACAATATTTTCTTTTAAAGGCTATAACTTTTTTTCCTTCAATTTTAACAAGGGTAGAAGGTTTCATAATGAATAATTTCCATTCATTCTTTTTTTAATTTCATTCACTACGAAGGGTTTACAGCGCCCCGAAGATATCAAAGTGACAGATTTTCTGAATAATTTTTTACGATTTTACCTCCTCCTCTCCCTAGAATTTCTCAAAAACAGGTAGCAAGTAATAATAATGTATGAATTGCTTTCCGTTTGAAGAAATGCCGAAGTTTGAGTAATGCATTAAAATTATTTATTACGGTTTTTTATTATTGTTATGGTATGTTTTACAAGGTACGAGATGGTTTAAAATGAAATTCTTTGAATAATAACATGTATTAGTTTCTCCAATTTTTGAAAATAATTTGTGTGATGAATGAATGACTTTACGTTCTGAGAAATGCCGATGTTTGAGTAATGCAATAAAATTATTTATTACGGTTTTTTAATTTAATTAATATTTTCAATTTTGGTAGATAGCACAACTGAATAACACGTACACTTTTATAAAATTGAAAATTTTACTAAGATCAAACTGAAATAACAATTTTGAAATTACACTAAAATAATTCAAAATTTTCCCACAAAATAAATACGTCCGTATTTTGCTAGATAATTAGCATAACTGAATGAACTAATAGGTCTTTTGGCCTTTGCACGGCAGATTCTGTACCGCATTACTTTGTCATCTTTTTTATTGCATAGAGTGACGAGAGTGAGGAATAAATTAATAGTCGTGGGTTCTCATATGGGGAAACAGCAGCATCACAAGCTGGCTGAAAATTATCGTCAACGATTTTTGTATTTTCGAGAATGTCAGCTTCAGCTCCAATCAAACTATTTTTTAAGTATTGCAACTTCATTGCAAGTGGTAGCGAGGATTCGTTGATTACGAATGATGAAAGCATTCCCTTGAATGACTACCACTTGGACAGCGATCCATCATACTCAGGGGCGTATCCAGCCCTCAAAAAAGGTTGTGGGCACAGCCACCCGAAAATCGGACAAGTGCGAGTCGGAGTATGAACTCGCTCATGATCGATATAGTTCATTCGTACAAAGGAGATGTTTACAAAATATATGACGCCCTGACCAAGATTTTGTACAGTGTATAATTCCACGTGAGCAAACACTAGTAGGTAAATTAATTACCCAGTAAAATGTTAGTTTGTTCGCTCACGAAAATTACAAAAGGTAATTGAGTGTTTGTTTACACATCACAATGTCACATTTAGACTCTAAACTACTGAACCGATTTTGATGAAATTTTTACAGCTTTAATGGATATCAAATTAAATTAAACGCTAGTATACATTTTACATTAAATAATTTTATTTAGGTGCTTACTTAAATTACAAATTCAAGCTTACGTTTCTTTTTCGCGGAAGCGTTGGTAATTTCATCGATATTCAGGTTCACATCTTTGTGTATATTTAGGAGAGCCCGGACAATCTTTCCTGTGCCATTGAAGATTTTACGCTTCACAAAGTAGAAAACGATCTCTCTGCGGTAGCTACGCTGACCGGGAAAGTTGCCAGTATTTGTAAGAAAATTTTTATGTTAGGGTACAAATCTTGGTCGCTTCAATGAGATAAGCTACCACCTCTGGTATAGCGAAATTGTTTTCACATTCTCTTTTCCATTTGGCCATCCAGAGTCGGTATTCATTTATAACAGTTGATTCATTATCGTTAATGAATAGCCGGTAGGTACATCTGGAAAACTTTTTTAACTGTTTCGATATCGATATTCCAGTCGCTGACACTAACATTTGGTTTAGGTAGAAAAACTCCAAACTAAAACAGGTCGAGTATAGATCGGGCCAAGTCAATAATGCACGTTGCGCGAGCAAATGACTTATTCAGCTACAGACTTCCAATTGCTGAAGAAGTCATTTGCTCGCGCAACGTGCATTATTGACTTGACCCATCTTTTCAAACTCCGTGACATTTAGCGCGTGTTGGGGTAAAAAGCTCTTAAAAAGGTTTAAAAGCTTGAGATAAATTTTCTTCTTTGTATGTTACATATTTGCTACAGAAATAATTTGTAGCAATTTCAATTAAAAAATACGAAATTTGTGTTTTTAATACTTTGATACTAGGATTGTGACGTTTTTCGTCAGTCGCATGCGCGCTTCTGCCTGGGGAGATTGTGTTGCCTGCGGCTGCGGAGAACTTTCATCTTATGAATGAAAACGCTCATGTATATTTAAAAAAAATTATTCAGGATTGTTTTTAAATTATTTTAAATTTAGAGATCAGAAATATTTGGCCTAATTATAGTAAAATTATACTTATTATGATGAATAGATTTACTTTGTTGAGCTCTGCTCAATACATATAAAGATAACTTAACTTTATTCATTCGGCATGCGCGCATCCATAACCTTCTATATTTACAAGCCATAAACAAGAATAGATATTGAGAGAATCGGACTACCACATTCTCCCAAATTCTCCAAATTACACTAACAACATAACGTGACTGCACCGAGCTGTAGTCCGATTGAGCGGAAATTCGCTCTCAATATTTTCCTTGTTAATGGCTTGTAAATATAGAAGGTTATGGCACATCCCTTCCCAAATTATTTTGTTGAGTTTTTGCTGCATTTGTAGTCTTTTTAAATGAAAAGAGGGGAAATGATAGAACAAAATTTATAAAACTTGGCAACGAGGTGCGCAGAACTGTTCAAATTTTTTGTGTCACGGAGTTTTTTTTATGTGGAAGATTAGAGGGAAAGCCCTTTGTACTGTCGACAATCTATTTTCTTCTTTTGGAAACATCTATACTTCCGGAGACAATCTCTGCCCTAAATCATTAATAACGGAATCTAATAAAGGTATGTAAACTGATTTCCGAAAGTACTCTTCTGCCGATTTCATTCTGCCGGAATTCATACATGACAATCTTCACTTCTGAAGGTTCAATTTTACTAGGTCAAAACTTCAACGAAATCCCCATGATTTTGAGTGGCAATTTCAATATTATTTTTTGATCAGATACTAGGTTCGAACTTTGTGGATGAAGGGGAAAGTGAGGATGATGAGAGGTACCACCCCACTTCTCCCTTCATCCACAAAGTTCATGAAGAACGTTCTTGGAAGCGAAGAGTCTAAACAGACCCAATATTGATAAAAGAACCACGACATAAGGAACCTCACGATTTTTAGACCAGTTTCAATCGAAAATATTTCAGTTATCCTAAAACCTTTGCTTCGTTTTTAGGTTTTAATTTAAATAGGAATTCATAAATATTGATATTCTGAAATTGTACTTGTATCAAGTCCCTCGGTAGGCTCGTCACTATACTTCCTGCATCTGTCGTTGGCCCTACTTTTCTGAAACCGTACTATATATCCGACAGACCTCCTATATCAATTGCATATTGCTAGCTGATTAATATTTTAATAATTGTGGCAGTTGTTGGGTAAAAAAGTTGTACTTCTAAAGTGTGGTCTGAAGCATATTTTTTTATTTTATTAAGGCATAGGATATAATATCATCAGCCTATCAATCTCAATAGACCGTGAAAGTGTGACGTCAAAAGTCTATTAGGGTTGTGGGCATGCCCATCGTGCCCACAACGGTGGATCCGCCCTTGATCATACTTAGGTATTTCTAATCGAGGTAATCGAGCACATCTAAAATTAGCAGATATAGAGTTGGTTGAGGCAACTGGCGAGGCAGCTCTGCTTGTGTTTCGTTCCGCGAGCTTTTCTGCTAGAGATGATAATGCCATGACCGCGTCGAGGTAGCTGTCACGAGTTTTGTAATAACTTTCATTCTGGAAATATGAACGCTTCTTGACTTCGAAATAATCAGGAGAACCGATTTTTGACAGAGCAAGATTAATCGCAGTGTGATTATTTTGAAAATAGTTCCATTGATCCCGGACTTCTTGCAGCCAAGTCGACAAGCCTTCTTGTGACAGGTCCTTTCGTTGACTAATTAAAGCCCGTGCTTTTACCGAGTCTATAAAGTCCTGATGCGACTGCTGTTGATCAATCCGATTATGGATGTAACTGACTCTCATTGTAAAGTTGACGCATGTAATCTTTAAGAACCTGTTTCTAAGACGTATCTCCGATCCGGCTCGAAGGACCAAAAAATGTTAGGAATTCGGCTAATCGGGGAAACGTCTTTGATTTAAGTAACAAAAAAAGATAAAAAGTCCTTAAAGATTACAAAAGGGTTTTGTTACGGTTTTATTTGGCAGTAAGCTATATTCTTTGTCTATTGACCGAACTACACTGATTTAAGACCGTGATTTTTCTTGAATGTGCTTGAAATTCCGATGTATCGGGGACGGTTTCTTTTCTGACACTGGACGAATAAATTCATGAACAAGGAACAAAAAATCTTGTAGGTAATGTGATCACTGAAAAGGAAAATAACTGTAGAGTGACAGTAGAATGTCCCAAACTAATGAATGACAATAAGGTTGTCCCAAAAACATAAGAATGACACTGAAAGTGTCCCTTTACAGAGAATGACACTGAAAGTGTCCCTTTAAAGAAAATGACACTGAAAGTGTCCCTTGAGAAATAGAATGATACTGAAAGTGTCCCTTGAGACGGAATGATACTGAACGTATCCCTTATGAGAGAGGACGACACTGAAACTGTCCCTTAAACGAGAGAATGACGCTAAAGGTGTCCCTCGACAACGAATGACACTCAAAGTCTCCCATAAGATAACAACTAGGAATCTTAATTTACCTGGTGTTGCCGATGTTTAGTTTTAAACAGTTTTACATATCACCCTGTATTTTTGTAACCCTATGACTTATTTTCATGAATAAGGTATCAGTGTATACGCAGATGTCCTTTTCATATCTACTTGCACTTGAGGCTATTAAAATTCTTCCATGATATTCTGCATCGGCGCAAACCTTTTTACCTCTCTGAATTTATTCAGTTGTCTCAATCACCCAGAAACCTCAATGTACTAATTCCGCGTTTTCGACTTTTGTCAGGACAACGTTCTTACTTTGTTTACGTCGCTCAACTATGAAATTCTCTTTCTACTAACATACAAATGACGGAATCGAGCAGCGTTTGCAAAAGGAGTCTCATTAAGTATTTAGTCAACAGGATAACAAATTAGAATTCGAACATAACTCAATTTCACTTAATGTTAACTAAATTTTACTTTAGCTCTTCTTGTTTTGTTTAATAACTTCAAAATGTTTTTAGATCTTTGTTTTTTCCACAGAGGAAACTTTTGTTCCCTTTTCCCTTACTTACTTATTTTCTTTTCTTTTTTGCCTTTCCGGCTTCTTTTAGTTTATTCTTCAAATTATTTTATAACAACAGGTCTAGTTCTTAAGTTAGCTTTAACTGATGTAATTTATATTGTAAGCTTAATTTATGTATCGTTTTCATATTTACTATTGTAAGACTAACGTCTTGTGTACTTTCGAATTTATAAATACAAAAAAAATAAATCTCTAACTCCTTTTGTATTTCGAACCTTATTTGTTGTTAGTCTTTCGCTTGCACAAAATTGCAGGGTTTCACTTTCCAGGACCCCCAATCTTATTTTCTTTGTCAGTATTCTCGCCGTTAACAAGCAAGTTAACTTGGATTCATTTCCTTATTTCCCAGAGTTCTTTGAAGACCAACTGTAAACTGCTGTGTATGGAGTCCTTCATTAAGTCTCGCACCTTCAGCACGTTTAATTTAAAGCTGGTCATCCAGTGTCGTTGTACAAGTTACATTTTCTTAATGATTCCCCCACTTTCACATCTCTATAATATCTGTCTCCAGAGCAGGATTCAGTTAGGACTAATTAGGACATACAAGCAACTTTAGAATAACAACTTGATTAATGCAGTTAAAATAAATTCACGACCTAAAGTAAACACTTCACTACTGACTTTCGTTAGGAAATAGTACAAGCTTCGTTGAACTAATTATGTACTGCTTGATCTAAATTAACTGGCTGACTAAACTCTTTCTGCTGGGAATTGTGATTGAAATGTCGGAGGTATCCGACGAGGGTGTAATTTCCAATAATGGGTAAATTCTTGCAAGTTGGTTTTTTCTCTGTTCTTTTTTCCATAGCTGAGGCCGTGTATGAAAAATAAGTTTCTTATATTTCTGATTATAACTGACTGTGACACATTTCTTAAATTTCTTTTTATTAATTCCTTCGGCATTGTTTTCATGTTTTTATGTCAATAGATAAAATTCCTACTTATAACCTTGGCGGACATATGTGGCATCGGTACTAATGCTGGTGGACTGATCTACTCCAGCGAGCATGACTGCCCTAGAGCAGCACTGTTTGGAAAAGACTAACCTGCCTTCCTCTTTCGCAGTTCATATCGAGAGATCTGGTGGCGGCGGAGTTTGTGCTGCCCGGAGACGTAGAAACGCCCAAGCCCTTCATAGCCTCGGCCTACCTCCCTGGAGAAGAGCGGGCCCACCACCACCAGATGTCAGGAGACTTGTAGAGGACTGCGCTAAGAGGAACATTCAGCTAGTGATTGGTTGCGACGCCAACGCGCATCAACTTGCCTGGAGAAACACCAATACTAGTTCTTGGGGCGAATACCTTCTGGACTTCATAACTGGAACACCAACTTAGCTTTTCTAATGTGACTAGGCAAGAGTTGATTGACTTGTCTCGTGCCAGCACATTCGTCAGTTCCAGAATATTGAACTGTCACGTCTCAAGTGAGCCATTAACGTCTGATCATAAACATATAAGGTTTAACTTGAGAGCTTCCGCAATATCCTCGGAAGCATTTAGGGTTCCTCGGCAGGCTAACTGGCCGATCTGGACCTTGTCTCTGCCAATCTGAAGGAAACGATCGTCACAGACTGCAGCCTTTTAAAGTAGCTGTCCTGCAAAACCACGAAGTACCAACCGAACGGTTGCGTGGGGATTAATGATCTCTGCAGGCAAAGGATAGAAGTTAAAAAAGTATATAATAGAGCTGAGGTCTCGGGTAACTGGGACCTCTACAAGAAAGCCCTTACGAATTATAACAAAGATTTGAGAAGATCCAAACGAAGGTCATGGAAAGCTTTGTGGGAAGAAATGGACAAGTTTCTAGCCTCCATGAGGTTACACAAAGTCTGCATTGACATTGTCTCCTGATGGGTCCTTTACGGAGAACGCCAGGGATACCATGGAGCTATTAATGAGCACTCATTTCCCGGGTTCTCAATTAACTGACTTTGGATTAGCCTTAGAACCTTACACTGGATGGGAGGTAGTTCTTGCCCACCGGACCAACAATAGGACCAAAACAGGATTTTCACTGCAGGTAAGATAGAATAGGCCATTGTCACCTTCAAGCCTTTCAAGGCTGCTGGAAAGGACCATATCTTCCCGGCTCTATGTCAGAGAGGCTTGGAAGAGATCTTACGAATCTTGCTGCCATTATTCCGGGGTAGCTCTGTGCTGGCCCATATCCCGAGGTATTGGAAAGAAGCTAGGGTAGTCCCTAAATCGGGTAAAAGATCGTGTCTGGCAGATCTGCAGAGCCTGCATTCGTGTGGTAGTAAGAGATAAGAGAGGTCCGTCGGGGTCAAGGAAATCTCTCCCTGTGCTTTTGTAGACATTGAGGGTGCGTTTGACAACGTTACCTTTGACGCGATCAATGAAACCGCAGTAAAAAAAGGCATTACACTTCCACTGCGAGATTCAGCTCTTAAGGTCAGTTGAAGTCGTCCATCAAAAAAGATATTATTTTTTGCGTTCCCGATCAATAAGCAACTTTCAATAAATTACAAACGGGTTTTAGGATGTCGGGTGAAGTTTCGCCCAAGCACAAGAACACATCTATCGCGGTGTCTTTCACTAGGAGTAAATTCAAAAGAAGTGATACTCCAGTTACTCCAACATAACGTCTTTAATTTTTCCCACTAAATTGATTGCTGATGCTCCAAGAACGAATGTAAGGATTGGCAGGCCCTCGCATTTCGCCGGTGACTCCTTGATTAGTGAAACAGTAGCCTCACTGTCCAAAAGAGTCGACAAATGAATTTTCTGTTTATATGTGCATAGCTCTGTCCTTTCATAACCTGTGGTTTTTCTGCTAAATTCTTGTGGAGGCAATCGACTAACCTATGTCCAACCTGGACACACCCGAAGCAGGCTACGCAATTTCTTCTGGGCCTTGTATACTCTTACTCACGTCAAACAGGTCCTGAACCCACTCACCCACTCCTTATCCCTATCCCTAGAATCCTAAGCAGGGGGCTGTTGATATATTTGTTATTACTGTAGATGTATTTTTAAATTTCGAATGATAAATGTCGAATGCGACATTTGTAAATTCTAGTACAAAGGACCCCTCACCGTTTGTATGGGAAAATGTCTTTCGGTGAATTTTCTTGAAGTTTGATGTTAAAATTGGCCTTATTTGGTGCTTATTTGGTACTTTTTGGCAAAGCCTAGGTGAAAAAGTACTAAAAAAACTACGAAATAGAGCCAATTTTAGTATTAAAATTGCTTATAAGTCCAAAAGTAAAGGCCGTAGCATAAAAATTGTACAAACATTATTGATACGAAATTGTCCAAGGTTTCCATTTTGCTTAATGCTAGCGTTTTTCTATAAAAATAGGTCATAAAAATATCAATGTTTTTATTTCAGATTAATAAATCTTGCAAATTGATTTTGACCCACTTTCATGTAACCGATCAACTTCAAATTTTGCACACATGCATAGTTTGCGTGACACTGCAATTTGACAATTTTGTAAAAAAAATCAAGGTGGCGGTTCCAAGATGGCGGCCGAATTTTGCAACATTGCCCCCCGACCCACGACATGGGTATCAAATGAAAGGTTATGACAAGTAGAATAGAATTAGCTATGTGGCGAAATTCCAAATTCAAAATGGCGGCCAACACAAAATGGCGGATTACCTTTTTCCTTACAACCCACTCGATATGGGTATCAAATGAAAGGTTATGACAAATAGAATACAATTGGCTATGTGGCGTCATTCAAAATTCAAAATGGCGACCAAAACAAAATGGCGAACTACTTTTTTCTTTACAACCCACTCGATATGGGTATCAAATGAAAGGGTATGACGAGTACAATACATTGAGCGGCGTGACGTCATTATACGCTTTATAGTAGCTTCACCTGTATATTGTATGTTCTATGTAAACAAATCTTGCAACTTGATTTTGACCACTTCCATATAACCGATCAACTTCAAATTTTGCAAATATGTATAGCTCGCGTAGCAATGCAAACTCACCATTTTGTAAAAAAGTCAATGGCGGCCGTCTTTTGCAACTGTGCTCCCCGACCTCCGACATGGGTGTCAAATGAAAGGATATGACCAATTATTATTCCAAATTCAAAATGGCGGGTAGCACAAAATGGCGAATTTCCTTTTTCCTTACAACGCGTTTGGTATGGGTATCAAATAAAAGGATGTGACAATAGAAGTTGCTTAAGTGAAACATTACTGGCGAGAGGTAGTCGGCTTAGCGCAAAACGGAACACGCATATCGAGCGGGAGGCTCTCGTTCAAAATCCTTAAGTGGTTAACTAGGTATTTTATGGAGAAAATGGTGGTTTTAATTGAAATTTTAGTTAAAAACAACCAAATTTTGACTTTGATGAGTCATTCCTCTGGAAGTTGAAAGGGTAGAACCTTGACTTTTACAGTTTTAGATAGGTGGGAGTATTCTACGTACACAGATACCTTATTCCTAAAAATAGGTCATAGGGTTACAAAAATACAGGGTGATATGTGAAACTCTAAAAAAACTTGGTGTGGTTTTTGGGGGGAAGGAGGGGTTTTGGGAGTTCGTGCCCATGGAGACTTTCTTAAGAAAATTGACCGAAAGACATTTTCCCATACAAATGGTGCGGGGTCCTTTGTTTTTTGTGTTCTTGAAATTCGTATGCGACCAATCTCTCTTAAAAACTATGCAACTATGTCGGGCCCAACACGCGCAAGTCGTATGCGAAACAATAAACAACGCATGTAGCATTGCAACAGACTTCGCACCACTCATTTTTTTAAAAAGGGTCATCAGCCTCCTTTATTGGGCGACCATGAATCTATATACTGCACCGATCACGTGGTAATTTTGTTGTAGGCCGATTGTTGTTCTGCAACTAAGAGTGTTTTTGCATCGAATGTATGGCAGTCTTCAACATCGAATTGTTGTTCTCTCAATAAATCTAATACTCAGAAATATCAAAGGGGGGGAACTTTTCCATTCTAAGTTAATTGAGATCTTCCTTGTTGATGGCTGGCTAGTCATATTTCTTTAATTTTGATCAAAGCTTCATTAAAATATGCGAAAATGAGATGTTTCGGCTAACGGTGCGAAGTGGACATCACCAATCGCTTTCTCGCACCCAAAAACCGTTACATATATATGAGGATATGTACGAAAATTCAGCCCTTAGACGGTTTCAAAATTTCAAAATTTAAATATAGGTGTACGCACTTGCAATTTGTTTTTGTTTTTTATCATGTAAAAAGTGAGAAAAAAATATGGTCCAAAAAAATGTTTGGCACATACTTTTTTTTAAGGGAATAATAATCTTTTTTGAGCTAAATTTGATGCTTTTTTTTAAAACCCCTGAAATAGTCAATAAATATTTTTTATAAATTCTACAGATTATTACCTTTCTATAATGATCAAAATCATAAAAATCAGTTTACAAATAATAAAACTATGAAATAAAATAGCGATAGATATTATACGAATTGCCATTCATGAGATAAAGCCGTTTTAAAGATTTGAAATACTCATTTGCGACTTGTATAGGTCATCAGATGTTCAATAGATCGTTTGTTGGACTACGTGGCTAATATTTTCAGGGGTGATTCCTGGATGTATTTGGGAAAAAATTGTTCTAGAGAGGGGGCTATCCCTACTACCCACTAAAATACAGGGTGTTTAAGAAAAAAAACATCAAATTTAGCTCAAAAAACAGCTTCCTTAAAAAAAAGTATGTAAGCAATATCAATGCACGACCAAAAAGATTTTGATTTCCACTCAGATCTTGCAGTGTTCGATCCAAGGCTTCCAATAATTTTTTATACGCCATCGTGCATTCATCCCAAATGATTTGCATTTATGTAAAGCTTTCGCCATTCCACATTGCACGTTCATACAAGTGTCAATCAATTCCATCAGTCTTGATTGATGGAAATCAAAATATACAGAGAATTACATCAGTCCTTTAGACGGTAGATTTTTTCGTCAGTCATAGCAGTGACTGTGGCAAAACTGACCACAAAACCTATCGTCTAATGGGCGCCTTAGAAATGTTGCATATCGGAACCAATTGTGAACCTAGACAATCCAAAGATCACCAACAACACATAAATAAATAAATTAATTAAAAAAACATTTTCTATCGGCTCAAATTGTGAATCTAAACCAGTCTCTAATCAACTTAATCACACACACAAAATTTCATAAAAATCAGTCCAGCCGTTTAGGAGAAGTTCAGTCACATACACATGGACAGATATATATTTACAGGGTGTATTGTCACATATATATTTACAGGGTGTATTGCAAAAAGTTACAAAACGGCAGACTGTGGATAGGTTTTGGATAGACGAACAAAAAATCGTATGGGTTGGGGAATCGTAACTAGGGAGTTGTGAAGTTTTTTTGCATATCACCCTGTATTTTTGTACTCTATGTCCTATATTCAATAAGGTAGCACTAAAAGCAGAATGCTCCCACCTATCTAAAACTGTTAAAATGAAGGCGCGACACTACCAACTTCACGAGTTATGAGTCATCAAAGTCAAATTTAGTTTTTTTTAACAAAAATGTCAACTTCCACTACCTTTTTCTCCAAAAAAATAAGTAGTTAAACAATAATTTTTTTCCAAAATTGGGAAGCTTGGTCCTATAAATAATGTCCAGACAATTTTTGTGTTACCTTTATTTTTAAAGATATTAGTACATTTTGATGTGGTTAAATTGGCTTTATTTGGTATATTTTTCACATATATGACGAAAAGTTCCAAATAAAGGCAACTATCAACAAATCTATCTATCTATGATAAATAGTTTAAGAGTTATTAAAGTTTAAGTAAATTTAAAAATTTTCCAAACGTCTTTTCTTAAACACCCTGTGCATCGATGGATAGGGCCGATCGATACCCCGATCGTCAAGAACAATTTTTTTCTCCAAATACATCATGGAATCATCCTTTAACGGATTAGCATCTTAGTCTGGAACACCATGTATAAAGAGGATAAGACGACCGTTCAAAAACAGTTTCCGAAAACTAAACTTTTCAAAAGAATTTTCCAAAAACCTAACAAACAATTTCTAACTACACACTTTGATTTCCAGTGGTCAAATTTTGGATACTCTTAGTTCCGAATCCAATTCAAAACTGACGCTCCTCGAAAATTTAAATGTAACGTGGATTTCGGTTATCCCTACTACTTACAAATTAAATCTTTTCCTTGCTCTAATATTATTATTAAAGGTGACGTCATACCTTCTTAAAACCGGTCAAAGACCTGGTGTTAGGAATTGGTCGTAGTAATAATTAAAAAATATCTGAAATGTAGGATAGGTGCCTGCTGCTCTGAGTAAAAGAGTCTTAACGTCCAAATATTCCTGGCTGAATTACTGCAGCGGTCAGGTTAAACTACTGTGGATCCTCGGGGTTCTGGTTGTTGATACACCCCACTAATCTTTAAATAAAAATTCAATTATTATCAAACCAAACCATAAAATTATACCCTTGTTTTTGTTTTTAAAGGAACTAAATTCTTGACCCGCAAATTAATCAATTATTTCCGTAGAATTTAAAATGCCTGTTAAGCCCGGTATGCTGTTCGTGCGGAATTCACACTCCCTTTAAATAGGCCAGTCAAATTGTCGAAAAAACTCGTTTTTTCTGCCAACCGAGCCATCCGAAAAGTTAAATATGGGTAAAATAGGAAAAATTCCGTAGAATTTGATGAATTACTTTGGGAAAGTTTCCAAAATGGCGTCAAAAGAGGGCCAAAGACAGATTTTCGCGTTTTATAAAAAAAACTACACATTGCACAAAAAAAAGGTTTACATAAAATTTGTAGAGCTTTTTCATACTAATAAAATGACACCAGTTTGATGTCAATACATAATACAGGAGTAATTGCAAAGAAAACGCTAAAACTCACGTTTTTTTAAATGTTCATATCTTTTACCAAAACAACGATTTTGTAATGAAATTCGTGGAAAGTGTAGCGCTTGTGGAGTGCAATAAAAACGTTTTTGAAAATTTGCAAAATAATAAATAGTTTTTGCAAAATACGGGTTTTTCAAAAAAGAGGCCTTTGTTGTCGAATTCGATTAGCTCATAGCTATCAACACCTACAGAAATAGCTCAGTCACTTTATACAAAAAAGGCCAAACTTCTAAAAAAATCCAACTGGAGATTTTACAGCGGGGTTCTCTTTGTTTTGGGGTCACAAATAATTTCCCAAAAGTCCATAAAGCCAACTGACCGGCACCTCAAGTTACGGAGGATCAAAGATTACGAAAATCAGTTTTTCTCAAATATCTCGTAAATTATCGGTTTTACGTAAATTTTTGGCTAAGAAAAATTTGTTCGTGAGATAAATCTGCATAAAAATGTCCCATACAAAATTTAATTAGAACCAATAGTTTTCGAGAAATCTGGGTGACAAGCTGTGGAGCAGCGCATACCCAATTATTCTATACTTCTTATGTGTTTGTTGTGTATGCTTGTAGCAGCATTATGCATGAGATCTCAGAAGCTATAAGATTTCAACCCCATGAAAATTTTAACAGTTTAAGCCTTCTTCGGTGCATATAAAAGGTGGGGCATCTGTTAGTTTCTTTTTGAAATTGTTATTAAAACTACACCATTCAATATTTTTCAATGAATGCTCCTTTATTGAAGAGAGTATATCTTTCGATTATTTATGTAAAACAATTTCACTCAAACGGCTGCGGCGGCTGGCTTGGCAATGGCCCATTCTGTTAACCTAATTTTGTTTGTCGCCTTATTTCACGAATAGCTCGACGGATGTTTACCTCAAGTGGGCCAATTGTTAGTAAATCGTTGGAGTAACAACGGTCCTTAACATTTACCTATAAAAAAAGTTGTTCGAATAAATGTTATTTAGCCAAAATTAACGTAAAACAGATAATTTACGAGATATTTAAGAAAATCTGATTTTTGTGACCTTTAGCCCTCCGAAACATGAGTAGCCAATTGGCTTTATGGACTTTTGAGTTATTCGTAACCTCAAAATAAAGAGAATACCGCCGGAAAATCTCCAGGTTGAATTTCTTAAAAGTGGATGATGGGAAGTGGATGCAGAAAAGTAGGATTGCCATATTCCGTAGCGTATGGCTCTTGTCAGGGCTTGTCGTGTATCAATTCGATATCCGAGGATACCTACAACCATTGAACCTGAGCTGAGTTGATTGATAATAACGACGACCAAATTTCGTTATTTTCCTCTGAGATGAGTATTGATGAAGGTGACAATATGAAAGAAGTGGAAATAGAAGAGATAGAGAGGCAATCAACAAAATTATATCATAACTTGTAACCTATGGACTAGGCCTACTGGTGATACCATGTAAAAACGCTGCTTGCATTCTACTTCAAAGGTGGTGCGGGCAGTGCGATGCCCGAGTTTTCTCAGCCGCATCTCTCGAAAACTATTGGTTCTACGTAAATTTTGTACACGACATTTTTATGCAGATTTATCTCACGAACAAATTTTACTTAGCCAAAATTTACGTAAAACCTATAATTTACGAGATATCTGAGAAAAACTGATTTTCGTGACCTTTGACCCTCCGTAACTTGAGTGGCCGGTCAGTTGACTTTATGGACTTTTGGGAAATTATTTGTAACCCCAAAAATAAAGAGAATCCTGTTGTAAACTCTCCAGTTGGATTTTTTTAGAGGTTCATGTATAAAGTGACTGGGCTAAAACGTTTTTGGGCTCAAAATGTTCTGGAAGAGTTGTGCTAATAGTTGTGTTTTGTGCGCACATTGCTAGTTCATTGGAAACATGCAAAAAGATGGTCGGAAAAACGAAAAACAATCTTGCCCACAAATTTCGATTATTTGCTCCCAAAATTCGATTAATTGCCTATCTATAGGCAAAAAAATATATTTTACGACCTTCGTAGAAAATTAACAGCTAGCGATAGGCAATTAATCGAATTTTGTGAGCAAAATTGTATTTTTTTTTAAAACGCGAAAATCTGTTTTTGGCCCTCTGTTGACGCCATTTTGGAAACTTTGCCAAATGCCTACGAGTGCCAAAAGTAGTTCATCAAATTCTACCCAATTTTTCCTATTTTACTTTTCGGATAGCTCGATTGGCACGAAAAAATCTAATTTGACTGGTCTAAAAATGCATATAAAAAAAGTGTGCGGGGAGGGCGGTCTGAATTCCGTTCCGTACGCAGTTCAATCTGAATTCAGACCGTAAATGAACTTTGTTGCTCTCGAAAATGGATGGCGTTTTTCTGAGTGGAGACTTCTCGTTTCATTTTCCGCAAGCCAAGAAAAGAAATTTCCATTTTCTCGAGCGGAAATTTTGACGTTTATCGCTTTTATGCGGAAAAGAGGTGTTTCGGGAGCGTGATGTTTCCAAACAGTCACTGTTATATTAGTCAGGTCTACATTGTCTACATAACTCTCCCAGCTAAGCGGAATTCAGACTGATTATATGGATTCTCTACAGAGCGGAATTCTGCACGAACAGCATACTAGGCTTTATAATTTAATACCCAAAAATAAGCAATATTCCACTACTTTGAAAACATGAAAAACAACACTTACACTAAATAACCTGTCACAAAAATCAGCGGCTAAGCCCCCACCAATTTATCTAGTCCCTGTGTTTATCGTAATAATTCCTTCCCAGTAGGGAATTTACGAATTCATGAAATTGGAATGCAGTAAATCTTTGTAGAAATTGGAAGCAATGTGAATCGATGGCTATTGGAAGAAATGATAATGTAAAGTGTCATGCATAAGGAATTGTAATGCAAAAGATAGCCGTTATGCCTTCATATTGGAAGGTATGGTAATGGAAAAAGTAGCTCTTATGCTTTCATATTGGAATGAATTGTATTGCAAAAGGTGGCCGTTATGCCTTCGACCCTAGGACATCGCAATGTTAATCGAAGCGATGATTCGATCTAGAAAGTAGACATTATGCATTCGAAGGAACACGTACAGAATCGACTCTGGAAGGTTTCCATTCCCTACTGGGTTATTCTACAATACCAACCTTATTTTCCAATACCAATACCAATTTTATTTTCCTGGCCTCTAGCCTCGTATCCTTCCGCGTTTTCTTGATGCTGGATATCGAGGCTAATTCAATTCAATTCAATTTATTCGACTTCCATACAATTACATTTTGATAATTTACAAGTGTTGAGTATATACATATTGATGGGCTATAAATGTGTTGCCCATTTGCCTGAGTTTAGTTTTTAAATGATACAGCCTAGCTTTTATCAATAACAGTTAAGTTTACAGCACACTTGCGACCGGTGTGCTTTTTACACGACTGCCCCAAAAAAAGGAGTTTAATGTTTTCAGTAGTGATGAAACGATTACCTCTTAGCGATTACGATAACGATTACGATTATCAGCCACAATAATCGACGATTACGATTACGATTATCGCAACATTTTGCATATTTTAAATAAAGCATATTTTAAAGTTAAAGGAAATGTGTATTCAAGTTGTAAAAATCAAGATGTTACAAATTTTACTATTAAAAATTTAAATATTGCAAATTTTTATTCAGAAAACACAATATTTCTAAGTTTTCTGCAGACATTCTGTTTCTTTTATCGGTCTGAATCCAGCCGGCAGTATAAAACAACCTCTCCGATGCGACGAAGGTTTTAAACGCAAATTTTTTTTTGCGGTTTCTAGCAAAACAGGGTATTGTGTGGCCGTTTTCCAAAACTGAAAAATGTCGGCATCTTGCAGTAGATTGGGTGATTTGACATAAGAATATACTTCTTCTATTACTGGATTTTCTATAAAAAAAAGGATAAATAGTGGCGTTGCCTTTGAAATTTTAAAAAACCAAGAAGTATAAAAAAAATTTCCGATTAGAGCTGAAAGAAGCTCCTCTATATGAGCTCATCATCATCATCAATTATCTCCTTGCAGCTATCGCAGATACCTGTTTTGCTGGTGGAGGGCTAAACAACAAAATCTTAACTGTTCAAGTTTGAACTTTCATTCCTACTATAGTTTATAACCCCGGGTCTCCACTGGAAATAAAGTATTGCATGCAATTTCGAATTGCAATGAAATTGCTCGTCGAGATGCGCATATTATCTCTGAAATATTGCATGCAATTGCAATATGGGTATCTCGACGAGCAATTTCATTGCAATTCGAAATTGCATGCAATACTTTATTTCCAGTGGAGACCCGGGGTTAGGCGCGTTTATGAAGGTTGTTAACGAGAATTTATACAACATTTATTTGAAAATATTTTTGGCAGATAATCGACAAACAATCGTCATGATAATAGACGATTACGATTAATCGCTAAATACTGATAATCGTCGATTACGATTAATCGTAATCGAGATCGTTTCATCACTAGTTTTCAGGATTCATGTAAGTATGTTTGTATGTTTCTTTGTTCCACCATAACTTCTAAACGCCTGAACGGATTTAGATGGCTGAAGTACCGTTAGAATCGTTTAATGAGTCTGAGTAACATAGGCTAGGTTTATTTTGAAAAAAACAATATGGCGGCCGTCAGACGCAATTTACATCACGTCCAATTTAATGTTTTTTTTCTGATTGGGTCAATATGGGTATCAAACGAAAGGTAAAATTGAGACGATTTCAAATATATATAACACACTTAATAGATATGTGTTAAATAATCGCGAATTTTAAGCTTAAATAAAATTAAATTACTCGAAACGTCTTTTATTACCCCATCACCATGAATGAACACTTAATAGTTAAGCCTAGTATGCTGTTGAGGCGAAATTAAAATTCCCTATACAAATGCTATGTAACACGACTGCCCCAAAAAGGAGTGTAATGTTTTCAGGGTTCATGTATGTATGTTTGTATGTTTCTTTGTTCCACCATAACTTCTAAACGCCTGAACGGATTTAGATGGCTGGGGTACCGTTAGAATCGCTTAGTGAGCCCGAGTAACATAAGCTCGGTTAATTTTTAAAAAAAAACAATATGGCGGCCGTCAGACCCAATTTACGTCACACCCGATTTATTTACTTTTTCTTCTGATCGGGTCAATATGGGTATCAAATGAAAGGCCTCATTGAGACGATTTCTGTCTAATCTATCAGCGTGTCTAAATTAAGATAGAATAAATCAAACTTCGATAACTTTACTTTTGCATTAAAACTGTATCTCAATAGTTGTAAGTGCTGTAATAATAAGAAGTAAAATAAAATCAATTAATAAAAACTACATTGGTTTACGAATTATAATCACTAAAATAATTAATTCGAATTAAAAAATGAACTAAAAAGACAAAAACGAGTTTTAAGTACTAATGTAAGACAGAAACAAGGTAGAAGATATTTTATTTATTTTGTTAAGTATCACACAACTATCGTATATGTGTAATCTGTATTTTTGCAGTTGGCGTACAAAATGTTACGAGAATAAGTATAATTAAAACTGTAACCCGACCGAAAAAATACAGACTATACATATACGATAGTTGTATGATACTTAATAAAATAAATAAAATATCTTCTACCTTGTTTCTGTCTTACATTAGTACTTAAAACTTGTTTTTGACTTTTTAGTTCATTTTTTAATTCGGCGTCGTGTTTTTTAATTTTTTAATTATTTTTTTTTTAACATTTATGTTTCCTCAACGTAGTAAGGAAAAAAAACTTAGAACTAACTTAAAAATACAAATAACTGTACAAATAGAAAGATAAAATTGAAAGTTTTTGAAATTTGAAGACAAGTTAGATGAGTTTAACAAATTATAAACTCATCTAAGTGGTCTTCATGCCATTATGGTTGAACTATATTCCGCTTACTTATTATACTCACTAGTATAGATTAAAACTTGGCTGAAATTTTTCCGGAATTGTACCATAGTTATTAGTTTACTCCAAAAATGTAACAATGTTCATATAAGTCATTGACATGTTCTTAACGCTAACATAAATTCTAAGTTTATATGATAGATATTTCAAGTAGTTACTTATCATCTACTCCCCTAATAAGTTTTAACTTACTTATCACTAACATACTTAAATGCAAAATCAAAATTAGATATTAAGGCTTTCTTTTTTATTGTCCCACATCCGGATTTCCTTAGATCTACTTTACGCTGAAATTTGTCATCCTCAATTGCTTTTGTTTCAGATATTTTCTTTTGTTTAAAACAAAAGTAACGGCTTTATTATAATTTTTCCTACAGTACTTTTACAATTAACTTTTATACAACCACGTTATCTTTTATTATATTGGTTTAGAACTAATATCTTCAATTACACTTGATTAATCTTTTGTTAGAAAAACGGATTTATTAAAACTTTTATTTAAAGACCGTACTTTTACGGTTAGCTTTTAAGCGGCCGCGTTTGCTCTTATTCGGGCCGTCTTCCATCTCGCCACTTGCGTTCGCTTCCGATATCGAGGCTAAGCAGGGAAAATATTTGCTCAAAATTAGAGCGCAACTATTACCTAAGGCTGTTTTTTTTCTTTTTTTTTTCTAATTTCACAATTTTGACATTTCCTTACATCCCATTTACATTCTCGTCTTGTTTTGACAGATGAAGTTTGTTTTTGATAAAACTGAGATGTAAAGAATGTGAGTTTGACTTTATTAATATTTTTTACTCCTTTTTAGGAGTCTGTATTTTTTGTTCACCTTATTAAATTGCTTGAGTGAAAAGGTAATTTTTGTTATTGTAAGTGCCTGTATTACCCTTTTAAGGGCATAAAAATTCGAAGATCACGTCATATACCTCAATTCCAAATATCTTAGTTTTGTTTAACTAAAATTTCATCTAAAACAACCTTTTTCTCCAAAAAATAGGTAGTTAACCTATACTTATAATTAGAAATCAATTTTAGATAGGTGGGAGTGTTCTGCGTTTAATGATATCTTATTCATGAAAATAGGTTATAAACAAGTTTACAAAAATACAAGGCGATATGTAAAACTTTAGCAAAAACAATTCAAATCGTCCTACTGGCTAAACCGTTACGATTCCCGCACCCCACTCATAAATTTTTTGTTCCACTCAAAACCTATCAACAGCCGGCCGCTTTGTAAACTTAGCGGGTAAGTTCTGCAACATGACGGACAGGTAGTGCAAAGGGAGACCCCTAAGCTTACCTATCACATAAGAAAAATAGCAACAGGGAGTGGGCTGTTCCCTGGAATGTGTCACAGCACGTCATCTTCATCACTCTGCAGGAGCCTGCTGCTGCTGTGTATGATTCTAGTTCTTTGATTTATACGAATTTCAATAAAAATTTCAGAATTTGTTATATTTCAAAACTTTTGACGTATTTAAAAAGACAAAGAATGAGCCAGTGGTGGAAGTACTGAGGTTATAAAAACGCCAAAGATTCTTATGAATATTAAAAATGGACCTGGATATCCAAACAAAATTTCCAAAGGAGATAAGCCGTTTCTGATTAGCATATCGGAAGGACAACATTCTCCAGAGTTCAGAATAATTATAAAAAAATGAGGATGAGTTTCGTGAGGCGCTTCTGCAGGATCTGTAAATTCATAACTAAATCCAGGTCGCATTTAATGGAAGCAATATGGAAAATTCTGAAACTTTTGGATGCTTGAATTTTGCAATAAAAATTTACCTATAGCTATACTTAGTATTCAAGATAAGACGATGAATTCATTCGCAACACTCCAAGGAAATCCGAGGAAGGAAAGGATGCAAGAAAGTCTTCCATCGCTAACCAAACCGGAGTCGGTAGGGAAGATTTAAGGAGAGTTCTGGACTTTATAGCTTAAAATTAACTCGGGAAGCTTTTAGTGGGAATTTAAAAAGCAGCTGAAGAACTTCCTGAAACGCGGAGGCGCACAATCACGGAAGGCGGATATACTCCGCGGTAAGTGTTTAATGTATACGAAGCTTAGATTTTTGTGGGAGCGTTTGCCTTCCTGGAGTTTTATATGGAAATAATCGATTTAAAGTGGCAGAAGATAGGCAGTCCTTATCATAAAAAAATGCCTCAGGATATTTTAAATTGAAAGCTCTGTTGGTTTACAATTCAGAACCTGCCAAGGGTTTTACAAAATGTTACAGTACATTGTACAACCAGCGTTGTCATTTGAATTGTTTTTTTTTGTGTTTTTATCAAGATTTTTGCTCATAGGTTAAAGAGTCTTGTAAAAAACTAAAGTTTTTCTTGTTTTTGGTAACACCCTAGCTTTTGTGAATTTTTTCGGAGTTCCCGAGTAAAATTAAAATATGGCCTTACTACGGGCGAAAACCGACCGTGATTGAAACATAGTCCTCGGCCATATGGCGGTTATCAGAAGGTTCGTTGCAGGACAGTTCGGCCGTACACCACACACACGGGTATAGGTTTCTATATAATGCGATTCAAAAAAATCTCTTCAATATACATCTATATAAAGAAATGTTCATACACCCTAATGCAATTGGGTTCCCCTGTAATAAATCAGACGCATACACAAACGGACAATCGTAATCTCCTCATTTTCTTTATATTCAAGGCCGACACCCGGCAAAACTATAAGTTAAATAGGCGCAATTTAACTACTCAAAAAAGAAATCATTTTGGGGGAAAGTATGACTTTCGCTCCACAGCAAAGCTCAAAACTCACCGCGTATTTATTGAGAAAACCATCATGAAATCCGGTGCTCATACCTTCGATTTTGAACATTTTATAATGTTATCAACGCACTGCAATTAAATAACAAAATTTCCCACTAAAATATAGATCAACACGCACCATACAAGGGCGGCGGAGCATAGTGATTGTTGGTGGGGACCACGGGAACAGATAACCGTTAAAATGTTAATCGGTCAACTTATTTATCTGAGAATTTCGGCATGGATATGTGAGTAAAAACTGCGCCGTTGTCGAAAACTTTATATGTACTTTTAAACGCGAGTGTCGTTTTACCAATGTGGTCCCCCAACTGAGTACTAATCACGTCCAATGCTGCTTGACCTTTGTGATCGAACCAGATCCGGTATATTGAGCATGTTGAATAACACCCCTCATGGCCACCAACATAATTTCCTGAAATATGAAACAATGTAACAACAAAAACTAGAGATTTGTATGAGTAACGCTAAAGCTTAAAGATATTAATTTAAAGCTTCTTAAAAACCTTTCGCAATATGCAAGGCAGATGTTGGGATTGCTCCATTTCATTTGGTTTGCTTCATAGGGTTCTTAAGAGAAACTGATATGGCATACCTCACTTCAGTATCGCTGATTTTTTTTTGTGTGTTGTTCGTGAGAAGCCTTGTTTTGGCATGCCCCATTGCCTCATGGGGTCCTCATGAGGAACCTACGAGAAAATTCTTCATTTGGCAAGCCCCTGAGACAATCCCCTTTTTAAATGCTAGTCGAATGGGGTTTAAAAAGCTTATGCTATACAGTTATAAGTTCTTAATAGCTCTATATTTGATATATTTAGTTTTCGTATGAAAAGCCTTGGTTTTGTGCGTCTCTTCGACCACGTTCATTCGTCGCAGCGACCTAGGCAGCTCTTCAACGTTCTGGGTGTACATGAAATATTTTGGGTGTGGATTTCCCCACCCAAAGCGAAAGTGCATGTGTACTTTTCCTTCCATCGCTCCGCCGCCCCTGGCACCATACACTTCACGTATAACAAACCGACGACTGGCGAGCTCGTTTCTCTTGTTCGTCGATATCTTAAGTAGGACAAATCCAAAGGACCATTGTACATAACGAAAATGATGAAGTTCCCATAAAAAAAAAGATTTTTTTTGGCTCAAATTTCCCGTCGAATGCCCGTTTGTACAGCTCTGAACTTGGCCTTTTAAATCTTTGGGTCAAATTTGGCCGCCATGAGGCCGAATGTGCTCCCATTAAAAATAGTTAAAAACTCTACGTCCATCATATGCCCCTTAAAAATCCAAGCGGCCGGTGTTCGCCCTTTGTAAGGCCGTTTTTTATTTTTACTCGGGTTGTAGTGGTAGCTCACCTGAATATATTAGATAATATATTATATGAAACCCTATAGACTGCGCAATGCAGCCTCCAGTTCACTGAAAGAAACTCCTTCGTTATTACTCACTTACTGCTTTATTCCACTGTTCATTATGCACTGTGATCTCTACAGGAGTGCTGCATAAAAGGCGGAGACGTTGATAAATTTTAGTGTTTTGCGCTGACTACAAAATATCAAAGTCGAAAGGAAACAAAATAAAAATACGAGATCTGACTTTAAATTAACGAGACTAAAGGTGGATTTACATAATCTGACATTTTTCAGTCGCGCCGATCTTTTTTTAAATTTCGACCAATCCGAAACAGCCTCTGCGACATCTTACCGTCACGACGAAGAGTTAAATAAACTTTAACTTTTCTGTCGTAGGATGAAATTACACATACATATGCCGAAGTAGTACACCCGACAGCTGTGTAGCCTGAAGCCTTCTCTTTCGATTGCCGCACCTCCTGCGTATGTAGAACTATTCACCTGGTCATGGTTTGTATAAAATCTATTTTGCTGTTGTGCCGAAAAAATTATATCTTTTAATAGAGTACAAAAATTGTGAAATTTCATATGAATCGCGTCACTGAAACTTATCTTATATTAAAAAAAGTATAATGCAATGAATGTTTATCACGTGTGTGGGGTTTTGATTGGTTAAAGCGTTTTCAAGATGGTCCGTTTCGTCCACGTTAAAATATAAGAATATCGGCGCATTACTAACTGGAGGCTCTCGCCCAATTCCGTGAGAAAATCTGAAAAAAGAATTGTGGAAAAAAGTCTTCTATATCAAGAAGACCCCTATGAGGCTATCCCCAATACTGCCTCATGTGGACCCGGTGTGAATTGCCCTACAAGGCCCACCAAAGGCATTTAACGCTTTGCCTCATTCGCACATCGTCATAAGGAATACTCCATTTGACCGCTTGAGGAAAAATCATTGCTACCTGGGGCCGGATTCCGCAAGCGTGAATCGTTTACCTGTGCAAACAACAAAAATTAATTCACATTCATGCGGGTTTGCACTTTTTCAATTCACCCGTTTCCGCAATCGACTGTGAAATTTGTTGTGCTGAATAAGTTCATTTTGAAAGCTTAGTGCGCGAGTTGAAATTTTTCAGTTGCTAATAAATTATTATTTTTTCACTTTTTCGTTTCCATCACTACGTACTCACGAACGTTTCAAGTGTGTAACATGGCCGTAACCCCGGATGGCCGTGCACACAGTAATTTTCACGGTTGCGGAATCCGGCCCCAGATCCCGAGTGAAAAAAGGGTGAGTAATAATCATACCCAATGCTGCTTGACCCCGTAATCGAACCAGAACCAGCGTTGGCTTGCCTCATTTGGGTCCTACGGGGAAACCCCTCTTTCGGCATACCTTGAGGCAATCCCCTTTTAAATGCTAGTCGGGTGGGGTTTCGTGTAAAAAGCTTAGGCTATGCAGTTATAAGTTCTTAATAGCTCTAATATAATATATTTAGTTTTCGTATATGACAAGCCTTGCTTGTGTGCGGCCCTTCGACCATGTTCCTTCGTCGCCAGCGACCGAGACGGCCCTCCAACTTTTTGAGTTATTAGGTGTACATGAAATATTTCGAGTGTGGATTTCCCCACCCAACGCGAAAATGCATGTGCACTTTTCCTTCCATCCCCAGCTCTCCGCCGCTCCTGGCCGTGAGTCTAGGGAGGAACAAGCCAAAGAGACAACCGAACATTTTAACCTGCATTTCGAAATATTTTCTTACAGAACTTGGAAGAAATCTCGAAGCTTAAAATGGGAGATATGATTCGTTATCTGAATATTTTTTTTATGGTCAAGCTCAGGAATCACCCTTAACTAGTCCGTAATGCCATTAAAGTCATGGGGCAATGTCTAGTAGTAAACTTGATCTAAAGATAGATAAAGGATATGATAGGTTAAAGGTAGTCTGGTGGATGCATGAGGAGGAGGAGGAGGCAGTGAACTAGTAAAGGTTTTGCACGACCTATCCTTCAAACAAATCTTAATACTAAACTTTGCACCAAGTCGTGAATGTCCTTACGGACTTATAGCACAAAAAAACTTCGTTTTTACATACAAAAGCACCCTCAAATTGGACATGCTTCATAGTGCCATTACTTATATAGCAATATTCAGTGGCGGATACCGGGGGGGGATGAGGGACATCCCCCCAAGAGCTCTATGATATATGGATTAGTTCAGTTCTAAAATAATGTCAAGTGAAATCAATTGAAATTTACCTCTATATATAATCATAAAAATTACTGTCTTTCTTTGTTTTTAACGAAAAAAATCTTGAAAAACTGCATCCAATTTTTAAATTGTAGTTGTCTGCTTAGTTTGATATTACCTAATCAAAAAAGCTTTGTATCTGAAATTGTTAAATTTTGAAAAACTCGGTTTAATAGAAAACTCATTTTACTACCTAATTTTACACTACATCTAGCGACAATAGATCTGTGATCTATTTAATTAACGCTTTCCCTACGGTTAGAGTTGAACAGGACCTATACGACGCAGTACATATGTCCCTTACACGACGTTAAATTGTACTGAGGCCTCCATTTTTTTAAATGTCCCACTTAAAAAATAATGTCCTTCTACTCTTGGTATGAGCGTGTAAACCTAAACCATCACCCACGCAAAGCTACGAATCTCAAGGGACACAGGAAATACATTCATCCCTTTCCTAACCTAAATTGGTACCGATAGGGCCAAATAGATCACATTTTGACTAAGTAGGTTATCTGCTATCTGTTATCTTTGCAGCGATTATCTACAAAAAAAGATATTATACATTTCGCGTAAAAATTGCTATTCATAAGATATCGCCGTTTTGATGATTTAAAATACTCATGCCCTCAGAGGTAGCCCTAATAAAGCATCCCGCCAACTTAACAGGTTAATAATAGGGTACCAAATTTCCGCTTAGGTCTGGTCTTCACCTGGTAGTTGGTAGTTGTTCACCTGGTAATCTGGTACTGCCTGCGTCACAGCCTTGGTTGGCTGGTTAGTGGGACTCACTCTTGTTTCAGGAGGCATTAAACTCAAACGAGGCTGTCCCCGACGGTTGTGGCTCAGCCGGCTGCTTAAAAAAAATGAAGTCATACAACATCCAGGAGTTCAACCGCGAAGCTCACTGCCTCCTCTTCATGCATCCTCCAGACTACCCTTAATCTATCATATCCTTTTTATATCTTCGAGCTAAGATTACTACTAGACATTCCTCCGTGACGTGAACGACATGACGGACTGGTAGAATAAAAGGTTAAGGAGTATCCTCACATGTCAGGGACGTGCCCGGGAGTTCGAATTTTATTCCGGCCCGGACCGGAAATGTGTGAACGAGTTCATATAAAATGTACGCAGCGATATTTTTTGAACCCCTGACGGAACACTGATATGTGTGGATACTCCTTTAGTCGTCCACACATGTCCGTGTCCGGGCACGGGCTCGTTCACACATGGCAGAACACGGCCCTGTGACGTCCCGGGCACGACCCTGATATGTGTGGATACTCCTATATACCTAAGTGTACATTCACACCAATAAGTGCCACGCTAATCGCCTAGTGGTAGCAGGGTGAATTATCCAAGCGAACGAACGTTCGTGTTAGCACTGCGTTGTTCAGACCGACCTCGCCTCGCTATGGCTAGTCGCCAGGTGGCTATCCAAGAGGACAGGCGTGTTTGTTTTTTCCTAGGATACCTACGATGAAACTACGACCAACTGCAGCATTTTCTACTGTCCTATCCAAGCAGGTATCCTCTGGTGTGAACAGTAGTATATCTTAGCATAGCAAATACCTTAGCAAACCACCTATCCTGCCACTATTGGTGTGAGCATACACTAAGGGCGGTATTCACAGTCGTTACTTAAGCATGGACTTAAGAATTTCTTAACTAAGTTCGCCTTATTTAAATAAGGCGTACTTAAGATATCATGTATTCACAGTCATGTCTTGAGGTGAACTTTGTTAAGCAATTGCTTATTGAGAATTTGTAATTTTAAGGAAATGCTTGAGCATTTCCCATGTTTTTTTCCAGTAATTCCATATTATTATGTCGTCTCCAAGGTTACTTAAGAAATTCCTTTTATTGTACCATGCGCAGTATTGCACAATATATCTTTGATATTAATGATGTTTTGGAAGATAATAAATATGATGATACTGCTGATGATGACTTTCATCCTAATTTGCCAATGCGAATAATGCAGATGGATTTGCGGTACGCGATGCGATTGTTACTCGTATGTTTGTTTAAATAATTACCAAATATTGCGGGAAGGCTTTAGATTCAAATGTGTTTAATACATTTATAAACAGAAATATTGCAAATTTATAAAGAACATTTATGCAATATAATAAAGTATATGAAAATTTTTATTATTTTTTCATTTTATATTAAATATTACATTTAATTTTTGTTTAACAGTTAATAGTTTAAATTTCGACTTGAATTGATGAAAGTTTATTGTTTTACTGGTCTTTACTACTTGATTCTACTAGAAGTAATTCGGAAAGACTTGCTGATGCAATGTCATAAATTGAAGATGTTAAATTTGAGGAGTATAAAATTGTAATGAACAATCTCTACCCTGAAACTTGCGCTTGTATAATACCTCAAACATACAAGCAGTTGCAATTCTGGTGCAATAGGTAAACTTCGATTATTTATTCCAGCTAATCCTTCATGAATTTTTGGGAACTAGCGTACGGAATCTTTTTTAAATCTAAACAGCTTTTTAAATTCATTATTATCGTAAAACTCAAAAGGATTTTGTCTGTCAAGCAAAGATCTACGGATACATCTACCATTACCCTCTTCACCATCATCCACGTTACTACTACCTTCAATATCAGTAACCGACGAAAACAAGTTCATTTTTTCACACTATTATTGAAAAATCATCTATAAGCAATTGCTTAAGTCACCTTTGGAGACGACTTAAAAAATAAATTAATTTTAAGGGTAAATAAGATCGTCTTATATGACAATTTGCTTAAGCATCAACTATGAATACTTATTTGAATAAGGTTTGCTTGATTAAGTTCATGCTTGAGCATTTACTTAAGACAGTGCTTAAGTTGCGACTGTGAATCGAAAGGACACATTAAGCACGTGCTTAAGCACGAACTTTGCAATAAGCACCGACTAAGAATACCGCCCTAAGCCTTAACATTAAAAAGAGTCGCGTATACGTCATCACATCACACTTTCAATAAAAACGTTTATTGGAATACGTAGCTAATATTTTCAGGTGTGATTCCAAGATATCTTTGGAGAAAAAAATTGTTCTAGAGAGGGGGCTATCCGTTATCCCCACTATCCACTAAGAGACAGGGTATTTACGCTGATAAAAAAATTGTCTTGATTCCAGCAATTCGATAGTCTTCGTTTCGTTGTCTTGAGTCGAAAAATTTTTCAGTCTTAACATGAGAATGCTGTCTCAGAGTAATAAGGCCGGTATTCTTAGTCGGTGCTTATTGCAAAGTTCGTGCTTAAGCAGCTGCTTAAGGTGTCGATTCGATTCACAGTCGCAACTTAAGCACTGTCTTAAGCAAATGCTCAAGCATAAACTTAATCAAGCAAACCTTATTCAAATAAGTATTTATAGTTGATGCTTAAGCAAATTGTCATATAAGACGATCTTATTTACCCTTAAAATTAATTTATTTTTTAAGTCGTCTCCAAAGTTGACTTAAGAAATTGCTTCTATAGATGATTTTTTAATAAGTGTGAAAAAATGAACTTGTTTTCGTCGGTTACTGATATTGAAGGTAGTAGTGACGTGGATGATGGTGAAGAGGGTAATGGTAGATGTATCCGTAGATCTTTGCGTGACAGACAAAATCCTTTTGAGTTCTACGATAATAATGAATTTAAAAAGGGGTTTAGATTTAAAAAAGATTCCATGCGCTAATTGCTAACAATTCATGAAGGATTAGCTGGAATAAATAATCGGCGTTTACCTATTGCACCAGAATTGCAACTGCTTGTATGTTTGAGGTATTATGCAAGAGCAAGTTTCAGGGTAGAGATTTTTCATTACAATTTTATACTCCTCAAACTTAACATCTTGAATTTATGACATTGCATCAGCAGCGCTTTCCGAATTACTTCTAGTAGAATCAAGTAGTAAAGACAAGTAAAACAATAAACTTTCATCAATTCAAGTAGAAATTTAAGCTATTAACTGTTAAACAAAAATTAAATGTAATATTTAATATAAAATGAAAAAATAATAAAAATTTTCATATACTTTATTATATTGTATAAATATTCTTTATAAATTTGCAATATTTCTGTTTATAAATGTATTAAACACATTTGAATCGCATCTAAAGCCTTCCCGCAATATTTGGTAATTATTTAAACAAACATACGAGCAACAAACGCATCGCGTACCGCAAATCCATCTCCATTATTCGCATTTAGAAAATTAGGATGAAGGTCATCATCAGCAGTACCATCATATTTATTATCTTCCAAAACATCATTAAATATAAAAGATATATTGTGCAATACTGCGCATGCTACAATAAAAGGAATTTCTTAAGTAACCTTGGAGACGACATAATAATATGGAATTACTGGAAAATAAACATGGGAAATGCTTAAGCATTTCCTTAAATAACGAATTCTCAATAAGCAATTGCTTAACAAAGTTCACCTCAAGACATGACTGTGAATACATGATATCTTAAGTACGCCTTATTTAAGAAATTCTTAAGTCCATGCTTAAGAAACGACTGTGCATACCGCCCTAAGACACTGGAAATTTTTGAGCCAAGCAATCGTATTTGTTCTCTCAATACTTATATTTTTCGACCAAGATATATTTTTCTCGAAATAAGATTGTTTAATTTTTTACTCAAGAAACTAAATTCTTAATTCATCGGACTTTTTTCGGTTACCGGACTTTCAAGTTCTAAAAATGTATCACAACCATTAAGACCGATTTTAGACCTTGAATTTTTTTAAATTATAATATCATCGGTTTCGTATTTCAAGTCAACTTTTGTCTTCATCCAAGGCAATAAAACCAAGACTATGAGTATTGCTTATCCCGAGACAATTTTGTTTTCGTTAAGTCCAAAACATGAGTTACTTGGTTCAAGAAAAAGTGCTTTAACCAATTAAGCATTTTGAACGAGAGCCTCTCCCTCGACATGCGTGTTCCGTTTTGCGCTAAGTCGAGTACCTCTCGACAGTAATCTTTCACTTAAGCAATTTGATTTTGACCCACTTTCATGTAACGTATCAATTTCAAATTTTGCACACATGCATAGTTCGCGTGACAATGCAATTTGACAATTTTGTAAAAAAAATCAAGATGGCGGTTCCAAGATGGCGGCCGAATTTTGCAATTGTGCTCCCCAAGGAAAGGAAAGGTTACGACAAGTAGAATACAATTAGCTATGTGGCGTCATTCAAAATTCAAAATGGCGGCCAAGACAAAATGGCGGACTACCTTTTTATTTACAACCCACTCGATATGGGTATCAAATGAAAAATTATGACAATTAGCTATGTGGTGTCATTCAAAATTCAAAATGGCGGCGAACACGAAATGGTGCATTACCTTTTTCTTTACAACCCACTTGATATGGGTATCAAATGAAAGGATATGACAAGTAGAATACTATTAACTGTGTGGCGTCATTACAATTTCAAAATGGCGGCCAACACGAAATAGCACTTTACCTTTTTGTTTACAACACCCTCGGTATGGGTATCAAATGAAAGTGTATGATGAGTATATGTAGTACAGTAAGCTGTGTGACGTCAATTTAATATGGCGGTCACTAGAATATACTGGCTGAAGCAATAAAAACCTTACATTCAAAATTAGTTTTTACTTCGATAAAACAATTTGTTACTTGGATAAAACTATAAAGAATCAATTTTTTTAGAGTTCTATTCATTATGGAAAGCGGTAGCGATACCCACAGAGATTTGGACACTGACCATTCAGAAACAGATTCTTTACGTTCAATTATGAGTTCTACATCAGAAAATGAATCAGATACAAATCAATCGGAAGATGATTTATCTGACGAATGGACAGAAATAAGTATTGAAATGGATACACCAGCACCATCGGCCTCCTTTGAATTTACTGCAAATTCGCATATAAATCAGCAAATTTCATCTTTCACCAAATCGAGACAGTTTTAATGACGAATTAGTTTAAAGTATTGGGGACCAAACAAATTTGTACTCTCTAAATCTGAATCAGTGAATATTTCACTGATTTGCCCAGCGATTAAGAATTTCACTGGGTTCCAGTTGCAGACACTGACTCATTCAGTTGAAAAAACTGATCATCCCGTGATTGACGATTGAACTGGGGTTTCAGTGCAGTGAGAATAGTCTGTGGGACTCGTAGCGAACAAATTATTTTATTGTCGAGCGATAGATAAGAGGCGTGTGGATGAATCAGTAAAGGCTTTGACCTACAACTAAAAATTCCGGGTTCAAACCCCGGACCACTTCGACTTTTTTTCTTTTTTTCTCTTCTTTCTAAAAATCCATTCTGATTGGATTAATGTTGTAAAGAATTACAAATTCTTCGGTGAGAAATTTCATGCATACTCTACATTGAAATCACTGGATACATCAGTAATAGCAAAATCACTGGTTCGCGGGGTAACTTGAGAATCACTGGTTGTTTCAGTGAGGCCAAAGTCACTGATTCAATTATAGGATATTCACTGATTTCCAGTTGTCGACATTTCACTGATTCAAATAAAGGCTATTCACTGATTCAGATTTAGAGAGTACTACGTTCAAACTATGAGAGAAAATCCGACAACGTCTTCCACCAATAAATGGCATACAACCATTCCTCCATTTTTCAAATAACGAAACCTACGACCCTGCTGCTTATCCACAACCGAAACTTAACAAAATATGGCCTGTGTACTTACACCTGAATAATAACTTTCAAGTGGCATATACACCACAAGAACATATGAGGAGCTGGCGAACAAAACGATCTAATTACATTTGCCACTTTCGTTCAAAATGACCAAAAAGTATGCTGAACTAGAGTCAGAAGTTCGTACTTTCGATCAAAACGATATAACTTTACTGTAATTATATCGTTTTGATCGAAAGTACGAACTTCTGACTCTATTTCAGCATACTGATCGATCAGATCGTTTTGTTCGCCAGCTCCTCATATAATAATTGACGAAAGTCTTTTGTTATACAAAGGAAGATTGGGTTGGGTACAATTTGCCAGGTTTGGAATAAAAAGCTATTTTCTCTGCGAATCAACATCTGGCTACATATGGTCATCAGTTATATACAGGGTGTATATCTGTAACCCTACAAAGCGGCGGGCTGTGGATAGGTTTTGGATAGACGAACAAAAAATCGTATGAGAGGGGGTGGGGTAAATCGTAACGGCTAAGCAGCTAGGGCGCTTCGAAGTTTTTTTGGTAGAGGTTTACATATCGCCCTGTATTTTGGTAACCCTATGAGGTATTTTCCTGTATAACATATCAGTGCACGCAGAATACTCCCACCTATCTAACTGTCAAAATCAAGGTTCCACCTTACCAACTTCCAGAGTAATGAGCCATCAAAATCAATATTTCAACCGTTTTCCACCTTTAGTACGAAATAGAACCAATTTTGACATCAAACTTGCTAATAACTTCAAAAGTAAAAGTCGAATAATTGTCCAGACATTATTCATAGGAAATTGTCCAAGCTTTCAATTTTACAAAAAAAATATTAGTTAACTAGGCATTTTTTGAAGAAAAAGGTGGGTTTAGTTGAAATTTTAGTTAAAAAAAAGAAATTTGATAGATGGGAGTATTCTGCGTACACTGATATGATATTACAAGAAAATGTTTTTTCACTTGATGGAACAGGCACTTTGGAACGCTTTTGTCTTGTATAAAAACAAGCAGAAAATCATTTCTCTAATTTAGAGTTTCGACTACAACTTATTGATGAGTATGTAACTAAAAACTACGCTTTTATTAGATATAACATGAACTAAAGAGTAAAAAATAATTTTTAAGTTTTAATTGCTTCAGCCAGTATATTTTAGTGACCATATTAGATTTAAAATGACGTCACACAGCTTACTGTACTACATACACTCGTCATACACTCTCATTGGTACCCAAACCGAGGGCGTTGTAAAGAAGAAGGTAAACTGCTATTTTGCGCTGGCCGCCATATTGAAATTGGAATGACGCCACACAGTTAATAGAATTATACTGTCACACCGCCATTTTTGTAATCCGCCATTTTGTTATGCCCGCCATTTCGAATTTGAAATGACGCCACACAGTATTCTACTTGTCATATCCTTTCATTTGATAACCATGTCTGGGGTCGGGAGCACAGTTGCAAAATTCGGCCGCCATCTTGGAACCGCCATCTTGACTTTTTTTACAAAATGGTCAGATTGCATTGCTACGCGAACTATACATTTTTGCAAAATTTGATGTTGATCGGTTGTATGGAAGTGGGTCAAAATTAAGTTGCCAGATTTGTTTACATAGAACATACATCATACAGGTGAAGCTAATATTAAGCGTATAATGACGTCACACCGCTTAATGTATTGTAATCGTCATACCCTTTCATTTGATACCCATATCGAGTGGATTGAAAAGAAAAAGGTAGTCTGCCATTTTGTGTTGGCCGCCATTTTGAATTTTGAATGACGCCACATAGCTGATTATATTCTACTTGTCATAACCTTTCATTTGATACCCACATCGATTGGGTTGTAAAAAAAAGGTAGTGCACCATTTCGTGTTGGCCGCCATTTTGAATTTTGAATGGCGCCATTTAGCTAATTGTATTCTACTTGTCATAATCTTTCATTTGATACCCATGTGGGGGGGGGGTCGGGGAGCACCGTTGCAAAATTCGGACACCATCTTGAAACCGCCTTCTTGATTTTTTTACAAAATTGTCAAATTGCATTGCCACGCGAACTACATATACAGGTGTGCAAAATTTGAAGTTGATCGGTTACATGAAAGTGGGTCAAAATCAATTTGCAAGATTTATTAATCTAAAATAAAAACTAAAAAAACCTGATATATTTATGACCTATCTTTATAAAAAAACCCTAGCATTAAGTGGTTAAGCCAAGAAATTTTTTTTATCAGTGTACGAAAAACAGAAACTTGAGTGACTCTATTGAGAAGAAATGTAGGATCAAAGCAAGAGAAAAATCCCAATATTCTTAATTTTTAGCATTTGGCGATTCACAAGGCTTTTTTTCTTGTGTGTTATTTTATTCTTAGGGAGTAAATTGTTTACTATAATTTATTTTATCTGCACACCGAATACTATTTCAGATAACATTATCTCCAGATTTTGATTAAAATTAATTCTCCCCCTGCCCCGCAAGAATTGTTTCTGGATCTGCAACTGCAATATTCCACAGAATGAATACCCAAAATACTATCGATTTAATTTGAAAACGATATTAATATTCTAGTGGAAATCAGCAAGCTCATAGCTATATAACTTCTTTAATAATAAACGATAAAGATTTAACTCGTTCATACCCAACTTCGTACAGGCTGACAAAAAATTAATAATTACTAAGGACTTCGAAAATCACTTTATAACAAACTTGAAAATGTTTGTGCCTCGTAAATATTCCGTATTTAAAACTTAACATACCAAGCTGATCTTTAAAGGTTTGACCGAACATTTTCCGTTTTAAGTTTCATCGAAATTACGATGCCCTTCTAGGTCCCATTGGTCACAGTGATTGATTCCATCATTCTTTTTCATTGATGGCTCTGACATGTATTAAGGAACTTGGTGTGGTGTCCCCAGGAGTTGAAAGGGATTTATTCTTTTCGGATTGTGATGAAGCTAATGAGGATGGACGACCTCGTTTACGGACGAGCTCGTAAGCGATTCCTAATTGAAAGTTTATTAGTGGTATAAGTTAACACCTATCCAGAAATAAAGAAGTAATATATCATCCGTGATGCTATTGACATTTTGAAAGAGAATTTCTGAGGAGCTTCTGAAGAGATATTACCTCAAGATTCAAATTTTTGAGAGAAAAATCGTTAACCTTCAAATCATGATATAATTTTGCTGATGATTGATGGTTTCCCAATGGTTTACCTAATTTTCGTACCTTCATACTTTAAAAATATGAATACACTCTTGGAGCGGCCTACTGGTAATATATTTGCAACCATTCTCAGAAATTTAAGGTATCGAACAACCATTGATTCATAAGTTCTCCTTGGACTTTGTGAGGACAGAGTGCTGAAGTTTCCGTTCATGAAATCCTCTTGACCCAATACGAAATTTTTACTACGCTAATTTTCATGAAAATGAGAGAAACAACCCATTCCTCTATGGAATATTTTTTCGAATAAGGCACCGTCTAAAAGAGCGTCATACAAGAATATCACCGTTACATGTCATGTACAACTTCTGAAATCACATTTTGTATAACCAGTCCGCCATGTCGTCGGTCACGGCTTGGTGCAATGTCAATGTACAAGGAATAGAATTCGTTTGAAGTTATGAGGAGACAGCAAAATGTTGTAGAGACGGCAATGAACCCTTCCTTCGAACTCTTGGATGTTGTAAAGCATCGCTTACTGCCTGCGAAAGATTGTTCCACAGTCGAGTTGTTTTGTTTATGAACGAATCGTTAGTCTGCAATGTGAGCCGTATGCAAAGGGAATGACCCTAGAGGAAATTAATGGCTGACCCATCCCTTAGGCGTGATATTAATCAAGGATTTGCAATTAAATGGGCACCTATTCCATTTTGCCAAAAGATCATCTCAGCCCTGGTATTTCTTAAGAGAAGTAAATTCGGTGCATCGGTACATCGCCGCTGGCCGCAATATACAATATCCTACATTCGACATCTCTTCGAATGCAACTCCTTTTAGTCCGGGAGGCAGTGTCATATTTTTTGACCTCATTCCTACAAAGCTAATATTTACTATACTTAATGTTAATACACTGTAAATCAGGAAAGTGAAAGTCTATCGAACTTTTAGCGGTGGGTTCAATAATAACAAATTATCGATTATGTAAAAAAACAATATACCAATACCTTATACCTACAAGACTGAAACTTCGTAGAATGTCTGAGAAAGGTTGAAAATGAAGGCTAGTGATAGCCTACCATTTTGTAAGCGTGGGTATCAAGGGTCTACCACACACGCAAAATGTGGTAAAAATGACCCCGATTATCTTATTCCTACAAGGTTCAACTTTTTTGAAGTAAAACTTCTTTAGGCGCGCCTAGCCAAAAAATTTTACATGGAAGTGAACTGGATTCATTCGCGTCAGGCTCTCACACATTGAAAAATCGTCAGATTTTTCGGGTACGCTGGGCAATGGGGAGGACGGGGCACAAGGGGCGAAGAAACTCGAGTCTCTGTCTGGGTTGCATGGACTTTACAGCACAAATAGTTATGTTTGCGCGGGTGACGGCGGGGCGGCCTGCTGCAGATTTCCACATAGATTTAAATTCTCCGCGCCGCCTGCTGTTGTGGCCCGTGTATTTTAAGCGTTTTTCCCGTCACCGTCGTCGCCACCCGCCGCCGCAAATCTGTTTGCACCTTTATTTTTATTTAGATTAATAAATAATCGGTGAGAGCGAAATTGACTTGAAAATATTGGTGGATTGTTGAAAAAAAATTTAATAGTTTGTTAATAAAAAATAAAATTTTTATACATATTGTCACTATTGTTTGTGTGGATATAATTGTTGTTGTTATTGTTTCACGTTGTGACAAAATAGTTTTTGTAGTTTTTTATGCTTTTTCCGTGAATTGGAGGCAAATTTTTAAGCTTTTGTTTCGTGTATTATAATTATTAATATTGTGGCTGTTGCTGATGTAGTTATTTTTGTTTTGTTATTGTTATTGCCTATGCATGTAGTGACAATCTAGTTATTGTAACAATTACTTTAAAATTTTGGTGTATTTGAAATTCACATATTTCAACAAAATTAAAAAAGTAAGTTACCATAAATTTGAATTTTTATATTTTTTATATATCTATTAAAATAAAAAGTAAATCGGAAATTTACTTTAGATAAGTAATCGTTGTTTATATATTAAAATAAAAAGTAAATCGGAAATTTACTTTAGATAAGTAATCGTGGGCTGTGACCAGTAATATTTTAGGTATATTAGTAATTTAAATATGGATGCTAATAACCAAAATAATAACAATACTGAACGGCAAAATAAATTTGCTAGAGAGCGCAAATTGGAATTTCTCAAAAGAAAAAGGGAGCAGAATCAGCTGGAACGAGAAAATCTTTATGTCGACTCCAGAGAATTAGCAAGAGGGTATACTCTAAGATATCGCGAAAAAAAGAATAAAAGGTACACACAACAGGATAATCTTTATCCTGTAGTACATAAAAATACTGATGTACAAATGCAAACTTCCCTCCCTCGACAAATTTCAGTACCATCAAAAATAAATGTTCATGTTGAGTCAAATATAGAAACTGAAGACCCTTGCGATACAAAACTAAAACGAAAGAGAGAATTAGCAAGAGAGTGTTCACGACGATACCGCGAAAAAAGGAAAAAACAGAATAATATTGATTCTGTCGTACATCAAAACACATATACAAAATTCGCTCCCTCTACTAATTCCAGTACCATCAGCAATAAAGGATATTCCAACGTGCACCATCATTCATGATTCGCAAATTCCAGGACCATCAACGAGAACCGATATACCAAGGATTATAAAGAACCGTGCCACAAAACCTCAAAGGCATTTAACAATTGCACCATCGACAAGTGCTACTAATTCTGGAATTGATTTTAGAAATCAAAGTGTAGAAAATGATTCATTTTTATTACTGTCAGAACAGGAAACCACGCCAGTTGCGTTAAGGAACAACTCTTATCACAAACATAATAATGCACATGAAGAAATTAAAAAACAATTTACACTAAATAGTTTTGGACATCCTTGCTCAGTTTGTGACCGATTGTGGTTTAAAAATGATTTGAAGAAAATTAGCGATGGTAATATAGGACTTATACAAAAAATTCTCCCCGGTGTTCATGTGCAAGAGGTTAACGTATGCGCCTCATGCAAAACAACCATACGAAAAAATAGGATTCCACAAATGTCGTTATATAATGGCTTTAAATATCCTGATGTTCCCGAGAATTTACATAATTATCCGTTAGATTTAGTTTCCGAGAGACTACTTTCTCCCAGAATTCCTTTTATGCAAATTCGTAGACTACGTCATGTTCAAGGACAGTTCGGTATTTATGGGCAAGTTATTAATGTTCCAGTTGAAGTTAATACTATGGTCAACAGATTGCCTAGAAATATTGACGACGATCATTGTGTTTATGTACATATTAAACGTAAAAAGATCCACAAATCTAGTTATTTGCATGGTTTAGTCAATAAAAGAACAATTAAAGAATGGCTTACTTATTTAATTCAAACTCCACTGTATAAAGTTTATGGCATTAGCGTGGATGAAACATTTTTCAATAATGAGGAAGTACTGATACATGATTTTGTTGACAATCAAAGAAAGAATATTGCAGAAAATGTTCTTATAGAAACTGAGTATGAAGGAGAAGAAGGAACTGAAAACGTAAGAGATAAGGTTGCAGAGAATATACCAATTGAGGAAAGTCTAACAGCACAACAGCAAACTATTTTGTGGAATGATGATCTGTATTTGAGAATAGCTCCAGGCGAGAGAAACCTTCCGATAAGCCTACTGTTCGATGAGCATGCAGAAGAATTGTCGTTTCCTTCAATTTATCTTGGACATTTCCGACGTTTCCGAGAAAGTGTTATTGTTACTCCTTTCATGATGGCCACTAGTGAAATGAGGCGATCAGATAGACGCGGTGTTACGCCATACCATTTACTATATATGGCCATGAAAATCATGAGATTGAGAGTACGTGATTCTATTACTGTAGCTTTCAAACACGTTGGCAAAAATACCAATACTACAAGAGAGCAAATTCAGTCTGAAGATTACATTAACAATTGCCTGGAAAAAAATCCAGCCTTCTTACGATCCATCCCTAATTCTACTTGGTATTGGTCAAATAGAAAGAAAGACCTTTTCGCTATGATCAGACAACTTGGAAAACCAACGGTATTTTTGACTTTAAGCGCAAATGAAATAGGTTGGCCAGGTTTGATCAAAATTTTATATAGATTCAAAAATAATGTCTGGACATTTCAGATGAAATGATTTCCCAATTACACATCATGGAAAAAAGTACATTAATTAATGAAGATGCCGTAACTTGCGTAATTTATTTTAATAAATTAGTGAACGTTGTTATGAAACTACTGCAATCCAAGAAATGTAGTCCGTTTGGCAAATACCGAGTCCGACATTATTTTAAACGTATTGAACGTGGAAGTCCCCATGCTCACATCTTTGGTTAGATAATGCTCCAGAAGATGCTTTAAATGAAAACTACAGTGATGCAGTCCATTTGATAGACAGTTTAATATCAGTGACTTCAACAGAAGCTTCAAATAATAATAAATTACAAGCACATAAACATACCTTCACTTGCTACAAAAAAATTAGCTCTAAGAAAGCTCAAAACTGTAGATTTGAAGCACCCTTTATGCCATGCAAAAAAACAATGATTGTTATACCATTGAAAGATTCAGAAGATGGTTTCAATGATTATAAAAAACGATATGTTCAAATCTGTGCGAATTTAGAAAATTAAAATTATGAAGATATGGATGACTTTTACAGTCGCAATGGAATAAATTCTGATGAAGAATACAAAAACATTATCAGGGCTGTGATAAATAGACCAAGAGTCTTTGTTAAGCGTAACCCAAATGAGAAATGGCACAATCCTTTCAATCCATTTTTGCTAAATATCGTTAAATCTAATATGGATATTCAGTTCATCACAGAAGAATATTCATGCGCAGCTTACGTGGTTGAATATGTGAATAAAGCTAATAGAGGAGTTAGTGATTTACAAAGAAAGATTATTCAAACAATGAACGAACATCCAGAATTCGACATTGTTGAAATTACTAAAAATATAAGTGTTAATGTACTCAATCATACTGAAATAACGAGTCAAGAAGCAGTCTGGTATATACTTCGAGAACCCATGTCAAAAGCGTCTATCGTCATTGTTTATATTGCAACTGTATGGCCAGTTGAACGGCAAAGGATAAGAAAGGCTATGAAGGAATTGGAAGAATTAGGAGATGACTCGACCAATATTTGGAAAGAAAATTGGTTTGATAAGTATGAAAAAAGACCAGAAGAGTTAGAGCATATTACATTAGCTCAGTTCGTATCAAAATATTCTAGAAGTCAGAAAGCAATTTATTTTGAGCGCAAACAATCAAGAGTAATTCGATATAGGCATTATGACCTTGCTATTGATTTTATGGAGTATAAGCGTGAGATGGTTACTCTACATATACCGTTTCGAAACGAAGAAGAGGAAATTTTAGCAGAAATGAAATTTGGGTCTATATATGATGAAAATGAGGCTCTTATTTTACATAGAAGAAGAGAATTTGAATCGAACATTGACATAGAGAAAACCATGCAAATTTGTCACGAGCTATGTCGTGAAGATACTTCATTAGAAGGACCTGAAGTACAAGATACGGCCCGTAGATTTCCAGATCCAAATCCATTTCAACAATTGTATGATAATCCAAATGCCGATATAAATAGTGATATTCGTCTAGCCACTTTGAATAAACTCGGTTCTATTGTAAAAAAAAAGAAAATGTAATGACAAATGCTCAATTTTGTAATGCGATGAGAATGGCCAATGAAAATTATTTATAAATTATTATCCTCTAACGACACTCCTCTGCAAATATTCTTCACTGGGCCAGCAGGATGCGGAAAAACTTTTGTAATTAATTTAATTATGGAGGTATATAATAGATATTCGGATAATGATGGATATTGTAATGCCTATATAACCCGTGCATCGACAGGGAAAGCAGCTGTTGCAATTGACGGAACAACAGTTAATACAGCACTGAAGATTTCTCTCTCTAAATTGTTACCATTGAGTGTAGAAGTCGAGCATCAATACAGGTCACTCTTTCGATATGTTAAAGTGATCATTATCGATGAAATCAGTATGATTGGAGCCGAACTATTAGCTCAAGTGGATTCACGTCTTAAGCAAATTACGGGTAATTTCAACGTAAACTTTGGAGGTTTAGATATTGTATTACCTAATTGGAGATTTACGACAGCTACCACCGGTGAGAGCAACTCCAATTTACAAGCAAATTAAACAAAGAATATCAGGACCAACTTTGTGGCGCGATCTTAAATTTTATGAATTGACACAAGTAATGAGACAAGCAAATGTGGCATTTTCGAATTTACTTACGAAAATCGGTAATGTAGAAAAACTCGAAAATAATGAATTAGAATTGATTGAATCCCGATTTTTTACAAGAGAACATGTAAACACATTGTGCCCACATGGAATGCGTCTTTTTCTATCCAACGACTCTGTGCAAAACTACAATAACTTAGTATTAAATAATGCACCAAGTAAAACCATTTCTGTAGTTAAAGATATCTATAGCGGCTGCCTTAATCAAGAGCAGCAAACATTCGTTAAGCAAAAACTCCATAAAATGTCAACGATCGATACTGGCGGTCTGCCATATATGTTAACGCTCGTTATAGATAAATATTATATTTTAACTACGAATGTAGACGTGTCAGATGGATTAGCTAATGGTGCAGTTGTAAAATTGTGTCACGTCGATAAGGATGAACATGGAGAGGTTCCTCGAATTTGGTTTGAATTCGAAAACACAAAAACAGGAGCCAAGCTTCGGAAGAAGTTATCTAGTTTTATGATTTAACATAATATCAATCGAAATGCTGTACCAATCGCTAGAAGAACAGCAACTATATATTTAAATAACAACAAAACTTTAAATGTAAAACGAAACCATTTTCCCATGGTTTCTGCATGTGCAATTACAATCCATAAATCCCAAGGTGGAAATTTCCAGGAGATTGTGTATGAATATAATCGTTCTCATAGTCAACAATTAGTTTACGTTGCTTTATCAAGAGTAACAAATATTGAAGGTTTATATATTATCACTAAAGATGGTAGTAATAGATTCTATCATGGACGAAAAGATGCCTCATCGATAATAGACCTGCAAAATGAATTCAAGAGGCTATCTTTAAACCGTGTTCAAACGATCACTTCTGTAATGTTAGATTTTATTTCAAATAGGCCAGGATTATCAATACTTTCGCTAAATTGTCAAAGTATACGTGCACACGTACAAGATTTAGACGACCAAGTTGTAAAGAAAATTAATGTATTACTTTTATCAGAAACTTGGATGAAAAATGAAGAACATGTTGATATTCCAAATTTTAATTGTATTGTTAAATTTAAGCGACCAGAAGTTGCAGCTGGCGGAGTTGCGATCTACCAAAATATTGAAGATTCTGCTAATATTTTAACATCTCATGCGGACGATAGGTTACCACAAACGCTATCGCGTTTAGTCATGATAAATCACCTATTGGTGAAATATGTGTAGGCAGATGTATGGCAGAAAACGGCCAAATAATTTTGATTGTTGTTATTTATGTGTCGCCACATAAAACTGTACGCGAGATAACGAAATTCATACATGACAATCTCCTCATATACACTTCGGAAGGTTCAACTTTACTAGGTCGAAACTTCAACGAAATCCCGATGATTTTGAGTGGCGATTTCAATATTAATTTTTCATCAGGAACGGCGCGTCCTTTACTAAGTTTTCTGCATGAAAAATTTAATTTAACGATTTCAAATAATGTTGACGAAAGCACCACGACATATGGAACGTCACTTGATGCAGTTTTTACGCGATATTTAGATCAGTTTCAATCTAACATATATTACATATTTCAGTTATCATAAACTGATTGTTTCGTTTTTAGGTTTTAATGTTAACAGAAATTCATAAAAATTGCTAGATAGCTGATCTAGCCGCTGACGCAATGGCGTAAGCCGATCAAGCGAGGAAAGTAAGATTTAAGCAGGAAGCGGTTCTTTTCTAGGCAGGAGCTTCTCGGTAGAGTTCTGTCCACCGTCCAATGAACCCATGGGCACTTACGTAGCTAGTGAAGTAGAAGTCACGTTTCCCTTAAATAAAGCATAGGCGCTAGGTCTTTGATCCGTAAGCCCCGTAAGCGGCTCTGGTGAAAACTTTTGAGGGGCCCCTTTTAAGGGTAACGTTGATGACGTCATGCAATAGGGTTGGTGAGTTTAGTCAGTAGGAATCTGACACTTCCGTCTGGGTGCGTACCCCCAGCGGTGTCTCCTGTCTTAGGGTGAAAACACAAAGAAAGAAATGGATATCCATTCTTTGTGCTGATTGGCGCAGCTAGACGCTGGCAATAGGAATGCAGGCAACCTGCTTTCTTTGTGTTTTCACCCTTAGACAGGCGGTCGCAGACATTTCCTGCTGCTAGGCCGATGTAAGATTCTCACCCCTCCCTCGTATTAAAAAAAAAAGAACAACTATTATTATTGCATATTTCTCGCTTTTAATAAATCCGGCAGTTATTGGGCAACCAAGTTTTACTTCCAAAGTGTGGTTTTAAGCACACTCATATTTTTTTTTATAATATAAAGTAGCTTGTAAAACAACAAAAAAAGACCGTCTACCGCTTATCTAATGATGGTAAAGCTGTAACTGTCGGAGGTGGGTGTGCCGGGGCACGAAGAAGGGAATTTGCCATAAAGGCCAAAAGACTATCATTACAAAAGAAAATTTGAGGAAAGGGATTCAAAGAATAGGGTGGCTCGGACGGTTCGACCGTCGGGGGAGGTATCGCGGAAAATACTCACATCCATTTCACCGGCTGCGGCACGACTTGCGAAGCTCAAACTAGCTCGCCGGATGGGGTGGGGTTCGGGGTGTCAGGATGCGAATAGGGTTGACAGTTAACTGATCAACAACCTCGTGCCTTTCAAAAACAAAAACTATATAGGGCGATAAGGAGGAGGAACTACGTCCTGGGCCGACGAGAGGGGGCAAAAGGGGGAAGAAAAGAGAGAAAGAGTGGTCACGGGTCACCGGGTCATCCTTGTTGGCTACCTGATGTCAAACAAAATTCAATTGGATGGCACTTACCTTGGTTGGGACATCCCTAGTCCGGAGCCACACCGACGGGAGGGTGTCTTACTTCATCATCCCTCTGACGGCATCCCAATTATATTACATTCAGTGTTTATTTTGGTAATTTGCAAATGTTAGTTATATGGTTTATTTTAGTAATTTGTAATTGTTAGTTATATTGTTTATTGTAGTAAGTTGTAAATGTTAGTTATATTGTTTATTTTAGTAATTTGCAATTGTTATTTATTTTATTACTTGTGGTAATTTGCAAATTTTATTTATATTATTTTTCAGTGTTTATTTGGGCAATTTGCAAATGTTAGTTATATTGTTTATTTTAGTAATTTGTAATTGTTAGTTATATTGTTTATTGTAGTAAGTTGTAAATGTTAGTTATATTGTTTATTTTAGTAATTTGCAATTGTTATTTATTTTATTACTTGTGGTAATTTGCAAATTTTATTTATATTATTTTTCAGTGTTTATTTGGGTAATTTGCAAATGTTAGTTATATTGTTTATTTTAGTAATTTGTAAATGTTAGTTATATTGTTTATTTTAGTAATGTGCAATTGTTATTTATATTATTACTTGTTGTAATTTGCTAATTTTATTTATAATATCTCTATTAGTAATTTGTAAATTTTAGTTATATTATTTCGTTTCGTGGTTTGCCAATCTTATTTATATTATTCCTAATGTTCAAATCTTAGTTAGATTCCCTCTTTTAGTAATTTGCAAATTCTATTTATATTAATCCCTTTTGTAATGTTCAAATTTTAGTTATATTATTTCCTGTATTTCCTTGCACATTTCATTTATATTAATTCTTTTAGTGATTTGCATATTAATCCTTTTTGCAATGTTCAAATTTTAGTTATATTATTTCTTGTATTTCCTTGCACATTTCATTTATATTAATTCTTTTAGTGATTTGCAAATTTTATTTATATTAATCCTTTTTGTAACTTGCTAATTCTATTTACATTATTTCTGTTAGTAAGTTGCAACTTGTAGTTATATTATTGCTGTTATTTATTTAAATTATGATTAGAAATATTTATGGAAAGAAAATTAGAGAAAATTTGTAATTCGTTTTAATATTGGTGTGTAGCAGCAAAATGTCTGTGATTAATATATTTATGTTTGTCCTCATTTTTATTCGATTTTAATTTAAAAATCTTCGCGCAGTTTCTTTGTAAAATGGGTTGTTCATTTTCTACTTTGTAATGCACTGATGAAAAAAATAGCACATTTCATAAGATTTCCTGTTGACAACTCAAATTTTATGCCTTACCAAACACATTCAGTTTGGTGATACTTGTTAGAATGTAATTTCTCACACAATATTATTATCTTGATCAAAAATTTTTTTTTTTTTTTTTTACAATTAATTACTTCCATTATTTAAATTCAAGTACTCCTGATACCTCCACGTAGTGCACCTTCATCCCAAATTCGACTCTTTATCAAACAAAATACATCCAAAATATCGCGGTATTGTATATTCACAAAAAAAACTTTTTCCTTGTTAGAAACCCGAACGTAGGGAAAGAACAAAGGCACCAATAAAAATTTTATTTCACAATGTTCACTGAATTCTTTTTAGAAAAACCTAATTCCGAGTATAAGATTTAGTCTCGAGAAAAAAAAAAACGGTAACTTCTTCTTTAGTTTTCCTTCGCGATTTTCAAAAAAAAAATTCATCAAGCCGCCGTCCGCTACGAAACTCTACTTCTATTTCGCGGTTTTCCAAAAAAACAAATAAAGCCGCCGTCCGCTAGGAAGACTAAAATTCGACTCTTTATCAAACAAAATACATCCAAAATATCGCGGTATTGTATATTCACAAAAAAAAACTTTTTCCTTGTTAGAAACCCGAACGTAGGGAAAGAACCAAGGCACCAATAAAAATTTTATTTCACAATGTTCACTGAATTCTTTTTAGAAAAACCTAATTCCGAGTATAAGATTTAGTCTCGAGAAAAAAACAACGGTAACTTCTTCTTTAGTTTTCCTTCGCGATTTTCAAAAAAAAAAAAAATTCATCAAGCCGCCGTCCGCTACGAAACTCTACTTCTATTTCGCGGTTTTCAAAAAAAACAAACAAAGCCGCCGTCCGCTAGGAAGACTAAAATTCGACTCCTCTTTCCAACAAAATCGCCCGCTCAGCCAGACAGGAGCCAGCCGCGTTCCGTTATCCGCATTCCTGCCGATTTTAATGTCATCGTGCAGATTTCAATGGGCGCGTTTAGGCCGAAGCTAATTTAACTGAGCTAGGCAAGCTAACAACGGCATAAACAGCAATTTTTTTTTTTTTTTGCGCTGTTAGCTAACTTATTTCTGCTTTCGGCTTAGCTAAAATTTAGCACAGCCAAAATGAATTGACGTTTGCTTGTAATTTTTGTTGTAAGCAAATAATTTAGAAATATTTCAATACAGAATGAAGATTTTATTATTATTATTCATTTTTTTGCTTTTTATTATTCGTAAAATGGGAAATGTTATTATTTTTGCCTGTTATTAGCTGTAAAATGAGAATTGTCAAATGGCATGCTAGAAACGGTGCTAAGTTAACAGCGCTAATTTAACAGAGTTAAAATAATTCGGGCCCAAACGCGCCCATTGAGGTTTCAATTTTTCTTTATGGGTTTCGGTGACCAAAAGGGAATTTGCATCAACGGTACTTGCATTTGAATTTATTTGTGTGTTTATGGCGATGTTATTCTGCATAAGAGCTGGTGTCCCATGTTCGGGTTAGAGTATATTCTACCGGTGGGGCACACAAAAAGAATAGGAACTGATTTGAGAAAATTAACGGGCATGCAGATGCGTTGTTGCCATGTATTTTATTGATTTTTAATTGTTAATAAATCGGATCCAATTTGACGCTTACGCCGGTATTGTGTTTTGGATGATAAGGTGCGTCAGAGGCCTATGTACTCTAGGGCGACCGTTACAACACGCGCCACCTAGATGTCGCCAGGGGAGAGGGGGTGCGAAAAAAAACAAACGGTGGCCTTGTTGGATCGCTAGTCCAACGTGTGGCTCAACCACGCCCTGAAATCGAGTCTCATGCTCTATAGACTGAGCCGGGCTGTTACAAGGTTATGAGTGTTCTCCACCCCGCTATGCCTTCGGAGGGGTTGGGTTCGGGAGACCATGGAAGAGGCTGAAGTCGTATGTGTTAAGCGCATCAACTACCTTATCGCAGCTTTGTATTTAAAGCAACAAAAAAAACTTTCGAGATTGATGTAAGTATTGGCATCATTTTGGACAACGGCGCTCGTCAACGGCCACGATATGGTTCCATATCGCCAATTACCCCATGCGCTCCCTACTGGGGTGTGGTACAGGAGACGTTTTGTTCCTTCCGGTACAACCGTACTCTGCATATCTCCTATACGTCCCTAGGCAAGCGTCTTATAGGGTCGTTTGGGCCTCATGAGCCGGGATTGTGTCTAGATTGTTGGCTCTATACTCATAACCGATGTGGTCCTGTGGTGGTAGTTGGAATTATTTAGCGCAACGTCCATGTCCAAGAACTCCCCCTCCCAAGGCAAAGCGGTACTGCAGAGTTTCTGCGGCCTCGTGGGTCACCTCTATATGCATATTTGGGGGGGTTGGTCTGGCAACCCCTGAAGTTTTCAACATGAAGCTTGGCTCCAGACAGTCAAGTCGATCAAGGAGGTGTACCATCCGCTGGGGAAGCTACCCAAGCGGACCTCGACGGGTACCCTATTAATAACCGGTTAGGCCGGCGAGATGCCTTATTAGGGCTACTCGGAGTCACCTTCGCTTCCAATAGTTATGCTAGGACGTGTCTTGGGCCTGATTGCTCTACGGAGTGACTTCGCGTGTCCGTCGAGAAGGTCGAGGCAATTCCACATTGTCCCGACGAGTCCCTCTGAGCGCGAAGTCTCTCTTCCGGAAGATATCTCGTGCCCCAAGGACTCAGTCCGCCGACTAAACCACATAGTCGCCGTCTGGGACCCTTGGTCCACGAGGTCACCTTCCGCTACGCAGGCTGTCAGGCCTTGAGATCTTTGGCGTGAAAAATACCGATCGGCTTTCCTTTCAAGTCCTCTAATTCATAACGTCCACTCCCAAGCTTTCGCCTCACGCGAGCCTTCATAAATTTGTCTGCCAGTTTAGCGCTAAACCGGTCGATCTTGTTACTTACGGGGAAGGTACGTCGATAAACTACCTGGCCGGGCGAGAACTCTACAGCTCTGCAGCGCAGATTGTAGTGTTTCTCATGTCTCGTGTGAGCCGCGGCCAGGTGTTGCTCTATTTTGTCCCGCCGGGCCTGCCATCGATCTACGGCCGGCGACACCGTTATATCTCCCTCTTGTAAGGCACCTAAGGCCTTCAGTACTGGGTAAGCGGATCCATGCAGGATCATGGGGCACCCGAACAGGGCCTGGTACGGGGAGGTGTTAATGGACGTGTGGTGTGCACTCCGTAGGGCACATTCGATTGCAGACAGGTGTAGGTCCCAATCCCGGTGATCTTCTTTCAGATACGCTCGGATAGCAGCTAAGACGGAACGGTTCACTCGCTCGGAAGCGTTGGCTTGGGGGGAATAGACAGCGGTGAGTTGGTGTTTGACGCCGTAATCGGACAACAGTTTCGTGAATTCTTTGGAAGTGAAATGACTTCCATTATCAGAGAATATCGCCTCGGGGACACCGAAGGCATGGAAGATTCGATGTTCAAGGAAATTCACGGCGGCTTTGGATGTTTCGCCAGCTACTGGGTGGAGAAAAGAGAATTTGGAAAACGCGTCTAGCACTACCAACACAGCAGTGTGGCCTTTCTTAGTCCTAGGGTAAGGGCCCATATAATCGATGTACAAGAGCTGAAAAGGTCGGCACACATCCATGGCTTCGCCCATAGGGGGCCGAAGGGTTGTGTTTGGAGCTTTTGTTTCCTTACATACTTCACAGCTCGCTATATATTTCCTGACTTGGCTAGTCATACCGGGCCAATAATATTTTTCCCGAAGGCGTGCAAGGGTTTTGTGAATACCGCCATGGGAAGTTTGAGGGGGCTCATGAGCGGACTGGATCAAGGGAGCGGTCAGTTCTGCAGGGATCCACAATTTCCAAATCAGATCGTCCGTCTCGGGGTCGCCAGTTCGTGGGTCCGAACGGTGGAACACATAACCATCCGAAACCTGAAGGTCAGGTAACTGCCCGGCATCTTTGCTGACTTTGTCAACAAGATGCTGGTAGTCCGCTGACCTGAAGGCTGGGGACGTTAGGTCCACGTCACGACAGAAGGACACTTCATCGACACAGTCGACTCGTGACAGTGCGTCCGGAACCACATTCTGACTACCCTTGCGGTGCTCGATAGAAAATTGGAAGCCCTGCAGCTTTAGGCTCCACCGCGCTAGCCGGCCGTTTAAGTCAGTCTGGCCCATGAGCCACTTCAAGCTGGCATGGTCAGTAATTATTGTAAAAGACTGTCCTTCCACATACGCCCGGAACTTTTTAACGCTCAGCACCGCTGCGTAACACTCTAGTTCTGTGATGGAATAATTACGCTGGGCGCTGTTCAGCTTCTTAGAGAAAAATGCGATGGGATGTTCTTCATCGCCCTGTCTTTGAAAGAGGACGCTTCCTAGCCCCGTTTTGCTGGCCTCACATTGGATGTAGAAGGGGCGGGTGAAGTCTGGAGTGACCAGTAAAGGAGCAGACATCATTGACTTCTTAAGTTCCATGAAGGCTTGGTGGGCCTCGTCGGACCAAACAAATTTGCCGCCTTTTAGGCAGTCCGTGATGGGAGAGGCGATACTTGCATAGTTACCTATGAAGCGCCTATACCACCCCGTCATACCTAAGAAGCGTCGCACCTGTTTGGTCGACTTGGGAACTGGGAAGTCCCTAATGGCTGCCACCTTGTCGGGATCAGTTTTCAGGGACCCATCGCCAATGATGAACCCCAGATACTTCACCTCCCGGACGCAAAATCGGCTCTTTGACAGGTTTACTGTCAGCCCGGAGCGACGAAGGCAGTCGGCGACCTTTTCCAGCAGTTGAAGGTGGGTCTCAAAGTCTGGTGACACCACCAATAAATCGTCCAGATAGACGAACACATTTTCTCTAAGTGAGCCCGGTATCGCCTTGTCCATCAAGCGACACATGCGTTGCGGAGCGTTACAAAGCCCGAACGGCATCACTGTAAATTGATACAGCGGTCTTCCTGGGACGGTGAAGGCAGTTTTTTCCCTGGATTTTTCCTCCAATGGGATTTGCCAAAAGGCATCTTTCAAGTCGATTGCGGAAATGAACTTAGTGTCCTGCAATCGCCCCAGGAGACCGTCTATATGAGGCAGTGGGTAGGCATCCTTTATGGTTACGGTATTTACTTTGCGGGAGTCCAAGCAGAGGCGGACCTTTCCAGGCTTACGCACCAGGACCACGGGTGAGTTCCATGGACTGTTGGACTCTTCGATCACACCTAAACTCAACATGCGATCGATTTCCTCATACATGAGGGCCTGAATGGCGGGAGAAACAGGATAGTGCCTCTGCTTGATGGGCACCGCCTCGCCAGTGTCGATCACATGTTGTTCCAGGTGTGTTCGACCAAGTCCACAGGTGTCGAACGACGGGAATCGCGCGCGGACCTGGTTCAGTCGCTCCCGTTGGGACTCCTCAAGGATATGGCAGTCGGGATCAGGTGGTGGGGTATGATGGAGTTCCCCAATTATGTGTGGAGCCAATTTAAAGGCCCTCCAAAAATCGACGCCGAGATAAAGATTCTGAGACAAGTCCGGTACTACATATAGTGTCATGGTCATAGTTTTCGATCCATAAGTTACTGGGACGGTGATGAAACCACTAACATTCTTAGACGTACCGTCAGCTACTTGGACATCGGCGCGCAGGCGATGTAGCTTAATGGCCGGGTTGTCCTGGAGGAACGACTCTGCCCCTCTACCCAGGCAGCTAATGCTGGCGCCGGTGTCCAACAGGCCTGTTAGTTTGGCACCTTGGATCCGCACGTTGACGAAAGGTCGATCATCTCCGTTCTCATGTAACATGGCGGCGACAATCTTCTGTGTATGTGCCCTCTTCTCTAGGGCCCATGACCGTATGCGCGGGGCTTTGCGAGTTGGTGGCAGTTCGGCAGAATCATTAAAGATTCGCTTACGAACTCGATGATAGTTGGCCCATCGCTGCATAAAAGAGGCTCTGGCCTGTGGAGAAGGGAAGTCTGGCAGAGATTCCATTATCGACAGGTCAGAGACGTCGGACATGCTTGTTGACAAATCAAGTGTAAAAGGGGGACTTTCGGATACTAGGTCGGGCGCGGACCTCCCCGGGGCCTCGCACCCTGGTTCCGGTTTCCCGAACAGATTGGGCAAGAAGTGGTGTAGACTTCGGGGCGCCCACATCTGTAGCAAAAGATTTTCCGATGTGGGGAAGGGCAATCAGAGAACGAATGTCCTTCTTGCTGGCAGTTCCAGCAAGTGACTGGGCGGCGCGGAGTTGCGTCGGCCCTCATCTCTTCTACAGCAGGTGGTGGTGTGCCACTAGCGTAATTCATATAAGGCCAGGCCGGTTGTTGTGGGGGCACGTCAGTCAGCTCATGCACTCGGTGCGAGTGGCGACTCTCCTCCCTCTTGGCTTTTTGCCATCGCTCTACTCGGATGCACGCTTCGCGAAGTTGGCGCATATTGTCATAGGTGGATCCTATAATGGCCGATCCCAGTGTGGTGTTCAGGTTTTCCATGACAAGGTGTACCAACTCCGCGGAGGACATCGGGCGCGAGAGGCGGTTTGCCAAGGCCAAGATTTTTGCGGCGTAATCGTCGAACGATTGATTGAGTTGTTTCGTCTCCATCATTTCTTTGATGAGTTGATGGTCGGTCTGCCTTCCTCCGAACTGTTCCAACAAGCCAGACTTGAAATCCACCCACAAGGGGTTGGACTGCTGTCGGCGGAACTGAGTCCAGTACCAGTCCTCAGCGGGTCCTGATAACAGGGCGGCCACATTCCGCACCAGCTCCCGTGACGATATGTCATCATCTCGAGCTCGGGTGTCGAGCCGATAGAGAAATTCCTCTGCCGAGGTTTCTCCCGGCCGACCCGTGAACTTGAGGTTCCAGTTCAAGACTGGCGACTTCTGTCTGTAGGTAGGGCCGGTGTGTTCTGGGCGGTAAGGGGGGCGCTCTCCTATGCTGCTGGACCGCGGAGGAATGCCACTGGGCCCAGCTCCGGCCTATGTGTGAGGGTGAAGAAAATTGTACGTGGTATCATTCGGGGACGCTTCGGGGTGTCCTCGCTGTTTCAGCCTTTCAACTTCATGTTGCAAGGCTGCAACCTGCTCAGTCAGCGCTATCAACGCCGCGGCCCGTTCCGACTCGTCGTCTTCAGAACGAGGGTTATCATTGCCTTCGTCATCTTCGCCGTCGGCGACAAATTGCCCCTTATCGTTTCTTTTTTTCGGCATGCTAGGCGATCGACTAGCCGATAAGGAAGCGAGAAGTTAATAATAAAATTTGTTCAAGTAGTTTCTTTTGTTTATGTTTTTATTTATGCACAAAACCGCATTTATTATTTGTATAAATTAAAAAAAACGCAAACGAAAAAGAAATAAAATACAACAGTTGCGATATGTTCGCGACCATATTTATAATTAATTATTTGTTTACGTATGTTTCCACGACGCTTTTTTTTTGTTAAAACTTAATTCTAACAATAATAATAATATATAATGTTAATAATTTTATTCAAATTTTAGTTATTTAAATTTACTGCGAAATTTTTTTTTTTTTTTTTTTTTTTTTTTGAAAAGCAAAACACTAAACCATATAATAAAGAAATAGATTCGATAATTGTATAGAAAAAATCCTAGAAAAACAAATATAATTATTATTATCGTTATTAAATTAAAATTTTATTAATATAGACTATTTGGGTGAGTGTGGCCCCAGGGATAGGATGTCCTCCCCAAGGCTATGGTGGCTGATGGCGCCGATGACAGCCAGCCTGAACTCAGGACTGAGTGGCATCCGCGTCATCAGAAGCACCAAGTGCCTCCACTTGCGGGATCAATGATGAGGGTGGTGCCAGGCTAATGTCTAGCACCCTCTTCATCAAGGAATCCCTATTGTCTGACATCCGGCAACCCCAAAGCGATGACCGGATCCCAGTGACCACTGAAGAGAAGAAGTGAAAGGAGAAGAGATAGAAGCCTCCCTTGAGTGAATATGTAGACCGCTCTGACACCCAGCCACAACTGGTCAGCAACCCTGCTGAGTCACAGGAAGGTGAAGTGTCAGAACGGTCCAACAGCCGCGGGCGGGTGTATATCAGGAGGTCGACCCTGTCGCAGCGCCAGGCGATAGAACGCCTGTTAGCCTTGACGGGGCAGGTCCGACGTCCAGGCATACCTCCGCCCATACTACAAAAGGTAACGAAGGAAACTGAGGAGTGATGGTCACTGTCAGGGAGGCTCGCACAGAGTCAGGCGTTATGACGCCTGGTAACCAGATTCCGCGCCTCGCTGACAGGAACCGTAAATAAAATAGGGAGGCTACCGCAGAAGAAATCGAAAGATGAAGTGGTTGAAGAAGAAGAAAGATAGAAAAGTGGAAGAAAACTGAGATGATGAGGGCTAGAGTACCGCGGTAGGTACTTTTCGCCCATTAACCAGAAGCCGGAGGGACTTGGACTGAGAACGGAATAAAGGAAAAAAAGAAGTCCACTCCTGGCTCCTCTCGCTGGCCTGAGCCACAAAATTTAAAAGATAAACTACTAAAATGGAAAAAAAATACTAAAGGAAATCCTAGCTTCGGACGGGGAAAATGACTAAAACAACAGACTTTCCGAGCTAGGTTTATGAGACTAGAGAATCAAAACAACGTTATAATTCACTAGCCTGCGTTGGGCGCCATTTGTAACTGTCGGAGGTGGGTGTGCCGGGGCACGAAGAAGGGAATTTGCCATAAAGGCCAAAAGACTATCATTACAAAAGAAAATTTGAGGAAAGGGATTCAAAGAATAGGGTGGCTCGGACGGTTCGACCGTCGGGGGAGGTATCGCGGAAAATACTCACATCCATTTCACCGGCTGCGGCACGACTTGCGAAGCTCAAACTAGCTCGCCGGATGGGGTGGGGTTCGGGGTGTCAGGATGCGAATAGGGTTGACAGTTAACTGATCAACAACCTCGTGCCTTTCAAAAACAAAAACTATATAGGGCGATAAGGAGGAGGAACTACGTCCTGGGCCGACGAGAGGGGGCAAAAGGGGGAAGAAAAGAGAGAAAGAGTGGTCACGGGTCACCGGGTCATCCTTGTTGGCTACCTGATGTCAAACAAAATTCAATTGGATGGCACTTACCTTGGTTGGGACATCCCTAGTCCGGAGCCACACCGACGGGAGGGTGTCTTACTTCATCATCCCTCTGACGGCATCCCAATTATATTACATTCAGTGTTTATTTTGGTAATTTGCAAATGTTAGTTATATGGTTTATTTTAGTAATTTGTAATTGTTAGTTATATTGTTTATTGTAGTAAGTTGTAAATGTTAGTTATATTGTTTATTTTAGTAATTTGCAATTGTTATTTATTTTATTACTTGTGGTAATTTGCAAATTTTATTTATATTATTTTTCAGTGTTTATTTGGGCAATTTGCAAATGTTAGTTATATTGTTTATTTTAGTAATTTGTAATTGTTAGTTATATTGTTTATTGTAGTAAGTTGTAAATGTTAGTTATATTGTTTATTTTAGTAATTTGCAATTGTTATTTATTTTATTACTTGTGGTAATTTGCAAATTTTATTTATATTATTTTTCAGTGTTTATTTGGGTAATTTGCAAATGTTAGTTATATTGTTTATTTTAGTAATTTGTAAATGTTAGTTATATTGTTTATTTTAGTAATGTGCAATTGTTATTTATATTATTACTTGTTGTAATTTGCTAATTTTATTTATAATATCTCTATTAGTAATTTGTAAATTTTAGTTATATTATTTCGTTTCGTGGTTTGCCAATCTTATTTATATTATTCCTAATGTTCAAATCTTAGTTAGATTCCCTCTTTTAGTAATTTGCAAATTCTATTTATATTAATCCCTTTTGTAATGTTCAAATTTTAGTTATATTATTTCCTGTATTTCCTTGCACATTTCATTTATATTAATTCTTTTAGTGATTTGCATATTAATCCTTTTTGCAATGTTCAAATTTTAGTTATATTATTTCTTGTATTTCCTTGCACATTTCATTTATATTAATTCTTTTAGTGATTTGCAAATTTTATTTATATTAATCCTTTTTGTAACTTGCTAATTCTATTTACATTATTTCTGTTAGTAAGTTGCAACTTGTAGTTATATTATTGCTGTTATTTATTTAAATTATGATTAGAAATATTTATGGAAAGAAAATTAGAGAAAATTTGTAATTCGTTTTAATATTGGTGTGTAGCAGCAAAATGTCTGTGATTAATATATTTATGTTTGTCCTCATTTTTATTCGATTTTAATTTAAAAATCTTCGCGCAGTTTCTTTGTAAAATGGGTTGTTCATTTTCTACTTTGTAATGCACTGATGAAAAAAATAGCACATTTCATAAGATTTCCTGTTGACAACTCAAATTTTATGCCTTACCAAACACATTCAGTTTGGTGATACTTGTTAGAATGTAATTTCTCACACAATATTATTATCTTGATCAAAAAATTTTTTTTTTTTTTTTTACAATTAATTACTTCCATTATTTAAATTCAAGTACTCCTGATACCTCCACGTAGTGCACCTTCATCCCAAATTCGACTCTTTATCAAACAAAATACATCCAAAATATCGCGGTATTGTATATTCACAAAAAAAAACTTTTTCATTGTTAGAAACCCGAACGTAGGGAAAGAACAAAGGCACCAATAAAAATTTTATTTCACAATGTTCACTGAATTCTTTTTAGAAAAACCTAATTCCGAGTATAAGATTTAGTCTCGAGAAAAAAAAAACGGTAACTTCTTCTTTAGTTTTCCTTCGCGATTTTCAAAAAAAAAATTCATCAAGCCGCCGTCCGCTACGAAACTCTACTTCTATTTCGCGGTTTTCCAAAAAAACAAATAAAGCCGCCGTCCGCTAGGAAGACTAAAATTCGACTCTTTATCAAACAAAATACATCCAAAATATCGCGGTATTGTATATTCACAAAAAAAAACTTTTTCCTTGTTAGAAACCCGAACGTAGGGAAAGAACCAAGGCACCAATAAAAATTTTATTTCACAATGTTCACTGAATTCTTTTTAGAAAAACCTAATTCCGAGTATAAGATTTAGTCTCGAGAAAAAAACAACGGTAACTTCTTCTTTAGTTTTCCTTCGCGATTTTCAAAAAAAAAAAAAATTCATCAAGCCGCCGTCCGCTACGAAACTCTACTTCTATTTCGCGGTTTTCAAAAAAAACAAACAAAGCCGCCGTCCGCTAGGAAGACTAAAATTCGACTCCTCTTTCCAACAAAATCGCCCGCTCAGCCAGACAGGAGCCAGCCGCGTTCCGTTATCCGCATTCCTGCCGATTTTAATGTCATCGTGCAGATTTCAATGGGCGCGTTTAGGCCGAAGCTAATTTAACTGAGCTAGGCAAGCTAACAACGGCATAAACAGCAATTTTTTTTTTTTTTTGCGCTGTTAGCTAACTTATTTCTGCTTTCGGCTTAGCTAAAATTTAGCACAGCCAAAATGAATTGACGTTTGCTTGTAATTTTTGTTGTAAGCAAATAATTTAGAAATATTTCAATACAGAATGAAGATTTCATTATTATTATTCATTTTTTTGCTTTTTATTATTCGTAAAATGGGAAATGTTATTATTTTTGCCTGTTATTAGCTGTAAAATGAGAATTGTCAAATGGCATGCTAGAAACGGTGCTAAGTTAACAGCGCTAATTTAACAGAGTTAAAATAATTCGGGCCCAAACGCGCCCATTGAGGTTTCAATTTTTCTTTATGGGTTTCGGTGACCAAAAGGGAATTTGCATCAACGGTACTTGCATTTGAATTTATTTGTGTGTTTATGGCGATGTTATTCTGCATAAGAGCTGGTGTCCCATGTTCGGGTTAGAGTATATTCTACCGGTGGGGCACACAAAAAGAATAGGAACTGATTTGAGAAAATTAACGGGCATGCAGATGCGTTGTTGCCATGTATTTTATTGATTTTTAATTGTTAATAAATCGGATCCAATTTGACGCTTACGCCGGTATTGTGTTTTGGATGATAAGGTGCGTCAGAGGCCTATGTACTCTAGGGCGACCGTTACAAAGCCTCGGTAGACGCCATAGAATGTACGATTAGTCAAGCCCAAGTCGCTCTGAATTATTGTAAACACCCATATTAAAATTGATTCTACAAAGCTAGTTTTTGTTGTACAAGCAGTTAAAGTTAATAATTAATAAATACTTGGTCTACTTTCAATAGGAGCTGACTAAGCCGCCGGTAGACGGGGCTCAAGTCGTAGCGCTCAAATAATTGTAATATTGCCATTTCGAAAACGATCCTAATATTACATTTTAAGTATAATATTATAAGCAGAGACAACATATTATAACTATTTCATGTTAATTAATATTATTTTATTCATCTTGTTTTTATTGCATTGAAATTTATTGATGCATCTCAACTGCTTGATTAAAACAAATTAGAGCAAGTATATGTTCAAGATTTTTTTAAATAATATACATTAATTTTCATCCTCATCGCTATCTTCATCCTCATCATCTTTGTCGAAAAATCACCGTCGTTTTATTTCAAGTATTGACTACGATTATCTTCACTAGATCATGCAACGGATTCCTCGAGTATTTCTGAATCTACAAAAAAAGTAATTAATTAAAATCTTTTATATTACGCACATATTTATATAATAGGAGATACAATGGAGGTAGTCCTGAAAATGCCTTCTTAGGCCGGGCGCCCACTAAAGTGGTGTGGCAGTGACGTGGCAGTTGCGTGATTTTGGCCGTTTTGGCCTGCCATGTAGAAACAAAGTGGTGCGGCCGTTGAATGGTGGCGGAGTGGTATTCAAATTATTAAGCGCGCATCGAAATGGCAAGCAGCGTATCGCGTAAGTGATTCAACATCATTTTACTACTAATGTGAAGTGGCGTACACTGCTACTTAACATTCAAAAATTAAACTTGTCGGGGCCAGTGGCAATCATGTGATGTCTCGCCACTTGCCAGATGCTACACCATCGCCCCTCCACTTCAATGTGCGCTACCTCATTTCCACTTGCCATTAGACCGCCACGCCACTGTCATGTCACTGCCACACCATTTTAAGGAGTATCCACACATATCAGGGCCGTGCCCGGGACGTCACAGGGCCGTGTTCTGTCATGTGTGAACGAGCCCGGATATGTGTGAAGGAGTAAAGCCCGGGACACACATATCCGCACCGCGTCCGCACTGCATGACGGCCGTGTGTTGGACAACACACGGAGAGAAATTAAACAAGTAAAATTTGACGCGGTGCGGACACGGAGGCGCGGAAAAGTGGGGACTGACTGGTAAGATTTTACCTTTTTACTTTCTCTCCGTGTGTTATCCAACACACGGCCGTCATGCGGTGCGGATATGTGTGTCCCGGGCTTAAAGGAGTATCCACACATATCAGTGTTCAAAAAAATATCGGTGCGTACATTATATATGAATAGTTTACAGATATCCGTGTCCGGGCCGGAGTAAAAATCTAACGCTCAGGGCAGGTCCCTGATACTCCTGGATACTGTGGATACTCCTTTAGTTTGCGCCCGGCATTACGCAGCCCGTATTTACGCGTCATTCAATTTTACTTTTCAATTGTTTATATTTAAGAATAAGATACCTTACCTTACTTATAATAATTAATTTTATTTATTTTGCAAATATTTATGTAATAAAAACAAGATGAATAAAATAATATGAATTAACATGAAATAGTTATAATATGTTGTCTCTGCTTATAATATTATACTTAAAATGTAATATTAGGATCGTTTTCGAAATGGCAATATTACAATTATTTTCGCGCGGTACGATTTGAGCCCCGTCTACCGGCGGCTTAGCCAGCTCCTATTGAAAGAATACCAAGTATTTATTAATTATTAACTTTAGCTGCTTGTACAACAAAAACTAGTTTTGTAGAATCAATTTTAATATGGGTGTTTACAATAATTCAGAGCGACTTGGGCTTGACTAATCGTACATTCCATGGCGTCTACCGAGGCTTTACCATCATTAGATAAGCGGTAGACGGTCTTTTTTTGTTGTTTTACAAGCTACTTTATTTTATAAAAAAAATTTGAACCTTGTAGGAATAAGGTAATCGGGGTCATTTTTACCACATTTTGCGTGGGTGGTAGACCCTTGATACCCACGCTTACAAAATGGTAGACTATCACTAGCCTTCATTTTCAACCTTTCTCAGACATTCTACGAAGTTTCAGTCTTTTAGGTATAAGGTATTGGTATATTGTTTTTTTACATAATCGATAATTTGTTATTATTGAACCCACCGCTATAAGTTCGGTCGACTTTCACTTTCCTAATTTACAGTGTATTAACATTAAGTATAGTAAATATTAGCTTTGTAGGAATAAGGTCAAAAAATATGACGCTGCCTCCCGGACTATTTATTGTGGTGGGTCTCCGATAAGGTACGCTAGCATGACATTTACTAGACATTTACAAACATCCCAGTAGGACTTGTAAGCTTACAGAAGTACTGAAATGAGCCCTCACTAGTAAGGGGTAGGCCTTACCATACCCTTTACAGAAGTGCTTATTTTTACACGCGATGTCATAGGAGGTAAGGCCTTACTTTTTACTACATCGATGAGCCCTTATATAACGCATTACAAGAGAAGGCAGATGGTAAGGGGTAATCCAGAATTCGACCCAACGAAGTTAGACATTTACCCGATGTCTCATTTGTTCTCATATTTTTGTAATGGTATTTGAGTCATCGGGCAAATTTCTAACTTCTTTGGGTCTCTGGATTACCCCTTACCATCTGCCTTCTCTTGTAATGCGCTATATAAGGGCTCTTCTAACACCTAAGAAAATAGGAGTACCCCTTACCAGATGACTACTTATATCAGTGCTCCATCGGTAAGTGCTACCTAGAATTCCTACTGGGTTGGGTCTAATTCTGGATTACCCCTTACCATCTGCCTTCTCTTGTAATGCGTTATATAAGGGCTCTTCTAACACCTAAGAAAATAGGAGTACCCCTTACCAGATGACTACTTATATCAGTGCTCCATCTGTAAGTGCTACCTAGAGTTCCTACTGGGAAGACTCCTTTCACCTCAATACCGAAAGTGGCCTTACACTCACGACCAAGCCCACATATTCAAGAAATTACCTACCCTGAATGCACAGTTGACCTTTTTATGGGTCTAGGGACTATTTTGTCACCACAAAACGGTTGGACCGATGGAATTTCTTTCGGTTAATATGTTAATAAGAAAATTCTATTTACAATACAGCGTCCTATTTTAATGGCGTTAAATTACCATATAAGGTGTGCACTTAAGCACTTAACATCTTTGATGCTACAATTTTTTCCTTAGCAAGTCTAGTTAATGCCCGGGTACTTAAGAAATGTAATAAAATCTATTTATAAGCTGCAGCCATTTACATTTTATCCAACAAGTCCCAAAAATGACGTAAACTTTTAGACAAGAGGCTGTTACGGCTACGGGTTAACTTTTACGATGCATTAGCAAATCAGTTTCACTTCAATTGTTGTTATTCTCCAGAATATCCAACTTGTTATAGGCATGTTTTGAGTTTTATAGCCATGCTAGGTCCACCATGCCATGTTTCAGTGTAGAGAATCCTTGAATCGGTTGTATCCCTTTTTAGTTCGATTAAACCCATTGATATAAAATATTTAGGTGGTGAGGCCCATTTTAATAAAATCGAAAAGGACCCGTTTCATTTAATTTAATTCATTGAGTTTTCGTATTATATAATAAATTGAATATTTATGCCAATTGCAAAATGTGTGTTGATCATCTTCGTTTAGGTTAAGCTTTTTAATTTTAAAAACCATTACGAAATTGTGGTGGGCTTTTATTATTTGAATTACAGCACCTGATAAAGTTAGAAAGTACACACACCTTAATCCATGGCGCTAGAGAGGACTTAGAGGACTTTTGAAAGTGGAACTTATTACGCGACATGTGGTAGCTAGGGTGAATATGGCAAGCTTTAAAATTTTCAAGTTTAAAATTTAAGTCATTTACTCAAATGTGGGATTTTGTTATAAATTTACTTTTAGAGTTTTCCAAAAGTCATTTTATCAAAACACTGTATTTGTATTTGTATTTCGAGGATCGCTCGACTACCAATACTTTTCTTACACCTTGGCCTGCAACAGATCTTTTGTATAACCCTTTTATCATCTTCTTCTTCTTTAGCGGCTCAACGGGCGGAATCTGGTCCTGGCACCTCGCAACTGTTATCTCCACTGGTCTTGATTCTCAGCCGATGTCACCAAGTTTGGGTTCCTGGTCAACCCGATCCTTCGAGCGCAGGATGGGTCTCCCTCGCTGTCGCATACCATAAATCTTGCCGCAGAAAACTGTCCAATCTCGTCGTTGCAGGGTCTCCGGAATCGTCCTTCCTCACATAAGGGGACAACAATTCTCCGAAGGATTTTCGTCTCAAACACGGCTATGAGGTTAAAGTGCTTTATGCCAAGCACCCACTTCTCGGATGTATATGTGAGTACCGGTAAGACCATCGTCTTGTACTGCATCAGTTCGGATGTAACTCTTAGATGCTTGGATTTGAAGACCCTTGACAAGCTATTGTAGGTTATGTTGGCTTTTACAGCCGTGCGCGTATTTTTGGTTCCATGTTGTTGTCGGCTGCTACTATTGAGACAAGCTTGGTAAAAGATTTTACTACTTCCAATGGTCGCTCTTCTACCTTGGTTGAGGGCTACCATGTACTTTGTTTTTCTTCCGTTGATATGCAGCCCCAGCTTTCGTGCCACCAGCTCTTATTTCTTTTTAAACGGAGCTACAGTCTTTGTAGCACTTCTTTTTACTGTTGGAATAATATTGCAAAAAAAAATTAAAAAACACAACGCCCCTGTGACAAAAATGAACTAAAAAGTCAAAAAGAAGTTTTAAGTAGGTACTAATGTAAAACAGAAACAAGATATAGAAGACATTGTTCTCTTAGTATAGTCAATGTGTGTATAATAAATATATAAGATATTGTATAACTACTGTAGAAAATATTAACTTCAAATAGTCATTTTGTTAAGTATCTCACAACTATCGTATATGTATAATCTGTATTTTTGCAGTCGGGGTACCGTTTTAATTAGTTATTCCGTAACCTTTGTACCCCGACTGTCAAGCTTTCTGAGCCGATCTAACTCTTTGAGTGATTTTTTGTCCTGATGCTCGTGAATAACTTTACAAGGATCCAAATAGCTAATAGCTAGACCTTCTAACTTCCTTACGCGACTGAGCGCGCCATAAGTGTGCCCCTTGGTAAACATTTTAGAGCCTAGATTACAGCTCTATCTAGCCCAAACAGAAAAAAATCGAGTGTGACGTAAATAGCGTCTGACGTCCGCCATATTGTTATTTTAAAAATTAATCTTGCCTATGTTACTCGGACTCACTAAACGATTCTAGCGCAACCCCAACCACCTGAATCCGTTCAGGCGTTTAGGAGTTATGGTGGAACAAAAAAAACATACAAACATACATACATGGCCCCTGAAAACATTTCACTCCTTTTTGGGGCAGTGGTGTTACATAGAGCTTGTATAGGGAATTTTCATTCTGCTTCAACAGCATACTAGGCTTAACTATTAAATGTTCGTTCATGGTGATCGGGTAATATAAAACGTTTCGAGTAATTTAATTTTATTTAAGCATAAAATTGGCATTTATTTAACACATATCTATTAAGTGTTATATATATTTGAAATCGTCTCAATTTCACCTTTCGTTTGATATCCATATTGAGCCAATCAGAAAGAAAAAAATTGAGTATGAAGTAAATTGCGTCTGACAGCCGCCATATTCTTTTTTTAAAAATTAACTTAGCCTATGTTACTCAGACTCATTAAACGATTTCAACGGTACCTCATCCATCAAAATCCGTTCAAGCGTTTAGAAGTTATGGTGGTACAAAACAACGTACATACACACAACAAACCTAAACACATTACACTCCTTTTTTTGGGGCAGTCGTGTAAAAAGGGTTAGTTCAGTGCTAATACTAACATTGTCAGCATTCTTAAAATCGTAGACTATAGTATGGTTATAGGAGGCGAGGTAATTAGTTATTGTGGGACTGAGTTCCACGACCCACGCGGAATGATGGGGAGTATTATTAAAAAGATTCTCCTCTTAGGTAAGTAAAAAGAATCGATAACAATGTGTTTCTTTCCGAACTTTAATGTTGACCAAAGCCGACATATCATATGAAACCTCCTTTAATGCGATATTCAGATCAGTTTAAATTAAAAATATTTGTTGCATATTTCAGTTATCATAATCCTATTGTTTCGTTTTGAGGTTTTAATGTAAATAGGAAATCATAAATTTTGATATTTTGAAATTTATTGTACTTGTATCAAGTCCCGCAGTAGCCTCGTCACTTTCGTTTATCGGTTATTGACCTGCCTTTCTGGAAGCGTACTTTCTATCCGACAGAGCATGCACTCTTTTGTTTTCAATAATAAATATGGCCCCTATTCCTATAGTCACGTCACCTATCGGAAAAAGTGCCAAACCAGTTTTCGTATTCTCGTAGTCACCTGAGTGAAAATTGTTATAAAAGTGAGAGTCTGGCATTCCCGAAGCCATGCAAAGATGCATTTCTCACGGGTAATTTTCACTTATTGTCACGGAAAATGTTTAGATGACGCAACCAATTTTTTAAAACAAAAAGCGGCAAAGGTTGGAAAAATTGTTATTTTTTAATATTTTTTATGATTTATAACTATTCTTATATAGTTAAAATATCAAGCCTTTATGGAGAAAAAGCAGGAGATATCGAAGGGCGTAAAATGTAGCCAAAGTAGAGCGGAGTTTACAAGAAAATGGACGGAATATTCACTGATGCTAAATAGTTTAGGTGCACCATGTCTTCAGACTAGGTTTCTGACTGACTCAACATAAGGCAAGACGGCATCATTTATTATAATTGGTGCGAGAGTGCTTAATACAATGGGAGTCTTACTAACCACCAGACATGAAGATTTCCTAGGATTAATGGGCAGTTTATTGGTAACAGTCCAATCGGAAATGCTCCTCAAATCATCGTTAAGTCTGCGAATACACTCGAAGGTTGAATCGATGGGCATACTTATGTAGATTTACACATCATCAGCATATAAGTGAACAGACGCGTTCTTAATTACAAGAGGAAGGTCATTAATATAAATGCTGAACAGCAAGGGACCCAAAATAGAGCCTTGTGGAACACCACAGCGTAGAAATATGGGCTTGGAGAATTTATCCTGGATTTTAACGATTTGAGAACGACCAGATAAGTAGTTTAGCAATAATTTCACAGCAGTAGGACCAAGACCAAAATTATTATCTAATTTCTGTAAGAGCTTTACATGATCAACTGAATCAAATGCCTTCGAAAAGTCGAGTAAAGTCAAGAAAGTTACTTTAGTGTTGTCCAAGGCATCATAGATATCAGAAGAGACTTTTAGTAGTGCAGTTTCACAACTGTGTCCAGATCTAAAGCCCGATTGCCATTTAGAAAGAAGACAGTTTTCCTCAATATGTGAAATAAGTTGCTTAAAAATTACTTTTTCGAATACTTTCGACAAAAAACATAGAAGACTAATTGGACGGAAATCAGAAGGTTGCAAAGGGGATACTGTTTTTGGAATAGGAATCACCAACGTCAGCTTCCATTGTAGTGGAAATTGGGAACGAGTAAGACAGTAGTTGAAGATGTGTGTGAGCACATTTGATACAACCGGTGCGATGATTTTTAAGAATTTAGGTGGAACATCATCAGAGCCAACCGCATCAGATTTTATTGAGTATAGCGTAGAAAGAAGTTCATCCTCGCCAATACAGCGAAATGTAAAGCCAACAGAAGAATGATTTAATTCGAAGGAAGACGAGTTAGAGACTGCATCGGAGGTGGAAGAAAAGAATGTATTCAGGATATCAGGATCTAACTCTGCTTTATGGTGATTTTGACCAAAAGCTCCAAGATTACGGAGGTTACTCCATAATTTCTTCGGAGGTAAACTTGTGCTCAGCAGGTTACTAAAATAGGAGCGTTTAGCTGAACGAATTAACGATACTGTCCTATTGCGTGCTCTCTTATACAAATTGCGCACATCCTCATTACGCGTCTTTTTATATCGACGATACAGGAAGTCCCTTTCAGTTATTGAAATATGTACCTCGCGCGTAAGCCAAGGACAACGTCGTGGGAAAATCCTTATTACCCTTAGAGGAACAGACATTTCATATAAGGGTCTAATAGAATCATAAAATATTTGAAGTTTTTCATTTACATTATTGCTTGAGTAGACAGGGTCCCAAGATAGCTCTCGACACGCAATCTGAAGCTGCTGCAAATTGATGCGTTTGAAGTCACGGAATGATATTATCTGGAACTGAGGAACAGGCTGAAGGTGCATTTTGTACGACAAGAAAAGAAAATCATGATCAAAATTACTGGGTGGGCTAATTTGGTTATGAAACAAGATTTTCTGAATGTCATCGACCAGAAGATAATCCAGCTGAGATGGAACCGTTGCATTAAAGTAGGTAGGTAAGCTATTAACGATTCCCAGATTAAGCAGCTGACAAAGGTAATTAAAATTGCTTAGAGAGGTACTTGGTTTTAAAGCATCAATATTAAAATCACCAGACGTAATAACATGGCGATACTTTCTGGTGAGCGTTGATAGGGCGTTATTGAGCTCATTAACGCTATCTAGACTAAAAATACCAGGTGGACGGTAAATACCAATTACAACTGCCTTTTCTACACCTGTATTTAACTCTATAGCCAAGTATTGGGCATTTTGGCAACATGTGCCAGAGGTTATAACTGCGGACTTTATGCTATGATGAACATACATTGCAACGCCACCACCTGCACGCCTTACACGATCATTCCTAAAAATATTATACCCAGGGATAGTTACAAGCTTAGAGTTGATACTGTCATTGAGCCAGGTTGTTGACTTTGATAGACTGTAATGAGAACCATGGTACAACAATACAAGGTAGGCTCATAAGGAAAAGCTCTGTTTCCATCTTGAAAAGCTTTTACGCCTTTTACACTAGAAAAGATCTGAGTGAAGCGGGAAGTGTCACGGGAAAGCTTTTGTCCTTTGTGAAAAAAGATCTGAGTGACGTCACGGGACTCTTATGAGCTTACCTTGTAATTATTGTACCATGATGAGAACCTTGGGTTGGTTGCTCGACGACAAAAATTCCGAAACAACCTGGACATCAAAAAGGCGGACCTCAAGAGTAGGTCTGGCTCGCCGGAGGGGTCATAGAGTGAGGAGAGACCGAAGATACCACCTGAACTAGTGCACCACCACTTACCTGCACTTGAGCGCCCCATCAGAGCGGACGCTAAGCACCCACGAGACCGGGGAGGTCACCTGAAACAATTCTTACTTGGCGAGAGACATCGCCCGTTGCTATGCCATCTTCGGGCCCTAGCCCGTCATCCTATACAAAATGCAGAATGTAATCTGTGTACCCTCGTGTACATCTTATAAAAACGCAACTGATTCGGAACGCATTATTTAATATAATAAAGTATTATATAATTTAAAACTTCCTATAAATTCCTTAATGCTACAAAATACATCAATCTACTAGCAACCAGAAGTATTTTTAAGACGGCTCTCACACTGATGCAATAAGAAACCAGCAACTAGTAATAGGCAACACGCAATATTATCTGTAGCGCCTCTTTTACGTTGAATTAAATTAGAGGTCTCACATTAGAGCAACTCGAACAATAATGTTGCTGGTTGCGCCGATATTGCTTATAGCTTGTTGCCTTAGGCCCTCCGCACGAGTCGACTATTTTGCAATCCAAGTTTGCAACTGGTTTCACAATAATGACCTTCGCAAACTGTTTGCAACCAAAAAGAGACCCTTGTCCACACACGAGCGCAACTGATTTTTGATCAATCGGTCTTCTGTGCCCACAAAGTTTTTAGTCACGAACATTTGGCAACATGTCAAGTAGTTCAGGTGAAGTGCAACCACGCAACTGAATCGCTTGCGACCGGCAAGAACAGTTGCAAACTAGTTTCTAATCGGTCTCGTTTCTGTCGACCCGTGTGTGCGTTCCCACTTGCGTACACAGGGAAGGTCACTAAACAGTTGCGTATGAAACTGCGTCTGCAAATCAGTTGCCTCGTGTGCGGAGGGCCTCAGTGTGAGAGCCACCTAAGTAGTACGAATAACATTTTCATCAGGCTGCTACCTTAAGGCTATCAAGCATGCATGACATTCACGGCTGACTGACATGCATGCCGGATGGTGGATGGGCTTGCAGGATGGAGGATCATGCATGCATGACAAAAATCACTACCGATTCCTTCTTAAAAGTGAGGATTGACTGCATGCATGATAATGGATGACAAAATAACCTTCTGGCATGACATTCTTGCAAAACACGCAAAACTGATAGTGGATAGGGGCCTTTATGCCCGTGAAGCCCGGGCCTAGGTTGCAAAATTTTAGGGGCTGCAAAAATTTTAAAGCCTGCAAAATTTGAAGAACCATTGAAATTTAAAATTCAATTTAACTTAGTTTTGTTGTTGTTTGCTATTCTGGAGAAAGATCCTTTTCTACTCTAAAAAGAGTGAAAAGGTATTTACTTGCAAGTATGGGCCAAGACAGGCTCAATGCACTTGCGTTGTTTGTCTCGAAGCAAAAATTGGTACAAAAAATTGATTATGAGGATATAATTGATGTTTTCGCCCAAGCTTAAGCAAGAAAAAAGTTTATGTGATATGTGATAAGTCCAGCATACCAGAAAGTTTAAAACAAATCCCGAAAAAGCAATATCAATGTTAACTTTCATAATAAATTCGGCGATTACACTAAGGTCTGTACTTAATGTTTGGAAAATAGCGGAAATTATTGATACCAAAACCAGGGAAACCTACGGCTTACAAATATGGTGATGTGGCAAAAACGTTCGAAAACAAAGTCTTGATGAACATGGTAAGTGCTCCCTGGTATATGGCAATAACGACTTGCGTGGAAGTCTAAAAATCCATTCAAATCTAGATGAATTAAAAAGGTACGCGGTAAAGCATAAAGGCCATTTTACATCACAAACGTAAAGTGGAAACACAGAAATTTGTATGCTTTGCTGTCTGTTGCACGAAAGTTTCCACTTTGCGTTTGGGATGTAAATTGGCCCTTAATCTCGTCTCCTAGGTCAGGGTAAGGTTGAAGCCCGCCAGCTGATATATTCTCCTAGTTCTGCTTAAAAGAATAAAGCCTCTTGAATTAGAGTGACATTTCTGCAGCATTTCTACCCTTATCATATCCTTTTTTTAACTTCGAGCTAAGCTTACTACTAGACATTGCACCATGACGTAAACAACATGACGGACTGGGAGTATAAAGGGTGACACCTAAGCTTAGAATCTTTCACGTACAAAAAAAGAGCCCCAAAATTTTCCCAAATTAACAGCATAACATTAATGGTTGGTACTTCTGACCAGTTTTAATTATTTAAAACAAGGTTGGTGTTTTAGTGAATTCAAGTCCCAAAATCCTGTGTGCAAAAGCTCGCGCCTTTCGATGGTTTCACTATCCTTGCCCCAAATCAAACCAAAATATGTGATAAATCTTCAAAAATTTATTTATTGTTTAATTTTAAGATTATTATATCTAAATAATAATAAGATTATTATATCTAAAATTACATAGAAATTGTATTGAAGTGATTTTGCTGTTGGTTCTGTGAGGTTCTTCGTCTAGGCTAGCAGAACCAGCCTTTGCGATTGGCGTCTAGTGACTGCGTATTTTAGTGTAAGTGAAACTATACTTATTTCTTCAACTTTTTATTTATTAGTGTCCCGCAAGCAATTAATGCTAGTACCGCCCGGAGTGGGTCTCAGGGAACTACTGACTCAAATACAGAAATATTACGACTATTTATACTACTAATTTATCCTACTGCGCTTACAAAACTATTCGTTACATAATTATTCTATTTACAATCTACTTGCAACACAGTAGCTAATACCCGAGTAAAAATAAATGATGGCCTTAGAACGGGCAAATGCCGACTGTGATTGAAACATAGTCCTCGGCCATCTGGCGGTTAACAGAAGGCTCGTTGCAGGACAGTACGGCCGTACAGGGTGCGATTGACGGTGAAACAACGGCCTTACAGTTCCAATAACGGCCATTCGACGGTGGTGCGGCGGCCGTATGGTTGCTACTACGGGTATACGACGGTGGTACAGTGGCAGCAACGTGGATATTCGCCCTCCTATAAGAAAATATATTTCACTTCAATTAAATGTTTGATTTTTTTCGGTTGTGTTTTTTTTTCAAGCCGTTAAATAACAAAATTTCCCATTAAAATATAAATCAACACGCAACACACACTTCACGTACAACAAACCGACGACTGGCGAGCTTGTTTTTCTTGTGCATCGATATCTTTAAGTAGGATAAAACGAAAGAACCATTGTACATAACGAAAATGATGAAGTTCCCATAAAACATATTCAACAATACATTTGGTGCAGATTCTTTTTTTGGCTCAAATTTCCCGTCGAATGCCCGTTTCTACAGCTCAGTACTTGGCCTCTTAAATCTTTTGGTCAAATTTGGCCGTCGGAAGGCCGTATGTGCTCCTATTCAAAACTCTACGGCCATCATATGCCCCTTAAAAAGCCAAGCGGCCGGTGTTCGCCCTTTATAAGGCCGTTTTTTATTTTTACTCGGGATAATAATTGTCAAATCAAGTTACTGCCACAATTGCAATTACGGCGTGTCTATTCGCATCAAAAATACGGGTCACGGGCCACGGGGCACACGGGACACGGGTCTCACGGGTCACGGGCCACGGGTCACGGGTCGCACGGGTCACACGGGCCACGGAACATACAGATCACAGGTCACACGGTTCAGGGGCACCAGTCACACGGGTCGCACGGCCACACGGGCCACAGGTCACGGCTCACACGGGCCACGGGTCGCACGGGTCAGGGCTCACACGGGCCACCGGTCACACGGGTTGAACAAGGCTCGGGATATGGGCTATACGTGCGGGACAGGGCCCGGGTAGTAATTTCTTCCAGAATTGGAGAGAATCTTTGCCCGTGCAATCTGTGCTCTATCCACTGTCTGTGCTGAATATGTGATTGAATATAAATTAACTTTGAATTACATACTAAGTTGGTGTAAAATAAATATTTGTTGTTAGTTTAAGTTCAGTAATCAAACAATTATAACATCATTATAAAGGTTGTTATGGGAAAAATATTAATTAAAATCATTAAAAACAAAAATTAATTATAGTAAAATACTATTATAAACATATTTTGAAAAATATTGATACACTATAAAAAATCTCCCTATTTTACAAGCTTTATATTATCTTCGTTCTCTGTCTGTGGCGGACAAATCTTGCGAACGATTTTTCGACCAGTTCCCGATATTGGATGATGCTCAAATTTGGCACACACCTTTGGTTCTGAAGACAATACAATACTTCTTCTTTAACGGCTCTACAACCGGGATCCGGTCCTGGCCTCTCGCAACTGTTCTCTCCACCGGTCCCGATTCTGAGCCGATGTCATCCAGTTTGGCATCCCTATGCTCTGAGCGTCCTGGTCTACGCCATCCTTCCAGCGGAGGTTGGGCCTCCCTCGCTGTCGCACCCCATAAGTCTTACCGCAGGGAACTTTCCGAGCGGGCTCATCTTCACTCATACGAGCTAGATGTCCTGCCCACCGGAGTCTACCGAGCTTTATTTTCTTCACATCTATGTCGCGATAGCGCTCGTAGATCTCGTCATTGTAGAGTCTCCGGAATCGTCCTTCCTCACATACGGGGCCAACAATCCTCCGAAGTATTTTCCTCTCGAACACCGCCAAGAGGTTGGAGTGCTTTTTGCTAAGCACCCACGTTTCGGATGCATATGTGAGGACCGGAAAGACCAGCGTCATATATAGTAAAAGTTTAGACGATATGGTTAGATGCTTGGATTTGAAGAGCCTTGACAGACTATAGTAGGCTTTGTTGGCTTTTAGCAGTCGTGCGCGTATTTCAGGTTCTATCCTATTGTCGGCTGCTACTCTTGACCCAAGGTAGGCAAATGATTTTACCACATCAAACTCGTGTTCCTCTACCTTGATTGTGGGACCAATGTTAGGTGTTCTTGCAGACGAGGCCACCATGTACTTTGTTTTGCTTTCGTTGATGTGCAGTCCCAGATTTCCTGCCGCTCGCTCAATCCGGATGAAGGCTTCTTGTACAGCTGTTGATGTTATTCCAATGATGTCAATGTCATCTGCGTAAGCCAGTAATTGGTGGACTTGTGGAGGATTATGCCCCTTGACGTCATGCCCGAATCTCGGATCACTTTCTCCAACGCCAGGTTGAAAAGGAGGCAGGCCAGACCGTCCCCTTGTCGGAGTCCATTATAGATGTTGATTGGTCTGGGCAGTGTTCCGGATACCTTTACTTGGCCTCAAAGTGAAAATCTGATCGGTTGTTGATTTGCCTGGACTGAAGCCACACTGGTATTGGCCTACGATGTTTCTAGCGTATGGGGCCATCCTGTTTTGTAGGATGGCGGAGAATATCTTATACGCGGTACTCAACAACGTTATACCACGATATTGCTGCACGTTGTGATATCTCCTTTTTTATGTACCGGGCAGAGGGTGCCTTTTCTCCAGTCTTCTGGCATCGCTTCCTGCTCCCATACTTGCACAATTAATTCATGAATCGCTTGGTGTAATGTAGGCCCTCCATATTTAACCAGCTCCGCAGGGATGCCGTTTGCACCCGAGGCCTTGTTGTTTTTGAGCCGGGTGATGGCACTGCTAACTTATGCTAAGCTGGTGGTGAAGCATAGCATTATCGTCAGATATTGGTGTAGCCTCCAAATCCTCAGTTAGCTCGCCATTTAGCAATTCATGAAAGTGCTCTTGCCATCGCTCCAAGATGCCTTTAGGATCGGTGATCAGATTCCCTTCTTTGTCCTTGCAGTATGTGCATCGAGGTGTGAGTTGCGTCATACCACGTACTTTTCAGTGGAACTCCCGCGCCTGGTCCGGCCGTCGCTCTCTGTACTGTTCTAGTTCACAAACGAGATTTTTCTCCCAGGCTTCCTTTTTTCGTTTGTGAATTCTCTTTTCTTCTTTTCTGAGCTCTTTATATTTCTCTTCGCGTGCTCGTGTTCTCTGAGACTGCTGCATTGCTCGATACGCAGCATTCTTACGTTCAGTTGCCAGCTTGCATTCATTATCGAACCAGTCGTTCCGATCTCTACGACTTCTGCCTAAGATGGAATCAGCAGTACTAATGACAGTATTTTTAAGGCGGGTCCAGCTCTCGTCGACGCCCGGCATCTCATCCCCAAGACTTACTCTTCTGAGCGCCTGACCGTAGCTGTTTCTGGCCATTTCGTTGCGTAGTGCAGCTGTGTTGATTCGAGCCTGATCAGTCATCAGACCCGAAAGGTGGCGGCGGTCTATCAACACATGGTCTATTTGAGTCGCCCCATCAGGAGATATCCAGGTGGCTTTATGGATATCTTTACGCGCAAATCTGTTACTTGCAACGACCAAGTTTTTACTTGCTGCCATCTCTATAAGTCGCTGTCCATTGTCATTAGTGTTCTCATGCAAGCTGTGGTTGCCAACATATTGCCTGTATACGGGCTCCCGGCCTACTTTGGCGTTCAGTTCTCCCAGTATGATTTTTACATCATATCTGGGGCAGGCATTAAGTTCCCGTTCAACTACTTCGAAGAATTCTTCATTTTCATCGTCTGGGGACTCTTCTGTAGGTGCGTGAACGTTTACGAGGCTAATGTTCTTAAATTTGCCTCGCACACGAAGGGTACATAGCCTTTCGTTTATTGCTTTAAAGCCGATAATGGTAGGCTTCATCCTTTTGCTTACCATAAAACCTACCATGAGCACATGGTGTTTCGTATGACTGCTGTAATATACGTCATAATCAGGTTTTTGCAAAGCACCATTCCCTGCCCATCGCAACTCCTGAATGGCGGTAATGTCAGCTTTATATGTTGACAGGGTATCGGCCAGATGTTGTGCAGCTCGAGTTCTGTACAGAGTTCATACGTTCCATGAGAAAATTCTTAAATCATTTTGCCCTTCTCGCTGCCGTGGTCGTCGTCGTTTTTTCCAGTATCCGAGGAATGTTGCTCGTTCCGTAATAATGTTTTTTTCAAGTGAGGTTATTAGCCTCACGCCAACCTTACTTGGAAGGGACTAGCCCGATCATGTTAGCCTATCCTCTCTCATAGGATAGTTACCAGTGGCCACCGCTAGGAGGTTATGATCGCACTTCCATCAGTCCGGAATAGTTACGGCACGTGCATGTTATGCTACATGTTATTTCCCCTATTCCGCTGATGACTGACCACCGCAATACAATACAGTGTATTCAATTTTAGGCTACATCCAATATGGCGGCCACTATAAATTGGCGGATTACTTTTTTCTTAAAGATCCCTCGACATGGGTATCAAATGAAAGAGTATGACGAGTAGAATACAGTAAGCCATGTGACGTCATTTTAAGTCCAATATCGTGGCCACCACAAAATGGCGCTACCTTTTTCTTTACAACCCCCTCGATATGGGTATCAAATGAAGGAGTATGATAAGTAGAAGAGAATTAGCTGTGCGGCGTCATTTAAAATTCAAAATGCTGACCAACACAAAATCGCGGATTACTTTTTTCTTTACAACACCCCCGATATGGGTATCAAATGAAGGAGTATGATAAGTAGAAGAGAATTAGCTGTGTGGCGTCATTTCAAATTCAAAATGGTGACCAACACAAAATCGCAGATTACTTTTTTCTTTACAACCATCTCGATATGTATCGATTGTCTGCGGTATCTCTGCATAATGCAGCTACAGACTTCCAATTGCTGAATACAGCAATGATGCATTTTCCAACTGACCCTTTCTAAACAGGATATTGCCAAGGTAGACGAGTATTCTCTCTGCGGTATGGAACTGCAAGTAAAAGCTTGCATTGTATCCTAATTGATTTTCGTATTTAATAGTTAAATCATAATATTTTTTGCATTTTTGCTATTTTGGGGGTTTTCATAAACGCAGAACTGCGGTCATTCTGCAGTATTGAGTTTATCTAATAAAAGCTTGTTTGTAAAAGAAAATGTTTGATTTTGTTTTGATTTTTAATTTTATGTTCTTCAATTATTTTTCACTCTTTTCATTTTAAGTTTTGTTTTTTCACTTCGTGTTTTTCACAGCCGCGTAATTAACATCACTCCTTCCTAGCCCAGACCAAACGTCTTGTATTCTAAATGTAATACCCCTGGAGGGGCTTGTAATGAAATACGTTATCCGCCATTTTGTGGTGGCCGCCATATTGGATTTAAAATTACGTCACATGGCTTACTGTATGCTACTCGTCATACTCTTTCATTTGATACCCATGTCGGGGGATCTTAGAGAAAAAAGTAATCTGCCAATTTATGGTGGCCGCCATGTTGGATGTAGCCTAAAATTGAATACACTGTATTGTATTGTCTTCAGAACCAAAGGTGTGTGCCAAATTTGGCATCATCCGATATCGGGAACTGGTCGAAAAATCGTTCGCAGGATTTGTCCGCCACAGACAGAGAACGAAGATAATATAAAGCTTGTAAAATAGGGAGATTTTTTATAGTGTGTCAATAGTTTTCAAAATATATATTAGTATTTTACTATAATGAATTTTTGTTTATAATGATTTTAATTAATATTTTTCCCATAACAACCTTTATAATGATGTTATAATTGTTTGATTACTGAACTTAAACTAACAACAAATATTTATTTTACACCAACTTAGTATGTAATTCAAAATTAATTTATATTCAATCACATATTCAGCACAGACAGTGGATAGAGCACAGATTGCACGGGCAAAGATTTTCTCCAATTCTGGAAGAAATTACTACCCGGGCCCTGTTCCGCCCGTATAGCCCATATCCCGAGCCTTGTTCAACCCGTGTGACCCGTGGCCCGTGTGAGCCGTGACCCATGACCCGTGCGACCCGTGTGGCTCGTGCCCCTGAACCGTGTGACCCGTGACCCATGTGACCCGTGGCCCGTGTGACCCGTAGCCCGTGCGACCCGTGGCCGTGTGACCCGTGCGACCTGTGTGACCCGTGACAAGTGCGACCTGTGGCCCGTGTGACCCGTATTTTTGGTGCGAATACACACGCCGTTACAATTAATTTATATCAAAGTGTTTCTCATAGTAGGTTTTTACAGTGTTTTTGATAGTACACATATACTACATCCACTACGGTATTAAAGTATTTTCAATATTCGTAAATTAGAGGGTTTATTATAATAATTATCACTATAAAGCAAAAAAGCGCCATATCGGACGGGGCCTATAGCGCTGGCGAACTTAAATCCTGCACTGGTCTCACAAGTGTATGCAATTATTTTTTGCTTGATCATTAACTCTGTGCGAACAGGCTATGTACTCCTGTTTGCTTTTTCTACTCGTTGCTCTTAATTAAGAATTTCCGTAACACCTTCTTCACTCTTCCTTTTGTTGTTCACAACACTAAAATCTGGTTTCCACATACCTTATGGTGAGTTTACACGAATGACACACTTGTCATTTTTTCGGTCATAATTTCCCATTTGCCAAATGACAAAAATTCGTGTCATAAAAGTTGTCAGAAATAATGACACAAATTATGACGGTGTAAACGATAATGGCAAATTATGACAAGTTATGACTAGTCGTCATAAAAGAATGACCTTGGTCATTCTTTTATGACAGAGTGTCATAATTCAAATCCTGTTGTGTTCTGTTTTTCGCAATAATTTCAATAATAATCAAAAATAATGCAATGAAATACACTTTTTTCAATATTTATTTACGAAGGTGGTTGATTTATACCAAATTAAGCCAAATTTTATGATAACGGCTAATCCTAAAGGGTTAAAACCACCCCTAAATCGACTGGAAATTAAAAATTTGTAAAAAATAGTTTGCCCAACTTTATGCCTCAAATTCGATTGGATGCGTGTTGTCAGGTACAAATAAATTGTTTCCAACCCTTAAGGAGTTTAATCTACCCCTACAATTTTCAAAATCAACTTTAAACAAAAAAAATGCAAACCGTTAATTTGTACAATTTTTTTTCCTTTTGCGGTTTAATAGATATTATCAGCCAAAAATTAATTTTTTTTAAGCCTTAAGGGATAAAGTACCCCTAGATTAAACGGGCGGACCACGTAATCAGGGACCCAAAAAACATACGGAAAGAGTTTCAAAAAGGTGTTATGTTATATACCCAAACGCGCGTTTTCAATGGACTATAATAGCTGCAATACACGACCGCAATTTATGTTCATTTTTATTTATCTCATATGTGCAAGACTAAATATTTAAAACTCGTAAAAATGGAAGGGGGAGGAAAGAGCATAAATTTGAAATAAATATGAGTAATAAATATGAGTAAATATGAGAGGAAAACCCATAAAAGAAGAAAACTGTTTGTGGTTTGCTTTTCGATTAATGGAGCCACTCTATCAACGAGAAAATCGAAGTCATCGCCGGACATCCTTAAACAATTTTTGAACAGTTCTAGATCTGGAGCCGTAGTTGCAATCGCAATGTCTCGTAAAAACCAGTTTCCAAGAACATTGGACGGACCCATTGCGATTTCTGTTTCCTTCTCCTTTCATTGCTATTAGCATAGCATGTCTCTTCGTCCTCCTCCTCTTCAATTAAAAGGACAGCAGCAAAACATGCTGCAACTAACCTTTTGTCCTCTACCATGCTCCTTTTGGTTGTTTTTTTTATAAATTTGAGACCTTCTTGCGCAGTATCCCCAACACAAATAAATTCAACTCTGTCATAATTCATTGTCATTCGTATAAATTCAACTCTTGCCATTATTTATGCCAACTGGTCATAATTTAATAACAAGTTATGACAAAGCTCCACACATGTCATTATTTGTCATAATTTCCGTCGTATAAACAGCAATGTCATTAATTATGACCAGAGATTATGACCATTGTCATTTTTTGTCATTCGTGTAACCGGGGCATTAGGATTCCACATACCTTAGGATTATAAAAATGGTTGCTACCAATTTATTTTAATCCACTCGTCAAGGGCATCCTCTGGCGTCGAAAAACGTCCTAGTAAGACAATCTTCTAACAGCTGCTCCAAGGACACACTTCTCCCAATGAACCTTCGTACAAGGGCTTCCAATTTTTTGACCATTTATAATAATACGCCACGCAATTTCCAACCTTCAGCGAAACACCAAAAACAAAGACCCCTATCTTCTTTTTTTTTTATTTAACTGTAACTGGTTCTAATAAACTTCTTGTTTTTCTTGAACTCAAAAAAACTTCTTTCACCCCAAACTTTTTCCCTTAGGAGCTCTCTATCTACTGCCGGTTTCACTAGTTAATCACATTTTGCTCAAAATCTAATTTTATCAAAACGCTACACGACCCTTTCAAATTTCCTATATCGGTCCTTTTTTGTTTTTTTGATCTTTTTCATCCTAGTCGGCAGAAAAAACTAAAAAACTTCCTCAGAATTTTCTTCCCATTTGCCTAACTTTTTCAAAAATCAAATCTTTTTCCTAACTTTTTCAAAAATCTAAGTGATTTTCTGTATCGCCCACGCCATTTCAATTTTTTTTAAAAAAAATCGCGATTTAAAAGTGGCTACAAGGTATATTTCTAGAAGGGGATAGGCCCGCCGTTACAAGACCCATTATGTAGTAGCCGTGAAAGAGAGTGGTGCTCAAATCTATATATATATAAAACACAAAAAAATGTTTCTTTGTCCGTTATAGACTTTGAAACCATCCAACCGATTGCCACAAAAATTTAACCACATATTACTTACATCCAGGGGGTGGTTATAGAATTAAATTCAAAATGGCCGCGCCAATATGGCCGACGAATTTGCCAATTGTCTTCCGATTCCAATGAAAATCGGTATCTGGGGTTTCTTGAGGTAGCAAATAACGAATGTTTAATCAAAACTTATAAATTCAAAATGGCCGCGCCAATATGGCCGACGAATTTGCCAATTGTGTTCCGATTCCAATGAAAATCGGTATCTGGGGTTTTTTGAGGTAGCAAATAACGAATGTATATCAAAACTTATAAATTCAAAATGGCCGCGCCGATATGGTGGACGAATTTTTGCAATTGTATTCCGATTCCAATGAAAGTGGATATCTAGGGTTTTTACGGTTGCAAATATAGAATTTATGATCAAAACTTATAAATTCAAAATGGCCGCACCAATATGGCCAATGAGTTTGCCAATTGTATTCCGATTCCAATGAAAATCGGCATCTGGGGGATTTTAAGGTAACAAATAAAGAATTTATAATCAAAACTTATAAATTTTAAATTTCGGGGCCAAATAAGTGTCATTTCCCGGTCAACTGTATGTAGGTTGTTCTAGGGTTAGGAAATCGAAAAATTTTCACATCCTAGCTCCAAATGGAAGAACATGTAGGAAATTTCTTAAATTTGCCCTAACAAGTATAGAAACAGTAAAAACGGTAGAAATAGGTTTTCAAGTTAATATGAAGAGCATCTCTATATAATTCAATAAAAAAACGCTGTACAGGACAGTTATCCACGTTCTACCGGTCAGACGCCTGCAAAGATGATTTTCGGGAAACAGATTACGCTGCCAAGTGATTTAAATTTGGGAATCGCCCAACAGGATGAAGACCCACTACGACCTAAGGGCGACCTAAGGAAGGCGATCGAGTCTAGCTATATAATCCTCCACGAATGAAAGGTAAATTGTCAAAACTACAAAGGAAATGGAACGGCCCCTTCACAGTAATCAAAAGGTTCGATCCGTAAGAACGGGACCTGTAGGAAACTGTGTTCGGGACGAATATTAAGTAAGAAGGGGGCAGTGTAACGGCTAACCGAAAAGAGAAAGTTAAACTTCCAATTCACCCAGAAGTTTCATGTTCAGAGGCACCTACTTGAATGCATACATAACGCAGTGTCACATCTCAATTTAGTACGGTTGTTCTAACTGAACCGCCAAGAAGAAAAAGGAGGAGCACATGTGTGCAAGAAGTTTTGTTTTGTAATTAAAGTTGTTAAAAAGAAACAAATTGTTCCAATTAATCCCTGACGAATCCGAGAACGCTCGAGAAGAAATATTACAATATTTTTTATAGGTAACTCTAAATTTCTGTATGGTATCCAAAATCATTTTTTCCAGATTTTTTGTTGTTTTCATTATACTTTTTTCCTACCGCGGACTGTGCACACATAAACTTTTTTTATTTGGAGGCGTTGCAACGCACGCGGGTTTTTTACTAGTAATTAATACTAATTATACTAAATATTTAAACTGAAAAATGTCTCCTCATTATTTCTTAAACTTTCATAAATGGACTGGAATTGTCCACGCGATGGCCTTACTCTATTTAATGGCCGGACTGAAAATCTACGCCGCGATTGTTTTCCTCTTTATTCTTCGTCGTCCATTAAAAGCAACATAATTATAAGTTCTAAATCACTCAAATTGTCCATTATGTTTACACTTTCAAAATGAATTAAACGATACAACTGACTTGCAATCATACACTGCTCCGAAAAACCTTCTCGTGGGTCATGTAATCACGGCGACGGAAAAATCGGAGACGGTTACGCGTACGGGAAAAACGTAATCGTATGTCGCTACCTTTAAATACATTTCCGTATGCCCATTTCTGCCCATTTGCGTAATTCAAAACCTCCTGATTTCATAAGGTTGATTAGCTGACCCCGTGCTTCCGTTGGTGACTCCACTGTGTCCGTGCCGGAAAGTAGATCATCTACATAGAAGTCTGAAAGAATTATTCGTGAGCCAATCGGGAATCTTTCTTCTTCATCGATCGTAAGTTGTTTCAGCACTTGAGTAGCCAAATAGGGTGCACTTTTGGTGCCAAAAGTCACTGTCATCAGCTTATAATCTTCCGGTGGCTTGCTTTCGTTTTTCCTCCACATGATTCGTTGGAATTGGGTGTGCTTCTCAATGACTTGGATGGGATCTGACGGTACATCTTTTCGATGTCCGAGGTGAATACTACCTTGTATTTCCTCCATCGTAGAAGAAGTGCGGCCAGATCATCCTTTATGACTGGTCCTTTCATTGGGACATCGTTCAATGAGATTCCGATTTGGGTCTTCCGTGAGGCATCGAATATGACAAGCAGTTTCGTAGTGGAACTACTTTCCTTTATGACGCCATGATGATGGAGATAGATCTGATGATGCTCTTCAGTGGTGTTGACTTCCACCATGTGGTTAAGCGTAGTGTACACCGCATTTGCATATCTTTCTTTCAGTACGGGGTTTCTCCGAAACTGTATTCTGTGCAATAACTTGAATATGCAGATGACGTTAACATCCTCTTGGGCAGCAAAAGAAGCCTATGTCGATTTAAAAACGGCGGCAAAGAACATTAGGCCTAAACATCAAGGAACAAAAAACGAAGGTTATGCAACAGTCTATACCTGGAAGATTTCGAATGGGAAGAACTATAACTATCGACGAACACCAAAGAAAGAAACCAAGAAGAAAAGTAAGAGATCACTAGACGAATACTACTGCGAAATAGTGCCCAAAAACAAATATTGCACTCAAGAGTTGTGAACAGAAAAACTAAACTTTCACTCTACCAAACATTAATAGTGGCGGATCCAGGCGGGGGCCACGGCGGCCATGGCCCCCCCAAAAACCAATGTGAATCACCTCGAAGGACTGTTGGTGTACGAAGGCCAAATCAGAGAGGGTTTCTTATCTTCTGTCGAAAGAAACGACTTTCTGGCGAGGCTCTAGGTCGCATATACTCCGTTTATGATTAGGTTGAAAAGTTGAGTCGAGGTTGAGTTGAAATTTCGACCGTATAAGATTTCGAGTTGAGTTCACTTTGGGCATCAAGACAGAACCTCTTTTTGTTAATTCTTTTTCTATATTTTTAAATATTTCTGACTTCCTATACAGTTTTCCATCAAAATGATAAAGGGAATTTTGTTCCTACATTATTTCTAGCATAGTTTTTGTTTCCTGATGCTCCCAAACATTTCTTTTAGCCATTCTCAAAATTAAATTTCCACTGTTATTACATATATAGTTCATATTAAAAAAAATTAAGAAGGCATAAGCATCTATTCTGGATAATGAACAGAGGAAAAAGTGTGCATGTTCCTTAAGTGGCCCCTAGACTATCAATAATATTGTGCAATAATATTGAGCAAAATACTGACGGTTTCCTTCTTTGCCCCAGACAAGACAATCTTTCAATATCACCCACAAACCGTCAATGATATTGCGCAAATCAGAATATTTCACAATATTATTGATAGTCTAGGGTTCTCATTAGTGTTATAAAAACGTTAGTCGGCGCCGATGCGTGCTTATTTGAGGCTATCAGCGCAAAAGTGGTGTAACCCACAATTTAATCTGGTTGCGGTTTTGGTGTAATATTCATTCCTTACATAATGAACTTTCAATACAATAGTGAAGTAAGCTACTTTTTGCCTTCCAAAAACATAACTGTACATAACATAACTGTTGGACAGGACAAATATAGCGAAGTTGTTATAAATTGGATTAAGCTTCACTCAATTTGCTGTTGTTTCAAGCTTGAACATTGGTAGCACTGGTATTTAAGTCAATGTATGTATATGGATTTGTATTTGAAATAAATCACTCTGAATTTAGCTTTCGCACAGAGGAGTCGTCTTTTTCTTTTGGATTTTTTAACAGAAGTAATAGAGAAAAAAGGGTGTAAGCTGAATACACCGGTGGTTTACATCGTCTGGGGTTACACCACTTTTGCACTGATAGCCTCATTTATAAGCACTAGTCAGGCCCCTGCACAATTGTGCAGAGTATATAATATTTTAATTATCCCAAATCCCACAGTCATAATTCCTCAAGCCGTAACTTTCTGTTCTGTATCATTTCGAACTTGAATTTTACAATCGCTTGAGCACGGTTCAAAAAGGAAGAGTTCTCTCCTGGTTTATTTTTTTAATTACATTAAAATTTCTTTATAAACCAAGTTCTCAGTGACAATTCCTTGAGGGGGTAACTTCCTGTTTTAGAACACTTGAAACATCAATTTTACAATCGCTTGAGCCAGGGGCGGTTTCAGAGGGGGGTAATTGGGTAATTACCCCCCCTAAGAATTTTCGTTCGCTTATTTATTTTTATTCTTAAAAATTACCAATATTTCAAACAAACAAGTTAAGTTATGGTGAGTCTAGTCGGAGATCTATGAATTTTTCCAAAACTGCTGGAAGGGACCGACCTGAGCCGATTTTTGATCGAACACTTTGACAGCTCTTGCATTGTTGTTGTTTTTTTCTGAAATTCCCTTTTGTTCGCAAAGAGAATGTCTTTAAACAACAACAAAGACAGTATGATTTGTTGCCTGCAAGTTGTTCCCTCATGTAGAAGCACATACGATTTTTCACCGAAGACAAAAGAGAATTGACGATTATAGACGACTCTGTTTGTCATGTGTACGCTCGTGTGGAAACAGCCTATGTAAACAAAATGAAGTTAACTGCTCAAGCGCCGTAAAAGAAGTTATGACTTTCTTCCTTTTAGTAGGGGAGCTGGCACTTGAAAAAATCGTGTCGTCCCAACCACGGTATGGCCTGTTTCACACGAGACGACAGCCAACCAACAAAATCTGCTGTCATCGTCCATTACCTTTTGAAATTTGACGAAAAGTCGTACGGGCTTTCACACGGGCCAATTTTTCCAACCAACTGTACGTCAAAACGGATTAGCTTATTGTTGTTGCTTTTATTTTAATTCTCTTTTGAGTACTTTCCGAGTGAAACAAAAGTCATTTATCTTTCTTTTCTTCTCCCAGCAAAAGGAACAAAAAACAACAACAACTACACCGCTGTCAAAAAGTCGTATCGAAAATCGTGTGGGGCTGTTTCACACGAGACGACGCCCAACCAACAGAAATCGTACGATATTAATTTTTTATAGAGAAGAGGGTGAGAGAGGACGATGGGGAGGGAAGATTTTCCCATCCAAATTTCTCACACCTCTCACCCTCTTCTCTACAAAAATGAATATCGTACGATTTCTGTTGGTTGGCCGTCGTCCCGTGTGAAACAGGCCGTGGACGGCCAACTAACAGAAATCGTACGATACTCACTTTTTTAGAGAGGAGGGTAAGAGAGGACGATGTGGAAGGAAGATTTTCCCATCCAACTTTCTCACACGATTTTCGATACGACTTTTTGACAGCGGTGTAGTTGTTGCCCGTACGACTTTTCATCAAATTTGAAAAGGGAATGGACGATGACAGCAGATTTTGTTGGTTGGGCGTCGTCTCGTGTGAAACAGCCCATGGGAAAATCTTCCCTCCCCATCGTCCTCTCTCACCCTCTTCTCTAAAAAGACGAATATCGTACGATTTCTGTTGGTTGGCCGTCGTCCCGCGTGTAACAGGCCAATGTAAAAGACTGTATATCGTAAGACGGCAACGTCACTCGGTTGTTTCTGCATTAGTGCTGACGTCACTCGGAGACCTTTTTCTACGATATTCGAAGCTGTCAGTCTCTTTTACATTACCTTGTTTCTGTATACTGTGATCCCAACCTTCTGCCGTTTGGTATATAAGCTTTTCAAGTAATTTCAAACATTTTTTATAATATGACATTTTTACGGGAAGTGGACCCACATCGAGTTAGAGGGTTGGGGGGGGGGGGTTTAAAAAAGGGGCTAAAATTGAAAAAAATTTCTGCTGCTGCTTATGTAGGTTCTATTAGGGCTAAATAACCGTTTAATACTAGTGGCAGACATTTTTGACCATTGTGGGGGGGGGGGGTGGGGGGTGTGAAATGGCAACTTCTGGAGAGGGTGAAAATGGAATTTATGGAATAAAAAAAATATTTATGTTTTTCTTTTTTTAAAATTACCCCCCCCCCTAAGCCAGTTGGCTGGAAACGCCCCTGGCTTGAGCACGCTACGCGTGACACCGCTATATACAACTGACTTTTTGAATGTTTGACCTTGTGACTTAATTTTTGTCATTGCATACGTTAGGCGCAGGGGAAATTGATGACACTTGAAATTAAATGGAAGAGAGAAATGGTCGTTTCATGTATCCAAGAAAGTTCGTGGGATAAAGTTAATATTGCCTCTTTGAGATCCTGTAAGAGATTCAGTTTGGATTACATTTTCGCGAAAGTCCCGGATAGCTAATCTGGTCCTATTACACAAACCATTCTTAGTAGTATAAGGTTTCGTAGTAACAAAACTATGCAACCTTTTTTTATATTTTCTTGTTGTGGTTGTGGTTGTCACTTGTAGCCGGCTTTTTTGCTGTTTACGTTTTGACCATAAGAAATCCGTGAGTGAATTTAAATTTTTTGGAAAATTTAAATATTTCGGAGGAAATAGTTAAAGCATCAATGAACTTACCAGGACATTTCCAGTGTCCAATTCGAGGAATTGCAGGAAGATGCACTGGACAATTTAGCTGGATATGTTATTAAATGCCTAAGTATGTTAAATACGCTAGGACCACCACTTAGGGATAGCTCGAATTTTTGGTCGTAGGTAAACGAATTATCCAAATGTGGTTTGGTAAAGCCATCAAGGAAAAAATAAAACAATTGGAGAATATTTTCCAAAAAAGTAATCGGGATAATACAATTAATAAAAGCAAATTTGTTAAAATACATTCTTAAAGTTTTAGAAAATATTGCACTTCCTGCAAAATGCAAGGAGTTATCTTTCCGAAGCCGCATTTATTTTAGAACAAAAATTTTAATGTTCTTGCAAATTAACAAAACCATTGTAAAACCAAATTAAAGAAGATTGTCACTTAATCCCCGTGTTCTTTGAATGAACTGGGTTTTGATAGCTTTTGAGGAGCTTTTGAGTTCCCATACAAAATCGAAGAACCAGAAGACCCAGATAAAACCTGGGTTTTCGATTTTGTATGGGAACTCAAAAGCTCTCAAAACCCAGTTCATTAAAAGAACACGGGGAATATCAGAAAGTTCACTTTTGAGTTATCCCATATATTTTATTAAACACCATTATATCCGTTGAATGCATAGAAAAATTAAAATTATTGGTAGCATATATTCTTACCTGGTGTACCATCGTATACCATGCAAAATTGCAATGAAATCGGTGCAGTAGTTTTCACGTGAAAATTTAAAAACAATTTATTTCCTAATAAAATTTCATAAATCGGCTACCAGAGACGTCACACCAAAAAAGCTCTCCGTAAGAGCATACCTTGGGCAAAAACTTACGTTGAGAGAATATGAGTGAACTTTCAAAGCTTTCCATAAGTATAGATGACATATATGCTATTTTCATTTTTTCAATATGGAAAAAAGCTCCTGAAGGGTACTGAAAAGAGCTTTCCTTGTATAATTATAATATAGACTAGTTGGGACCCGGTTCGCCTATGCTGCACCCATAAGCCAATAGTAGTTCTCAGTAGATATGAATTTTAATATACATATACAGGAGAGTTCGAAAAAGGCAATTTTTTGGTAATTTTGATTCCAAATAACAAAATGTGAAACTATTAGGGATCTGACATTTTGATCGAGACAATAAAAACCATCCATTGACATGGCATTTTTCGAGATATGAATTTTCATACACAGATGAAGTGTCTCAATGAACCGCTTATTTTCTGTATTTTTGATAGCTGCGACCCGGTGCGCCTCGCTACACCCAACGTTTAAACATGTAACGGTCGGTTATTTACCGAAAGTTTCTCCCTTTTAATGGTCCCCCATCTATCGGAAAGTTCAGGCTTAATTAATAAAATTACTTCACACAAAAAAAATTTCGGAAAAATTTTTTTTAAATTCAAGGAGCCGAAGAAAAAAATAGTTTTGTTCTGAGAAAAAAATGGAAAATTTTGAGGGGTCTGGTTTAGAAATTCGAACAGACGGTCGTGTCTGGTTGTTGATCATTTGCTGAAATTTCTCCTTGCGCTTCAAATTGGAAGAAGAGGGTGCACCAAATTCAAATGAACAAAACATTCCCATTGCGGAATCAGGTTAATGACCTGAAAAACTAAACTGCAAATTTTGCTAAAGGAATCCTGTGTTTTGATTCGAGAAAAAGAATTGGTGAACTTGAGCAACAAGCAAATAAAACCGATGTCTGAAGGAGATTTTGGGAGCAATGAGATTATCTCGATATTTCTGGCATGTAAAGGTAATTTTTGGCGATAATTTGCATCTGATTCCTTGGACGGAATATATAGGTACCAGGGGCTACTAGAGTCTTTATAATACGATTGGAATCCGCCAATGGACCATTGAAGAGAGTGAACCTATAGTGAACTAAGCGGCCCCCCTAGAAAGATTAATGAACTTTGCGCGCGATCTGAGCTTTATGTAAATAATTCAATAACGAATTAATGGAAAATAACGTGAGTTTGGAAATCAGAAACTAGACAGTTTAAAGTTAATTTCTATATAAAATAAATGTTATGTTTCCGACAGAAATTTTATTGAATTTAATATTGAAATAAGTGAAACATACGATGTGTCTACTTGGATCGGGGGTGGCTTTTGGCGCGTAGAATGCACTTTTTGTCGCCACTGTTTTTGTGTTTTATAACTATAATATATATATTAATAAACTTTAGTTATTACTAAAAGAAAAAATTAAAGTTGTCCACTTGTGGATTGGGTGGATTCATTGTTCTTTAATAGTAAAAGGAATAGCGGTTGTAGAAAAATTGTGTACCAACAAAGCGTTAACATAAATAGACTGTAAAAGCTAACATAAAGAAGATCATTTATATACACCCAACTCTGTTTTTACACGGTCTTTTTTTACACGAATTTGAAATAACACGGTCCACAAAAAGCAAAAAATATTTTTTTTAACACGAATTATTTGTTCTAACACGATGTTCAAAAAAATTTTGGTACACCCGGTTACAAAAGAAAAATATAACTGGGGGAATTCCCAGAATTTTTTTAGTCGCATTTTATATTTGTCTATTTAAAATTAGGTTAGGTTACATCATTAAGAATGTAATTGTATTCAAGAGTGTGTCCAAGAAAAAAATATTTGCTTTTTATAAGTTTTAGTGCCAATATAATTTCTGTTTGGATTTACTTACAACAAAAAGGTAATAACATATTATTGCGAAAATCTCGTTTAGAAAATATTTCAATAAGTGATTTTTATTTAAATTTTATTATAGCCTAATAAGATGTCTGAAAAATCAAAAAATAATCGGAAGAGACAAGCGATTTCTTTAGAAACTAAAATTAAAATCTTAGACTGTCTTAAGAGAGGTGCAGGTCCTACATCTGTTGGCAAAAATTTCGGTTTGAATGAAGCGACAATTAGAACAATAAAAAAAAATGAAGATTCCATTCGACTATCTGTAATTTCTGGATCGAATGTCAGTTCCAAAACATCATCATACAGTCGAAATACTATCTTAGAGAAAACGGAAAAACTTTTAGTGTTTTGGATAGAGGATGTACTGCAGAAAAAAATACCGATAGATGGAAAGCTTATAAAAGAGAAGGGACTTAGAATATACGAACGACTTGTGGAATCGGAGCCATCAACTAGTTCCACCAAGAAACTGATATTTAATGCAAGTGAGGGATGGCTGACAGGATTTCTAAAAAGACACGCATTTCACAATGTAAAAATAAAAGGTGAAGTAGCGTCAGGTGATGAAAATGCTGCAAAGATCTTTCCAGAAAAGCTAGTAAAAATAATTCAAGACGGGGGTTATACGACAGACCAAGTATTTAATGCCGACGAAACGGGATTATTTTGGAAAAAAATGCCTACCAGAACCTACATATCGAAATCAGAAAAATCTGCTGGTGGTTTCAAAGCGGCTAAGGATCGCGTGACGTTCTTATTGTGCAGCAACGCATCTGGAGATAAGATTTTAAAACCTCTGGTAATCAACCGATCACTCATGCCACGAGCTTTGAGAGGAAAAAATATTAAACAGCTTCCAGTTCATTGGATGGCGAATAAAAAGGCATGGATGACGTCGGCTTTATTTATAAAATGGTTCCACGAGTGCTTCGTTATTGAAGTAGAAAAATATATGGATCAAAAGGGGCTTGAATTCAAAGTACTTTTGCTCGTCGATAACGCCCCCAGCCATCCTGTTATAGATCATCAAAATATTCAGTTGGTGTTTTTGCCGCCTAATACCACTTCACTGATTCAGCCATTGGATCAGGGTATAATAGCAACATTTAAAATTTATTATATAAAACAAGCATTTAAATATATTTTGGATTCAGTCGAGCAAGGGGACTTGACGATCGTACAGGCATGGAAAAATTATACAATTATGGATTGTATTACACATGCTTCTTTTGCCATAAAACAATTGCGGACATCTACTCTAAATGCTTGTTGGAGAAAAATTTGGCCAGAATGCGTCAAAAGCGGAAATTCTGTAACACAAGCATCAATTGTGTGTTCTGAAATTATAAATCTATCACACGCAATTGGTGGTGAAGGCTTTGAAAACCTTGAGTCTGCGGACATCGATGAATTGATGATTGATAAACCTTTGGATGAAGAGGATCTAATTGAAGCTGCAACCGTTGATGCTAGTAATGAGAACCAGGATGATGAAGACGAAGTTGAAATTCCTCAACTAACAGCTAATTTAATTCGCGAGGGTTTGAAATTTGCTACAAGTATGACACATCATTTTCTCACATATGATCCCGACATGGAACGTGCACTTAAATTTAAACGTAACCTGCAGATCTGTACGGCTGGGTATCAAGAACTGTATAAGCAACTTGAGAAACCAAAAACACAGCAGCTGATTACAGATTTCATAATGAAAAAAAAGCCAACATCAGAGAACGTCAATAATGAACCAGATTCTTTATTGGATTCAAACTCGTCAGATGTGTTACACATCTCTAGTGATGAAAGCGATTTATGTCCAGTCGGTAATAAACGTTCGCGCTTATTATCCAGTAGCGGTGAATAGTTTAAATTATTTTTTTATTTAATTTGGATTTTCACAATTATAGACTGAAGTTTCTCTTTATTACTTTTATATTTTTTTAATATTAATATTTTGAATTATATTTTGTTTTTTATTTATTTTATACTTTTTTAATAATAATATGTATAAACTATACATATTTTGTTTTTGTTTTTAATAATAATATACATATACATATTAAATATATTTTGTTTTTCATTATAATAATTGTTGGTTTTTAATACTATTATACTTTTTTTGCACGGTTTTTAGGTCAACCCAAAGCTCTTTTTTTGATCTTACACGGTTTTTTAAAGTTGTGGAACACATCCTCAATTTTAATATGAGTAGCATGTCTTTTTTACACGGTTTTTTTTACACGGTTTTCGTTGGAACGTATCTACCGTGTAAAAAAAGAGTTGGGTGTATAATTAAAGTTTGTATAAACAAAAAAATTTGAACTGCAATCAAGAACATTACTGTCAAGGCCCCTATCCGCATCAATTTTTACACTGGTGCTACTGTAGCCACGGGTATTGGAAGTAAATTCCGATTCCTGGGGTGTTGAAGGTACTAGGTTATCCAGGCAAGATACCTCCCATATTCATACGATAGGTGAGATTCCAGTACATTGGCATCCGAGGGTCAACCACATAACAAGACGTGGAAATACAGTCCATGGGCGTTCCTTCATGGAGTTTTGGGTATTGTACTTTAATTTTTGGTAATTTATTAATATATTCGAATTTTAACTAAATGTATATTCCTCCATAATAGTTACTCACATACAACAATTAAATAACACAAAAGAAAATTGTATTATCCACTTATACTAGTATTCGCTACATTTTTTTGGTTTGTTACGTTATTACACACCTTTAATTATAATAACACTGCCTTAAAGTATAACTATTATCGGGTTGTTTTGTGTGCTGTACGAAACAAAGGAATCCTCGACTGGTACCAGCGCGACGATTTGTTTCTTTCCTTTCCGTTGTTGTATTGAATTTATTATTTTGTGGTAATAGGTGGTTGCATCCACAGTACCTATATTGTAGGAGTATTTTTGTTTGATATATACGTAACTAATAGTTAAAGCAAACTTACCTTCATTTTGTTGTTGGTTAATTATTTTGTCTTGTGCTGTAAATTATTAAATAATATACTTGTTGTCACTTTCTTTAAATCCACGAGTATGAATAGGCATGACAGCCTAAAGGGGTAAATTATCCAGGATGGTTGGGTGTTGCTTTCTCTCCAGGGTCCTCTCGCGATGAACATTTACAGGTCCACCAGGTCGTTGGGGAACTTCCCGCGATGAATACCTTTGGATAACCTAGGACAAGAACGGTATGAAGAAATCTACTTTTTGACTAATAGGTAAGTGGTGAATCATATGTGTACATTGCCGGTCACACAACCCCACGCCCCCACCGGCGAGCTAGCGTAAACCGTGTGGCCGGTTTAGCATCCCCTATAAGAATTTAGGAAACTAGGGAGGATGAGGTTTTTCAAAATTTTTTATGTATACCCAAGCATGATGGCAGTAGCCTTGCTGTCACCAGCAAGGAGCTCCATTGTGCCGGTACAAACATTTAAAATCAATCCAAACCTTCAAAATTCAACTCTTCTTAACCATTTTCGAAAAACCAACTATTCCTATAAAAGTTGGACTCATTAGATTCAAAATACATTTATTTGAACTATGACCATGGCCTGTGTATTCTGTTAAAACCATGAACGTTAAAAGATTTAAAATTAATGCAAATAGCAGCATCCAGCACTCGTAATTCGAGGACCATTTTCTATAGCTTTTTTTAATTTAAATCTAGAAGTCTGCAATAACAAAATTTTTCGAGAACAATAAAACTAAATTGAAAAAAATGAAACAAATTTTTTATAGTTGGAAAAAGCAATGCCAAAAAACCAACTTTTATTATCTCTTAATGTCACATATTGCAAAAATGCGTTCATATATTCGAATTAAATGTAACAGATGCCATACGTTTCATAGGGGAATTAATTGCACAATTATTTGCTAATGTTTAGCGTTCTTTTGTCTCGTGTATAAATAAAATTGCGTTTCTGTACTTCTTTGAGCTTAGGGCTACATGGTGAAACAGTTTTCGTTACATTTGGAGAGTTTAACTTCTGAAAAATGGTGCTACAAAATAGGCGCTTGCCGTTTAATTATATAATCTTCAAAATTAAATTCAGTATTCTGTTAAAACCACGAACGTTAAAACAACAAACAACCAATAACCAATTATTCCTATAAAAGTTCGAGGCATTAGATGCAATATACATTTATATGATGTATGACCAAAAATACCTATTTATTCTTTAAAAACCACGAACGTTAAACCACTTAAAATTAACCCAACTCTTCAAACTGCAACATGCAGCTCTTCAACAACTTTTCATAAAGCCGAACCATAAACAATTATTCCTATAAAAGTGTGAGACATTATATTCTATATACATTTATATGATGTATGACCAAAAATACCTATTTATTCTTTAAAAACCACGAACGTCAAACCACTTAAAATTAACCCAACTCTTCAAACTGCAACATGCAGCTCTTCAACAACTTTTCGTAAATCCGAACCAAAAACAATTATTCCTATAAAAGTGTGAGACATTATATTCTACATACATTTATATGATGTATGACCAAAATTACCTATTTATTCTTTAAAAACCACAAACGTTAAACCATTTAAAATTAACCCAACTCTTCAAACTGCAACATGCAACTTTTCAACAACTTTTCATAAAGCCGAACGAAGAACAAATTATTCCTATAAAAGTTTGAGACATTAGATTCTATATACATTTATATGATGTATGACCAAAATTACCTATTTATTCTTTAAAAACCACGAACGTTAAACCATTTAAAATTAACCCAACTCTTTAAACTGCAACATGCAACTCTTCAACAACTTTTCATAAAGCCGAACCAAAAACAAATTAATCCTATAAAAGTGTGAGACATTAGATTCTATATACATTTAAATGATGTATGACCAAAATTACCTACTTATTCTTTAAAAACCACGAACGTTAAACCATTTAAAATTAACCCAACTCTTTAAACTGCAACATGCAACTCTTCAACAACTTTTCATAAAGCCGAACCAAAAACAATTATTCCTATAAGAGTGTGATACATTAGATTCTATATACATTTATATGATGTATGACCAAAATTGAAGTTGAATGGTTTAGGAGTTAAGGTAAGTATGCTGTTCCTAAGTACGGCGGTCAAGAAAAATTTCCCCATATAAACTTTATGTAAAAAAACGCTTAAGCAATCGGTCAAGAAATGCTCCAAGAATTTTTGCTCAAGAAATTTCTGTACCTAGTACGCTGTTCGCTCAAGAAAAGTGCTAGTACTATTCTGACACGTAGATGGAGCCTTTTCCTGATGCGGTAAAGAAAAAATTGGGAAGACAATTTTTTCTTGACCGAAATTGGCATTTCGTTTGTGGCGGAAAATAAATTTGGCTGCGGGAAGTGTTTTCATTATTTTTTTAATAGTTTTTGTAGAGCTTAATATAATTAAAGGACAATTTAAGTGATTATTCATTATTTTAGTGTTGTTTTAAAATACGTTTCTGGGAAAATTCCTTTTTTTTATTATGCGGAAGTACTCTAAAAAACATTTCCCGCAGCCAGATATTATTTTCCTACTCAAATGCCAATTTTAGTCAAGAAAAAAAGTCTTCGCATTCACTTGTCAAAATTTTCTGTACCGGGGTCGAGAAATAATAAGAGCATTTTTCTTGACCGCCGCCGTACTTAAGAACAGCATACTTAGCTTTATTAGGGAACATAATATGACATATTATGTGGGAACATTATGTACATATTATGTACATTCATGCATCCAATTTTGTGCGTGCATGTACATTTATCGCGATTTAACAACTTTCTTTTCTAATTTTACCGAACTTTGGCTATAAACCTTCCACAAACTACTACAAAAAATATTAAAAAAAAATCAAAGAAATCTGTTGAGCCATTCCTGAGTTATGAATGAACTAACGAACATTTTTTCATTTTTATTATATATATACTTATCGTCTATATGACATTGTGCATAGTAGATAGTACATAGTGTCTAGTACATCCCAGTAGGAATTCTAGGTAGCACTTACCGATGGAGCACTGATATAAGTAGTCATCTGGTAAGGGGTACTCATATTTCCTTAGGTGTTAGAAGAGCCCTTATATAACGCATTACAAGAGAAGGCAGATGGTAAGGGGTAATCCAGAATTAGACCCAAAGAAGTTAGAAATTTGCCCGATGACTCAAATACCATTACAAAAATACGAAAACAAATGAGTCATCGGGTAAATTTCTAACTCCGTTGGGCCGAATTCTGGATTACCCCTTACCATCTGCCTTCTCTTGTAATGCCTTATATAAGGGCTCATCGATGTAGTAAAAAGTAAGGCCTTACCTCCTATGACATCGTGTGTAAAAATAAGTTCTTCTGTAAGGGGTATGGTAAGGCCTACCCCTTACTAGTGAGGGCTCATTTCAGTACTTCTGTAAGCTTACAAGTCCTACTGGGATAGTACATAATACATAGCACACAGTATATAGTGCATAGTACATAGTACATAGTACATACATAGTATATAATACATCGTACATAGTGCATAGTGCATGGTACTTCCCAGTAGGACTTGTAAGCTTACAGAAGTACTGAAATGAGCCCTCACTAGTAAGGGGTAGGCCTTACCATCCCCCTTACAGAAGTACTTATTTTTACACACGGTGTCATAGGAGGTAAGGCCTTACTTTTTACTACATCGATGAGCCCTTATATAACGCATTACAAGAGAAGGCAGATGGTAAGGGGTATTCCAGAATTCGACCCAACGAAGTTAGAAATTTACCCGATGACTCATTTGTTTTCGTATTTTTGTAATGGTATTTGAGTCATCGGGCAAATTTCTAACTTCTGTGGGTCTAATTCTGGATTACCAATCAACCTGGGTTGTGGGTCGTCAATTGAACCTGGGTTCAACCTAGTCATAAACGGGGTAATAGTGCTGGATATTGTCACGCCTTTTGCTTTGGATACCTCGAAATGTGTCGGGATCGGAACGGACAACTACAGTGTAATGATTTCTACAAACCAAAAGAATCTTGGAGCTGTTGCAACGATTCAGCTTGAAGCAACGAATGTCAAAAGATGTCCATTCTACAATAATTGATTCACAGTGAGAGGTTCAAGGGTCAAGCTTCAAACTTTTTTACCATAGTTTCAGGTTCATTTGAAGCTTGCAGCTTGAAGCTGCGAATGTGAATCATTGTACATATATCCTATAATCCTAAATTTTTAAAGCTTGAAACTTGAGGCTTGAAGCGCTCATTTTGAATCGGGCCTAATTCTTTGAATAACTCTCTTGCAAAAACTTGCAGTGTGGTTTCCTGCAAAAATGCTGTGGGGACTATGAAAAATGTGATTCAGTTCAGTTCGCTAATCTTTTAGCCAAACGGACTTAATTATTTCAAGAAGAACTCGATATAGCTTTCAGAGGTCTTTGCGTAACTAGATGCGTGGAAAGACACGATGACGTTTTTCTATTTCGTACGCAGCTGCCAAAAAATCATGAACGCACATCATAAAATAGCGAATCGGCAGGACAAGACATCATCAGAAGCTTTTCGTCTTCGGAGTGTCCTGCAACTCGTCGGTATCAGTAATATTGTTCTTTGCGATGTTCTGGGAACTTCACAACAACTTTGCACTCTTCTGCAGTCTGAATCGTTAGACTTGGTTTGTGCAAATGATGCTCTTCAAGACGTGCTGGCTATTCTACAATCACTTCGAGAAAAAGCATCTGATTGCTTTGAAACTCTTTTCGTGGAGACGAAAATGATTGCAGAAGAGAGAGGTTCAAATTACCACTCCACGCTATTCCTCAAAAGCTCCACATCGAACATCGATGTCGCCACCTCTTCTTGCACTTTCAACTCCTCGGCTTCTCTTCATCTGGATGATATTAAAAGGAGTACGAGGCGTGTTCGGGCTGATATTGAATCGCTGTCAACAGCAGTGGTTCAAAATCACAATGTCCTGAACTCTCTCTCTCTTTGAAATTTGAAAGCGTCCTCGATAGGAAAAACTCCCCCTCTGCGGTGGCGGTACCTGATGGCGCCCTACAGGTAGGGGAGCAGATTCTTTCCCCACCCTGCTCCACGGCTACTTCTATCTCGGAAAATATTATCCTCACACCGGCGGAAAACAATTCAATCGCGCCAGGTCCTAAAGCGCGTCGTAAAAGTCGCAGGAATGGTCGAAGTCGTCAAGCCACCTCTGGTGATGGTGTCTCCTTGAGTTCCTCGCCCCGCGTTCTAGTGACAGAGTCGACCTCTAAAACGGCCTCGATATCATCCTCTTCGCCTCCAATAGTGAGTGATCCCCCGGTCACTGAAGCTGCGAATCCTCTGCGACCTTTTTCCCCTCTGGTTACTGTCCCGAGGCCTTTAGATATCTTCATCTTGCGTTTCTCTCCTGAAACTAAGGTGGAGACTATAATCGAATACTTAAGAATGAAATCTATAGACCCTGGAACGTTTTTGTGCAGAAAAGTCAGCAAGGCTTCCAAGCCTGTTGCTTCTTTTGTTTTGTCTGCACCGCCTGACATTGCCGAGACCAGCTTGGACCCTGGTTTCTGGCCTGCAGGTGCCCTTACCAAGCTTTATGTCGCGCGTACCCGTACTCGAACCCATCATGCAAACGCTTCCACTCCGAGCGCTCCGCTGATGCCAAAAAACTCGAGACGCTTTTCGTCTACTACCAGAACGTAAGGGGGACCAGAAGGGGGGGGGGGGTGTCTAAAACTAACTACATCCTTCAGGCAACGGCGGCTAGTGGGTTCGATATCATAGCATTCACTGAAACCTGGCTCCATGAAGGCATTCTTAATGCTGAACTCTTCGATTCCTCCTCTCAAGTCTTTCGGAGGACCGTTACACTTAGTTCTTACCGTTACCGTTAATTGTAACCCAATTTCGCTTCCTAGTTTCTCCAACCACCTTGACGTTGAGCTTGTCGCTCTCAAAATTTCCTTTTCTAAATCTAAACTCTGCTGTGCTGCTATATCCCAGCAGATATGATAAGCACACTTGACGATGGAGGTAAGAACCTTTATGATATTCTCATCTCTTGTGTTGATCATATCCAGTGTATGATGGACACGCGCGATGAACTACTACTTCTAGGTGATTTCAACTTACCCAATATTCAATGGGTATATGTCGAAGATGACGATAACTACCTCCCTGAAGGGAACCTTAATCTTAAAGAGTCCTGTTTTCTCAATTCCCTATTCTCACTCGGCTTGAACCAAATGATTGGGGTGACTAATTTGTTGGGGAGGCAGTTGAATCTTGTATTTTTTACGGACTCAGTCAACATGACTATTGAACCCAGTCCAATAGTCATATCGTCTGTTGACAATTACCATCCTAATCCTTGTCCAGAGGTGGTATCCCATGCCTTTAACTTCAAAAAGGCTAATTTTAGTGAGCTGTCATCTAAGCTTGCCTTGATTAATTTCAACAGTTTACTTTCTGCAATCGAGTTGGATGACGACGTGGCACGATTTTATGGCGAACTATACGAATCCCTGATTTCTTGTGTACCTTATGAGCCTCAAAAATTACCCAGTTCATCTTTACCTTGGTTCAATAATGAGCACAAGCATTTGAAAAATCAGAAGAACAGACTCTGGAAAACCTATTTAAAGAGAAAGGATACTCCGAGTCTCAATTTATTTATAAATTGTTACAACCGATTTCGCTCTCTTTCTTCTGCTCTGTATCGTGAATATCTTAGCTGTATGAGCGATACCATAGAAATTTCTTTAAATTCGTCAACTCTAAGAAAAAGGTTGATAGCTACCCTAATACCATGCAGCACACGGACTTGTCAAGTAGTGAGTCGCCTGCGATTTGCAACATCTTTGCCTCATTCTTTCGTCGATCTTTCTCACCTTCTGACTTTCAGCCTAACGACAATAATTTCCGCCACATATTAATTAGTCCAGTAAAATGGTGCAAAAAAAGGGCCATCTGAACATTTTCTGAAAACAGTAATTTTTTTTTTGTAATGTGTAGGGGGGTTGGTTGGGAGTATAAAACCGAGTTTTCGGGATCCGGAGGGGTGACGTTCGGCCGCCATCTTGTTTTGAGTGGTGAAAAATGGTTTTCCTTATTTCTCGGAAACCGTGAGTCCTACAGAATTTTTGCAGAAATATTTTTTTTAGATAATCAAATTATCTACAACTTTTGTAAATAATGTTTTGCCGTAATATTAATAATAAAAAAGATATGGACGAAAAATGACAAAAATTTTGGGTGTGATGAGCTTTAAAGCGCTGTAACTTTTTTATTATTGATTTTACATAAAAAATGCCTCAGAGCTTTTTTGTAGAGAATTTTCTTGCAAATAATTTGATGTGGTCATCTATTGAATTAGGGTTGTTTTTGTAGATTTTAGAGCAATGCAAACGGAGAAATTATAACAAAAGTTCTGCATATGCTTCCATCTATACAGGCTGTATACCGTTAAGTTTACAAAGCGGCCGGCTGTCGATAGGTTTTGGATAGACGAACAAAAAATCGTATGGGAGGGGGGCGTAAATCGTAACGGTTTAGCAGCTAGGGCGTTATATAGTTTTTTTGGTAGAGGTTTACATATCACCCTGTATTTTTGTAACCCTATGAGCTATTTTTATGAGTAAGGTATCAGTGTACGCAGAATACTCCCACCTACCTAAAAATGTAAAAGTCAAGGTTCTACCTTATCAACTTCCAGAGCAATGAGTCATCAAAAATTTCCTATGAATAATGTCAATTTTTATCCTACGGCTTTTATTTTTGGAGTTATACGCAATTTTAATGCTAAAATTGGCTCTATTTCGTACTTTTTCACCTAAGCTTTGCCAAAAAGTACCAAATAAGCACCAACTAAGGCCAATTTTAATATCAAACTTGCTAATAACTTCAAAAGTAAAGGCCGTAGCATAAAAATTTTACATTATTGATAGGAAATTGTCCAAGCTTTCCAATTCTGCAAAAAAAGAAATTAGTTAACTAGGTATTTGTTGGAGAAAAAGGTGGTTTTAGTTGAAATTTTAGTTAAAAAAAACTAAATTTTGATGACTCATTGCTCTGGAAGTTGATAAGGTAGAACCTTGACTTTTACAGTTTTAGATAGGTATTATGCGTACACTGATACTTTACTCATGAAAATAGCTCATAGGGTTACAAAAATACAGGGTGATATGTAAACCTCTACCAAAAAAATACATAACGCCCTAGCTGCTAAACCGTTACGATTTACGCCCCCCTCCCATACGATTTTTTGTTCGTCTATCCAAAACCTATCCACAGCCGGCCGCTTTGTAAACTTAACGGTATACAGCCTGTATAGATGGAAGCATATGCAGAACTTTTGTTATAATTTCTCCGTTTGCATTGCTCTAAAATCTACAAAACCAACCCTAATTCAATAGATGACCACATCAAATTATTTGCAAGAAAATTCTCTACAAAAAAGCTCTAAGGCATTTTTTATGTAAAATCAATAATAAAAAAGTTACAGCGCTTTAAAGCTCATCACCCCCAAAATTTTTGTCATTTTTCGTCCATATCTTTTTTATTATTAATATTACGGCAAAACATTATTTACAAAAGTTGTAGATAATTTGATTATCTAAAAAAAATATTTTTGCAAAAATTCTGTAGGACTCACGGTTTCCGAGAAATAAGGAAAACCATTTTACACCACTCAAAACAAGATGGCGGCCGAACGTCACCCCTCCGGATCCCGAAAACTCGGTTTTATACTCCCAACCAACCCCCCTACACATTACAAAAAAAAATTGCTGTTTTCAGAAAATGTTCAGCGAATGTACCATTTGACTGGACTTCAATTACCAGTGCTGATATTGCCAAACATATAAACGAACTCCCATTTGACTTCACCTCTGGCCTCGATGGTATTCCTCCTGCTGTCCTTAAGTCCTGTGCAGAGGTTCTCCTGTCTCTTCTGAAAATCCTATTTCATAAATCCCTTGACAAAGGGTACTTCCCTACTCTTTGGAAGAATTCGTTCATAATCCCTATTCACAAGAGTGGTAGCAAGAACGAAATATCGAATTATAGACCAGTTGCAAAGTTGTCTGTCGAAACTCTTTGAATCGATTATTATCTATTCTGCAATCGCGCCTATCTGAAAGAGGTTGGTATCAACAAACCAACATGGCTTTCTTGCAGCTCGTTCCACTACCACCAATCTTCTTGAGTTCACTTCTCATGCTGTCGAGGGCTTCGTTTCCGGTTGCCAAACTGATTGCGTTTACACTGATTTTAGCAAGGCATTTGACAAGCTCTCCCACTCCATTATACTTCTTAAATTGAGGATGTTAGGCTTTCCACGAGCCCTTCTAGCATGGTTCCAGTCTTACTTAGCTGACAGGACCTACCAAGTTCTTTTTCGTGGATCCAAATCGGTAACCATTGAAGCGTCTTCCGGTGTCCCTCAAGGAAGTCATCTTGGTCCCCTGCTCTTTATTCTATCAATTGATGACATCATCTGATGACATCAAATTGCATCGCCACATAAAGATTATCGAGGATTGCAAACTTTTGCAAGCTGACCTTGACACCTTTTACTCTTGGTGTGTGAACAACAACCTGATTCTCAATATTAGTAAATGTGAAACCATGACTTTCGGGACAGGTCGTAGTCCTATAATTTTTAACTACACCTTTTCTAACGAGAGTGTCCGTCGTGTTAATTTTGTAAAAGATCTCGGGATTAGATTTAATAGTAAACTCGATTTTTCTGCTCACATTAATTATATTGCTTCCAAAGGTAGTTTAGTCCTGGGTTTTATAAAAAGGTGGTCTAAAGAATTCAATAACCTCTTGATTACTAAACACCTCTATATCTCTCTTGTCAGACCATTACTCAAGTATGGGTCCCAGGTTTGGTCTCCTCACTACTCTTCGCACGTTGGAAGAATTGAGTCAGTTCAAAGGAGGTTCGTTCGATTCGCACTGAGTCATCTTCCTCGGGATAACCCATTAGTTCTTCCACCATATGAATCCCGACTTAAGTTACTCAACTTAACCTCTTTTGTAGGCGTCGTGAGGTGGCCGATGTTGTATTTGTTCATCAGCTCCTTAATGGAAAGGTCGACTCAAGTTTTCTAAGTCGCCGTGCGTCGTTTAGAGAGAGTGGTTACAATTTGAGGGGGCCACCTCTCTTACACACCAACTCCTCTAACACGAATTACGGCAGATTCGAGCCAGTTAATCGCATGTTCATTAATGTGAATAAAAATATTAATGTTTTTAGCGTAAGCATTAGTAAGGACGTCCTTAAAAGGAGTCTTTTCAATCTCACTTGACTAACTTTTTTTGCACGCTTCTTTGTGTATTGCATTTCTTTCTGTTTTAATTGAATGTGCAATCTCTGGGGGTCACATCTCGCATATAAAAATGTGCGAGGTGTGACCTTTTCGGGATTGCATATTCAATTTATATGTTGCATGCTTTAGTTGAGCCTATCTCAGTGCTACTTGTGCTGAGTTGGTAAATTTTTCTTGGCCCAGCCAAGAAGTGTACCTTCTGAATTAGAAGGGTTAACTCTAGTGCATGATATATTGCATGATTGCATGATATGATCCAGCCGCAGAAAATGTGGAAGAGTATTACTTGCGGTCAACTTATATCCTGGTCTTAGACTACGTTATTGCAGATTTGAAAGAACGTTTACCTAAAAAAACGTTAAATTCATTTAATCTGGTCATATTCATTCCGAAACGTCTGACGTCTAGCAGCGAAGTTGTAAAAAAAGCATTATCATTGGCAATCAGGATTTCCTTGAAGTGACAGATGGAAATGGAGCTGAATCCTTTAAAATGAAAAAGGAGTATGAAGCCTGGATACAAAAGTTGAACCGAGAGAAGGGAGAAGGAATATCGTTACCTGAAACGGCTATTGAGAGCTTTAGTTATTGGAACAAGCATCAATATCCTATTACAAGCAAAATGAATCAAATATTGTTTACACTTCCGTCAAGTTATGTGACAGCTTAGCGGTCCTTTTCAACACTACTTCGGATTAAAACTTGGTTAAGGAGCTGTATGGGTGAAGATAGGCTTACGGGTACAGCCCTGTTAAGTATTAACCATGACATTAATGTGAACATGGACAAAATTATCGAACGATTTGCTAAAGCAGGAAAGGTTAACTTTATTATTTTAATAAATAAAAGTTTACTTGGGTTTTTATTATATTTATATTAGCTTTGGGTTTTTATTTATATTTGTCGAACCACACCACCCCTCCGTCGCCCCCTCCAAAATGAATTTCTAGATCCGCCACTGAACATTAATACGACCAGAACTGTGCTATGGTAGAGAGACTTGGAGACTATGATCCAGGACAAAGAAGAACGAGTCAACAGACCTGAAAGAAAAGTTTTCAGGAGCATAATAGGCCCAACATCATGTTGTATGAAATTTTTGACGACCCACAACTCTCAACTTTTATAAAAATTAACAGACTATAACTAGCCGGTCATGTAATAAAGATGGAGGACAATCGTATCTCAAAACGGCTCATGGTAGCAGAATTTCGGGAAATAGACCAGTAGGCAGACCCAGGAGGAGATGGATAGATTCTGTTACGGCTGACGCAGAAGCAATGCTCAACTTCCGTAAATGGAGACATGCTATGACGGACCGTCAAAACCCAAGGAAGCCAAAGCTCGATTTGGGCTGTAGCGCCATTATGGATAGCTAGATCATATGACTTACCCGTTTTTGCAAATTAGGAAGAATGAGTTATAAAAAACCATATTATTTCTAAGGAAAAGGTGAATATTTTTTTGAATGTATAAAAAGTAAATGGACTTAAATGTTAAAGATAAAAGGACTTAGAACATTTTTGAAAGGAGCCGTATAATCTTTCTCTAAATAGCAAATGGAAATACTTTTCAATATTTAGGAATTTTTATACTTCAATATACGAAAAACTCAATTTTATACTCACCACCACTATCGCGCAAAGCAAATCGCTGACTACCTAAATTGAATTGTCATTTAACTGAACGATAAGGGTGGATTTAAATGGCAATGCCTATGGTAGCAGTTAATTTTTAGCAATTTTTGACAGAATTAAAACAGCTATAAATTCCAGCATCAATCTTTCATAGAAATACCAGATTAATGTATAATAAGCATAATTTTGAAAAGATTGTTATCGTTAAAGCAGACAACAAAACAATGTTCGTGTATTAATTTCATTTATTTTTTCCTTATTTTTTCTATGTTGCAAGCTTATGTTTAATAATAATTAATTGTATTCCCGTATTGCAGTGAAGCATAATAATACCGCTGACAGCATTCATTATTACGATAATAAAAGCAACAGTAGTAATAATAATGTGGAGGATAATAGCATCCGCATTGGAAAGGATACGGTGGCGCTACAGTGGGAATAACTGATGGATAAGTAGAAGTAGTAGCAGAAATTGGATTGGCAGTTGTCTTTATCCTTTGGGTAGATGTAGTAACCGGTCGCACGGTTGTAGTCTCAATGGGCTTAACCTCAATGTCCTGAGCAGATATGCTCCAGCAGAGCTGAGCTACCGCAAACGTCACTAGTAAGCAAATATTCACCTACACGAACAAATATATCATTAAGAGTGTCCACTTTTTCTTCTAAACAACACTTACTTTCATTTTCATCACGACTCCCACTAAGAATTGAACTAATCCACTTAAAATGACAAAAACTTTCAAGAAAACGTCAATCTAAAATTAAGCTCAATGCAGCCAAGAGCAGAAAGCAATTTTTCTTAGAATGTGGCAATTATTTGCCCAAAGGTTATCATGCCCTAAGAACTAATCGCCAGTTTTGTTATCTCCAATTGCTTCTATTACAATTGGGTTCGGAATATTGCTGTGCAGTGGACATATAAAAAAAACATCTTGGATCCGACTAGAGCTCTGCACTGTTATCTTTAACTTGTTGATTGCTTCTTAATGCTCATAATCCAATTTATTTTCTTTGAATTAATTACATATATTTTTATTTCTTTGAACCCTATCAAGATTTTATGCAATCGGATTCAAGTTTCGGGTAATAAATTTACGAAATTTTTGCAGTTTTTTATATAGCAGAGATCAGACTTTGTAGTACCAGTTCATCACATTTTCTTGCAAATAGCGTCGTCACCGATGAGTTTGAGGAATTTATCTAGATATTCTAGTGCAGTTTTCGAAGTCCACAGCGACCACAGGCACGCGAAGAGAAAAGCAAAGAGCTCAGAAATAAGCACTCGGCTGCTAAAAGCCAACAAAGCCTACTATAGTCTGTCAAGGCTCTGCAAATCCAAGCATCTAAAGCATGGGAGGCCAACCGAATTGTTATCGCGGGCCACTTTGAAAATGCATTATGATCGCGCGGGCCGGGATGACATGCATATATGGTGATACAAAATTTAATTCAATATAATTTTTTGGGTTTGAAAATTTAAAGCAAAAAAAAAATCGAAATCGAAATTTTCAATGTATTTTCGTGTTTCAAGCTCCCAATTGCATTTTAAGCAAAAATTTGAGAAGAAATATGTGTGTGTGTCTGTGGTTATTTTTTCGTGCACGATTTCGTGCAAACCGAAAAAGATATCAACTTCGTTGAAATGCGACTTCGTCGAAGCGTATTAAAGGAAATATGATCTGAAAAGGTTTTCATAAAAATCGGTCGAGCTGTTTTTTGTTTGAACGGCTTAAGTGATTTTTGTACCAGCACGATTTCGAGCGAACTAACAATGATACCGACTTCGTTGAGGTGTCGATCATAGCGTATTAACGAAGTTACTATCTGAAAAGATTTTCATAAAATTCGGTTGAGCTGTTTCTTTGTTTAGACGACGTAAGTGATTTTTGTACCTGCACGATTTCGCGCGAAGCAAAAAAGATATCGACTTCGTTGAGGTGCCGTTCGAAGCGTGTTAAGGGAAATATGATATGAAAAGATTTTGGTCGAGCCGTTTTTTCTTTGAACGACTTAAGTGATAGCGAAAGTATTGATAAACAAATGAAACAAATTTTAGGTTATTATAAATTATATAGTGATTATTGCTTATTTATTATTAAAATATCCATTGGTAATATTCAACATTCATAATACTGGGAAGTTCATCGTGTGGACCGAAAGGGTCAAACGCACATCCCAACTAGTTTTTAATGGTATTCAATTCATACAATAATAAATATTTAATGATTAAAGAGACGCAAAAGACAGAAGATGAAATTGTTTCAGTGAAATATTTGTTTCTCTATTATTTCACTTATCCACTTTCCACATCGTAGTTGGTGTTGCAGGTTTTCGTCAGACAAGTTGGCATGATATTTATTTTTTGTAAATTTCATTTTCAAAAAGAACGATTCACAGATGTAAGTTGAAACAAGCCGAGTAAAAATAATTTAGTTGTTTAATTTTTTTAAAAGCGTATGAGCGCCCGCAACTAGCATGCATAGGGAACAAATGCTCCTACCACAAGGGAATGCACCGTACTACAGGCATGAAAATCTAAAAATGCTTCCGCTGTAGAGGTATGGCCGCCCCTGTTACAGATATGAATTTATTCGTAATCGACCATTCCAAACGCGAGTGTCGTTCTATCAAGCTGTCCCCCAACTAAGTACTAACCACGTCCAAAGCTGGTTGACCTTCGCAATCGAACGAGAACCGGACTAGCGAAGAAAATTTCGAACGTTTTCACCTATGCCTGACAGGAAAAAATACCATATTACACTTCCCCTTCGACGAAAGGTGTGGAAATCAAGAAAAATGCCTGTTTTCAAACGCGTTTATGAAGTATTAAATTGAACCTCACAAACTTTTTATGAAAATGGGTTGGTAGAGCAACTCTTCGCGAATAAATACGGGTTCAAACTTTTTTCCTGAAAAGGCTGCTTTTACTTTTTTGCGATTTACGCGAAAAGTTATAATTATTTCAACTGTAGGTAGGCACCAACAGAAGCGACAATTTAAGCCCTGAAACAAGGTTCTACGATAATTACAGTCCCTATAATTAAATGTCAAAAAATGGCCATATTTGGCGGTTTTTATTTTTTTTGCCAAAACCTGTTGACCGATTTCAATTGTCAAAAACTCATATTTTTCATCTTTATAAGAGCTATTACATACTATTTTTTGTTTTCCAAAAACAAATTTTTTTCGCACCTAAAACGTTGCAAACCCTATTTTCCCTATTTAAATAATTGTTCCCCTCGACCGATTTTATCCAAAACACATTCATTGAATTCCTACGACTTTTTTCTTAATTATAGCGTCCAAAATCGCAGGGTAGATTTATTTCAACTTTTGAATATTTTTCCTCTATCTCTCCTGGACTATAGATGGTTTACTATTTAGTATCGTTATAAAATCTAATGACCTAAGCCAACTACTATTGGCCAAAGGATATAAAGAATTGCCGAAAACTGCAGCAACAATTCGCAACCGAGTCATACATTTTAGTGATAAGCTCCGGCATCATCACATAAAAGAAAATATTAAGGCTTTAAAATCAGCCGGGGTTATGTTCTCTATTAAATTTGACGAATGGACATCGCCATCTAACGGAAGGTTACATCATGAATATCAATGTGCATTCAGAAAATAAATTTTGGAGCTTAGTACTGGCTCTGATTGAAGTTTCTATGACAGCAGAAAACTGTTTGAGACTTTTGAGGAAACGCTTAAATGATCTCGGCTAAATGAAGACATCGTTATTAAAGAGAATAAAACAAAGAAGACAACTGGAGCTATCAGGTTTGGTAAATTAATTGCAAAACCCGGAATACGAAGATGTTGTTGATGATCTGCCACTCGATATATGATCTATTTTCTCAGCCCCGTTGAAAACTATACTCCGCAACAAAATTGTAAATCTGGCAGTAAAGCTTTGTCCAACTGTACGTCAAAGTGATCTAGTTGTGGTTCCAGATTCAACAAACATTGGAAATTGGAACAATTAGAAAGTAGAAAAAAGTTAACATTAGAAGAAAAGCTGCAGCAGAAAATAGACAAAAGTATGAAAAAAGTTGAAGCGAAGGAGGTAAAAGAAACAGATGTTGCTAGGACTGTTAGAAAGGAGATGAACTTTTTAGAAATCGAATATGCAATCCGAGGTCTTAATATTGAAAAAATTTACAAATTCTTGATAACCATCCCTCCTACAAGTATTGAGCCCGAAGGGGCATTTTCTGCTGCTTCGTTTATTGGAAACAAACTGAGAAGCCGACTTAACGATACCAGTTTGGATAATCTTGTCATGCTGAGATCTTACTTCCAAAAATCAAAAAAAAAAGTTATCTGAGTTTATTTGCAATTTGATTGTTTTTATATTTAAACCAAATAAATGTCATTATTAGTAAGGCTAAATTGGTTAATGCACTGAAAAAACTAAATAATATGTGTTACTAAAAAAATTATTTCGTACAAAATAGTTGACACATTTTTGAAGTGAAACTTTCTTGCTCTTGTTCCGGGGACTTTGAAGTGAAAGTTCCCTTCTCCCGTTCTGGCGATTCGAGCAGGTACGAGTGAATTCAGAATTTGAAACGAAAACAAGGGCAATTGTATGAAACGGAAGTTGCCTTCTCACTCATTTAGAGCTGTCACAATCATAGAAATATAAACTAAACACGGAATGGCTGTAAGCCAGATTGAGCGTACCACAATTCCTGATGTGTTTGAGCTCACTGGGCTAGTAGTGGTCAGGCAGTGCAGGGGAAAATATGTATAAATAATAAGAGTGGCGTTTTAAAAACACGGCGTTTAAAGTTCCTGGCATAAAACCTATGCCCCCGGATATTGACTTAGCACCACCACCATACACTAAAGAAGCTGCCCTACCCAGCTAAAGAAGTTGGGCTATTTGTGTCTCGCTTACATACTACTGCTGTCCTTTTAAACAAGCTACCTTTAGTGTGGTCGCTCATGTACAGGGTTTTTACACGACACAGCCGTTCCGTCTTAGTTTATGGCCACAATTCAGAATCGGCAACGAAAACTAGGACAGCCCTATGAAACGGAAGTTTCCTTCTCACTTTTTTATAAATAAAAATCTTTAACCAAATTAAACACTAATTTCATAATTGAATGAAAGCACAGGCAGGGCCGTCCTAAGATATTCGGCGCCCGTGGGCTACTAAAAATAATGCGCCCCTCTCGGTAAGAAAATACAGGGGATGTCTGAGGGGAGCGGGGAAGCCGGCAAAGTTATACAAAAGCATCAGAATTAGAAAAAGTCTATTTACACCAAAAGGCCAAAAATCACAAAAAACTGTTTTTTTTTTCAAAAAAAAATTTTCATCAGTGAATCATTGTCATTTTTTCGAAATCTCAACCCTTTCGAAGTTATTCAAGGTCAAAATTTCCAAAAATTACTATTCTGCCAAAAAAGCACTCAATTGATTTTTGCAAAATTTGTTTTTCATCTGCTTATACAAAACATTATTGCCTACAAAATTCCCCTTTTTAGCCCAGTCGTTAGAGACAAATTTAGACCGGAAGCTCGCACAAAATGTGATCTCGCTGAAAATTGGGACTTTTTTAAGGTACTTTTTTGGATGTAGAAAACGATAAAAAAATCTTTTGCTGGGCTAAAGTGTATGCTAAGTTCACAATATCGAAAACAAATTCGAAAATTTGGTTCTTGCGTTATATATCGAAAAATAGAAAAAATTTCGAAAAACTAATAGCGCCACGTGAAAGAGCGGAAAATTTTACTAAAATTTATCTTATAACTTATTTTAAAAAAAAGTGTTTTATTATTATAAAAAATTATTGAAAATAAGAAGCAAATTCGAAAAATCTAAGCGCGCCAAAAAGCTGAATTTAAATATTCTAGCGAGGCGTTCGGGGAAAACCTAAAGTATTTTTGCCTAAAATGTGCGCAAAAATAAAAATCAAAAAAGCAGTTTATAGAGGAGACTCTTTACCGCAGTGATGCATTTTGGAACTCACCGTTTGTAAGGATTTTTTCTTTACTACTTTAAAAATAATTTTTACAATACATATTACAAATTAAAACAACTTAAAAATAATAAAGCAAAAAACACGCAGAATATAATATCTCACTTGACATGCTAAATGCAAATGAAAGTAAAGTGCAATGTGTCATACCGTCATTTCCTTTACTATCGTAATGAAAGTTATAATCATAATGAAGGTATAGTGTGTCAAGAGTATTATAATATGTATTTATGCGGAATTCGTTATTGGCATCAAATTTAACTTCTTTCGACGTATTTTCGTCCTAGTTTTTTTTTCCTTTGCATATTCGTTAGTACTCATCCCATCCGGACAATTTTATACCTTCAGATTTATAAAGGTTAAAATATTTTGTATTTCGGTTCGGCTGTACAGATTTTTCTAAAGAAGCGGATAATTCAATAATGTTTTCAGTTACAGTCAGGCCCGCCACATAGCCATTCGGGGCCTGGGGCTAAAATTTGATTGGGGCCCCCTTAAGGAGATTGAAATTTCAAAAAGTCTTTTACTAAAAAAATACTTAATACTTTTTCAAATCCGTGGTAAGAATAAATTCATTCAGAACGGTCGCTTCTTGCTTTCCGAATAGGCCTTAAGTTACTTAGTGCATCCAGATCCACTTTTTGGCTTGCAATCCATTTTTGGGGCCTATGACCTGTGGCCCGGGAAATTCGCCCCATTGTGGCGGGCCTGGTTGTAGTAGCAACTTTTTGAAGTGACATATTAGTTTTATCTATGATTTTTAATATTTCGATCCAAAATGCTACCATAATATCAGTTTCCAGTGATTTGAACTCATTTTACAAACTCTCAGCTTCAACTTTTCTTACAGGCTTTTGAAAGTTATACTCGTAAATTCTATCTAAAGCATCTTTAAAATTTTCATAACCAATTCCCATAACGAATAACCAATCTTTGTTATTTGATTATTTCTGTAATGAAAAGGTTTTAAATAAAAATAATATAACTAAAAATAACAAAAAAAAAATATAACTCCAACAAATTTTGCCGCCCCGAAAAGGCTTGCGCCCCGGGGCTACAGCCCATTTAGCCCTGTGGTTAGGGTGGCCCTGAGCACAGGTATACTAATAATTTAGTTTCCACTTTATTTCGTTTAACATTTTGGATTTTAACAACTTAAGCTGACGAATTTCACGAAAATCGCCACCAAAAGAGCAATTTTCCACACTGTTTCAACAAATTTGCTGACAGCGACGGCCATGGTAGCAATTAAGTGATGCCATATAAATAAATTCTACCAAACCAGCAGCAAAATATTTACAATTTATTTAAATTTGTTCATAGATGGCACAGGCATCGGTAAAAGTAAAAATGAGGAGTCGGTTATTTAAAAATTTAAGATTCTGTACTAAAGATTATTATTTCGTTAATATTATATTGACGTCAAGTTTTCATATGACTATATGTTCTTTACTATTGTACGCGAAGTTTCACTTCTGTCTTATGTTTAGTGATGAGCAAACGCAAAAACAAGACAAGACTAATACCTGTGACACACTATACTTTCATTATAATGGTAACTTTCATTATGATGGTCAAGGAAATTATGGAGTGACACATTACACTCAGGGCCGGTTTTAGGTATTTTGGCGCCCCGTGCTAGATATTTTTATGCGCCCTTAATTTTTTAAAGACATTTCTTTTAGGTAGATTACACTGGTCAAACCTCCTTTAAATAAAATTAGATATGACGGTTTTAACGTGCTGAATCTAAATCTGGTTTCAATTTTTGCTGGCACGTCTAGATTTATAGTTATTTAGTTTCTTTTTGTAAATTTCTCGTGATTCACAATTTTTTGTACTAATTTCATCTATCTAAGTAGTGCGTATAAACTAGTTCGAAATGATAGAAAGAGACAAATCGTCGCCTGAGAAAACCGATGTCGTATGTGAAAATTTTCGATTTTGAGTTAACAAACTACTTCCAGTGTATTTTTCTGGCTCTTTCGATCTATCTAGTCCGTTTTCTGGAATGGCTATTCATTGCCGAGTTATTCTCTATGCGTTTTGTTGTATGTAACCAAATCCTAATAACTATGTGTGCTTTTTGTTGTATGTGATCGAAAAAGACACATACAACAATTTTTACATATAATATTTGTTTTGTAGTTCATATTAAGCAATTGTTGTATGTGTATAGAATTACTCTATAAGGCACACACAATAGCTGTGACAGTTGGATTGTAAATGTTGAGCAGGTAAGATGTGCGACTCCTCACCTATTCCAGATATGGAAGAAAATCTTATAGGGTATTTAAATTATTTTTTGTATATGAAATTTTTCTTTTTATTGCTTTCTGTATTATATTAGAATGATGAATGACATAATAAGTGAATCAGGTAGGAATGACAAAATATTATAGTTTTAAGTATATTTTTAACTGTTTAGCCCTGTACATAACCATAGGTAGTGATTTTTCTCCTGATGATGAATATGCGGATCCAACATTCAATATAAGAAGATTTTATGAAAATGCTGGCAAACAGCTAATCATTTCAGATACTGAAACTGGTAGTTTGCTTTCTGCTCATCGTTCGTTACCACTCAACTATAGTAGTTCTTGTAAGTTATTAGTATTAAATAATTTTTGAAATGATATTTCTCGAATTATTTATTCTTTCTAGCCTATTCTGAGTCTCCAGTGGTAACTCCAACTAGAAAGCGTCAAAGATGTCCTAAGCTATGGAAACAGAATATCAGAAAACGTCTGCGTGAACAAGGTGAAGAATACACCGATAGGAAAGGCGCACAGAAACCTGCAAGGAAAATAGGTCCCACTTGTGGTCCAACTTGCTTTTATCAGTGTACTAAATTCATTACGAATGAAGAAAGAATTGATTTGCACAAAAGCTTTTGGAAATTAAGTGTAACTGAAAAGAATACATTTTACGGTACATTTATAAAACAAACTGACATAAAACGCCGTCGAACGACAACTAAAGATACAATCAATCCTCGTAAAAGGAATTCATTTCATTATTATCTTAAAGTTCAGTCAGGAACTATACAAGTTTGCAAAAAGTATTTTCTTAATACTTTCGGAATCACAGATAGAATAATATATTATTATTTTAATGTCTTGTTAAATAAAGAAAATGGATTTTTACAGACATCAAAGCACCATGGAAGATCAAAAACACCAGAAAACAAAATACAAGAAATAAAAGATCACATTCTCAGTTTTCCAACAATAGATTCCCATTATTGTCGAGCGAATACTTCTCGAAAATATTTACAAAGTCACTTAAGTGTTCAGAAAATGTACTTACTTTATCAAGAAAAGTACCCGGAACCAGTATCACTTAATATATATCGTAATGTCTATAATAATTCTTTTAAACTTGGGTTTTTTGTTCCTCGGAAAGATCAATGTGACAAATGTTCATTATTTAAAGTAAACAAAGATAGATATAACGATGTTGAAAAAAAGGATTATGAAAATCATATACAAGAAAAACAATACGCAAAAGCTGAACGAGACAGAGATCGTCAAAATATAGATAATTGCATAGCTATACTCTGCTATGATCTGCAAAACGTATTCACATTACCAAAAGTTTTTGCCTCCAATTTCTATTACAGACGCAAATTAAACGTTTTCAATTTAACAGGAACTTTAATTAAGTCTAGCGGCTATAAGATAACATACTGTTCAATATGGAATGAATCCTGTGGAGGGAGGAGTGGTAATGATATTGCTAGTGCACTTATAAAAATATTGAATCGGATAAGTCATGATCATCCTGAAATAAGTAAACTTATATTATGGAGTGGCTCTTGCGTTCCTCAGAATCGTAATCAAATTACGTCTACAGCTTTGTTATATTTTTTGAATAATAATCCTTCTATTAAGCAAATACTCCAAAAGTTTTCCGAACCTGGTCATTCTACGATCCAGGAGGTTGATTGCGTTCACAGTACTATAGAAAAGCATTTGAGAAAATTAGAAATTGCAAGTCAGATATCTCTAATCCGTATTCTAAAAAGCATTAACTACGAAAATGTAAAATTGCAAATTCTCCAGATGATGCCCAGTGATTTCAAAAGTTATTCTCAAAAAGCAGGACTTTTATATTTCCAGCATATTCCATTTACAAAGATTAAGTACTTGCAGTTTGAAAATAGAAATTTACTGCAAATAGGATATAGTATCAGTTTTAAAAACTTCAATATACAATTTAAATGTATTAATAAGCAAAAGCATGGTCGTTATAGTACAAAGAATACCCCAAAGAATATATTTAAACAAACTTTAAATATTCTTCCTAAAAAAAAGTTGGATTTGAACAAAGTTCAAGATTTGCAACGTATGATATCTTATTTAGAATCAGAAGATGATAGGAAATTTTACAAGGCAGTTATTTCGACAAAATAATCAATGGAAAAGTATGAATTTAGTTTTTTTTTCTTTTTTGTGTAAATGAATGCATCATGTTTATTTTAGAGTGTATTAATATTTCAAAAAATAAATAAAACGATTTTTAAGTTATTTTGAATATATATTTTGTTGGTAAATAAATAAAGTTTTTGTTGGATTTAATTTATCGATTTACTTCTTTGATTTCACATCCTTGAAATTCGGTTACTTTTGTTGTATGTGTATTGGAAAGAAAGTGGTTTGCATCAAATTTTCACATACAACAATTGTTGATATCCTAAAAAATGGAATAATTCCCGTAATATTTTATATAAAGCATTCGAAATCAAGGATATCATTCTATAAACTATTAGGTATAGATCTTCAAAATATTTGAAAATTCTACCGTACTGTTCCACCGTAGTTCCTTTTTAAACTTTAAACACGATTATTCAAAAACAGTCATTTGTAACATACGACATCGGTTTTCTCAGGCGACGAAATATTGGCTGCCGAAAAAATGTTGCAAAAGTTGCTCCAGAACTTTAACGGTTTGGATCGCAGGAAGTTATAAGACCATGCCATTTGCAACGCAGATAATTTGGAGTGAACCAGAAAACCATAGAAACGATTGTTACTTTTGTATGACTATGACGCTAGGATTCACGAGGACCAGTTCCTCGAAGCAATGATGCTTTACCTCCAGGGCCTCGTAACAGTAAAGAAATGGTGGATAATGAAAACGTTCTTTTTCAACAGAGTCATTCGAACAACTTCTTCAAACCAATGAAAAGAACGTCATCTCCTTAGACATTGATTTGAATGATGTTGTTCGAAATTTAGGTCTCTCAAAATCGAAGGTTTAACTTCTTATATTGGTTCAGAATGGTAATATATGCCCTTCAGTCCCGACAGAATTCATAGCATACTCGTGGAACATTTGTGCTGATTTAAAAGTTATAGCAACGTTAACTAGAATGCTGCAGATATACTAAGTTTTGTTGTTTTTTATGTGAATGGGACATTCGCGCAAGAGGTAAACCCTACGTAGTAAAAACTGGCCAAGAAGTGCGAGTTCAACCGCTGGAGTTAAAAATGTACCTGAAGAGCCTTTAGTGAAAAATGAAAAAATCTTTAAAATTCAAAATCTTGGTACAATATCAGATGAACACGGTGAAAGGTTTCATCAAGACATATTGCACATACACTGATAAAAAAAATTTCTTGGCTTAAAGCACTTTTTCTTGAACTAAGCAACTCATGTTTTGGATATAACGAAAACAAAATTGTCTCGGGATAAGCAATACTCATAGTCTTGGTTTTATTGTCTTGGATGAAGACAAAAGTTGACTTGAAGTTAAAAAAATTACGAAACCGATGATATTATAATTGAAAAAAATTCAAGTTCTAAAATCGGTCTTAATAGTTTGTGATACATTTTTAGAGCGGAAAGCCCGGAAAACGAAAAAAGTCCGATGAATTAAGAATTTAGTTTCTTGAGTAAAAAATTAAACAATCTTAGTTCGAGAAAGAAATATCTTGGTCGAAAAATATAAGTATTGAGCGAAGAAATTTTTTTGCTTGGCTCAAGAATTTCCAGTGTCTTCCTCTGAAACAGCATTCTCATGTTAAGACTGAAAACTTTTTCTACTCAAGACAACGAAACGAAGACTATCGAATTGCTGGAATCAAGACAATTTTTTTATCAGTGTAGAGAGACGATATATCGACAAAAGGTCAGAAGATATGCTTCCAGATTTTTGTTGAGCGATTCGCCGCGAAACTCCAATGGAAAATATGAAAAGAAAGAAAACTACAAAGTGAAATTCTGTTATTATACAAAAAGCTACATTGTTTTGATGATTTTAATGTTTTCAAATTGATAGTAAAATTACAATAAGTGTGTTGTAAATCAGTATATTTCATATCGCGATTTGTAATTTTACTGTGCGAATTTACATTTTTTTACAGTGTATAATAAAGCGCCCTTGTCGGCTCTGTTTAACGTTTTTCAAAGACAAGCTTCGTTTATCTAGTATGCACGTTCGGCATTTTGTCTTGTATTGTGGAGGCGTTATCATTTAATAACTAAATAAATGAACACATTACTGGATCTCGACGGTAGTGGCGGCGCCCTCTTGGACTTGGCGCCCTAGGGCGGTCGCCCGGGTTCGCCCCCCCCCCCTAAAGCCGGTACTTACACTTTACTTTCATTTGCATGAGGCATATCAAGTAAGGCTATAAACCTGCGTGTTTCTTGCTTTAATTTTAAGTTGTTTTAATTTGGAATATTTAAAAAAATATTTTTTAAAGTAGTAAAGAAAACATCCTTGCAAATTGTTGCTTAACTAACGTCAAATCGAATTATTTTATTTTAAAATGTAGTTTCCAATTTTCCAACAGATGTCACTTAACCGAAATTACAGTCCAAATGAAGGTAAACTATTTTCATTTTGGACTTTCATTGTGGTAGGTTTTTGCCACGATAATGAAGGTTTTCATTATGATGGTATATGTGTCACAGGTATAATATAGTCTTGGCCTTATCTTGTTCTTGCTCACTCAGTCTTATTCTTGGTCTTGCGAGCATATCTAAGTCTTGTTCTTGGTCTTGTTCTCGTAAACATAGCTAAGTCTTGGTCTTGTTCTTGTTCTTGCAAACATAGCTAAGTCTTGGTCTTGGCCTTGCTAAATGTGCAAGACCAAGACAAGACAAGACAAAAGTGCAAGACCAAGGCTATTTTCGCTCATCAAGTATGTATTGTATGTTTTTTTTATAAATTGGTTATTAAAAACGAAACGTAGGAATCTTCATTTTTGTATGGTTTTATTTTTAAATCCTGAAAGATTTAACAGAAGGACTCATTTCCTAGACACCAGTAATTGAAGGAAAGTAACAGAGCACCCAGAGCAAAAAAGAAACATCTACATCTTGATTGTTGACGCACAATTCATGCAAAGTCATTATTAGACATCGGATTATATGCATTTCTTTCTAATATATAAATAAATGGCCCAAAATTTGGGTATATGTTTATTTTTGATTGTTTATTCGATTGCAGCTGGCATATACAAATATGCAAATAATAATCATAAAATATGCAAACTGGATATGCCATAAATATGCATAAATATGCAAAATATATGCAAAACGTAACTTAATACATAATTTTACTAGTTGGGACCCAGCGCGCCTATGCTGCTCCCATAAGCCAATAGTAGTAATCAGATGATATGAATTTTAATTACAGTAGGAGAGTTTGAAAAAGGAATTTTTTGGTATTTTTGATTCCAAATAATAAAATATGAAACTATTAGGCATTTCACATTTTGATCGAGACAATAAAAACACATGCCATTTTTCGAGATATGAATTTTCATACACAGATGAAGTGTCTCAATGAACCGCTTATTTTCTGTATTTTGGAAAGCTGGGACCCGGTGTGCCTCGCTGCACCGAACGTTTAAACATTTAAAATCAATCCAAACCTTCAAAATTCAACTCTTCTTTACTATTAACGAAAAACCAACTATTCCTATAAAAGTTGGAGTCATTAGATTCAAAATACATTTATTTGAACTATGACCAAAATTGCTTGTGTATTCTGTTAAAAGCATGAACGTTAAAAGATTTATAATTAATGCAAATAGCAGCATCCAGCACTCGAAATTCCATTTTCTATGGTTTTTTTAATTTAAATCTACAAGTCTTCAATAAGAAAATTTTTCGAGAACAATAAAACAAAATCTTTTATTTTCTCTTATATTGCGAAATTGTGTTCGTCAAAACATGTGAAATTAATGTAAATATCTTTCCGACTCGCTGCATCCAACCTTAAGACATTAAAAATTAATCCAAATCTTCAAAATTCAACTCTTCAACAAATATTTATAACCATTAACGAAAAACAAATTATTAGATACTATAAAAGTTCGATAGTTTGGATATTGGTTTGTTTGTCTAATTCTGCGAAGTATGTCTTCAGTCATGCCGTTCTTGTATTTTTTCCACAAAACTGATGGTTCTGCTGGGTATCATGTCGTCAATATAATTGCGAACAGTTGACGAATGTTATTCGGCGTCGATGCAAATGCTGCATCAGTAAGTGTTAGATCCCATTAATTGTCGTCTTCCAGCAATTACAACTCGCGACATGCATCTTGAAATGTATTGAATATTTGACCATTGTCTGAAAATATGTTTTTGGCAGAGTGTGAAAAATTCGGTAAGTGTAGTTTTTGGTGGCTGGAAAGCTCGTTGGAGAGCATTTTCTTCAGTGAAATATACACGTTGACCGTTTTAAAGATGTACCGCAATCTGAGGCATAATGCAAAAACTCGACATTTATATATTTTCTTATTAACACTTTATTTAATGGCACCAATTAAAAGCTTTTACGCATTTTTCGGTGGAAGTATGTAAAGAATAATGGATGCTAATATTTTACAGATTTCCCAATATTCACAAATATTTTTATTTTGTATATAAATTATATGTTTCTTAACTGGTGTGTTTTTGCGGGCTCCGGTAGTTATAGTATAGTCCATAGTACATTGTATATAGTACACTAATTCATACGTTGTCACTCGTAAAAATCGGAGTGCTTTTTTAAAGCTAACGGTTTTTTATATGTACATGACAATTAAAATTAAATATTTTTCGCCCCGCCAACTTAAATATAATCAGTGAAACATTGAAATTCTCTATATTTCGACAACAGCTTCACTTATCTGGACCAAAATTATCCTATCTTTCAATCTGGAACCAACCCTACACATTCCCAAATTTTCAATTAAATCTGTTGTACGGTTTCGGAGATTAGCGTGTACAAACATTGTGACACGTAGTTTTTATATATTAAGATAATAAAAACATACATATGAAAATTTACGATTTTCCTATTATTATAGAGTAAGAAAAATGATCATTTCTTTCCGGACACTTAATTTTTTGTAACTGATAGTTTAGATAAGCCTAATAGTAGATGAGTCAGCCACCAGAATCTTGGTGGGGTGGTGAGTAGGAAATGCACACACCCAGTAGGATTCCCAGTAGGACTTGTAAGCTTACAGAAGTACTGAAATTAGCCCTCACTAGTAAGGGGTAGGCCTTACCATACCCCTTACAGAAGTACTTATTTTTACACACGATGTCATAGGAGGTAAGGCCTTACTTTTTACTACATCGATGAGCCCTTATATAAGGCATTACAAGAGAAGGCAGATGGTAAGGGGTAATCCAGAATTCGACTCAAAGAAGTTAGAAATTTACCCGACGACTCATTTGTTTTCGTATTTTTTAATGGTATTTGAGTCATCGGGCAAATTTCTAACTTCTGTGGGTCTAATTCTGGATTACCCCTTACCATCAAATACCATTCCAAAAATACGAAAACAAATAAGTCATCGGGTAAATTTCTAACTTCGTTAGGTCGAATTCTGAATTACCCCTTACCATCTGCCTTCTCTTGTAATGCCTTATATAAGGGCTCATCGATGTAGTAAAAAGTAAGGCCTTACCTCCTATGACATCGTGTGTAAAAATAAGCACTTCTGTAAGGGGATGGTAAGGCCTTCCCCTTACCAGTAAGTGCTCTTTTCAGTACTTCTGTAAGCTTACAAGTACTACCCCAGTAGGACTTGTAAGCTTACAGAAGTACTGAAATGAGCCCTCACTAGTAAGGGGTAGGCCTTACCATACCCCTTACAGAAGAACTTATTTTTACACACGATGTCATAGGAGGTAAGGCCTTACTTTTTACTACATCGATGAGCCCTTATATAACGCATTACAAGAGAAGGCAGATGGTAAGGGGTAATCCAGAATTCAACCCAACGAAGTTAGAAATTTACCCGCTGACTCATTTGTTTTCGTATTTTTGGAATGGTATTTGAGTCATCGGGCAAATTTCTAACTTCTGTGGGTATAATTCTGGATTACCCTTTACCATCTGCCTTCTCTTGTAATGCGTTATATAAGGGCTCTACTAACACATAAGGAAATATGAGTACCCCTTACCAGATGACTACTTATATCAGTGCTCCATCGGTAAGTGCTACCTAGAATTCCTACTGGGACTGGGTGCCCAGTAGGAATTCTAGGTAGCACTTACCGATGGAGCACTGATATAAGTAGTCATCTGGTAAGGGGTACTCCTATTTTCTTAGGGGTTGGAAGAGCCCTTATATAACACATTACAAGAGAAGGCAGATGGTAAGGGGTAATCCAGAATTAGACCCAAAGAAGTTTGAAATTTGCCCGATGACTCAAATACCATTACAAAAATACGAAAACAAATGAGTTATCGGGTAAATTTCTAACTTCGTTGGGCCAAATTCTGGATTACCCCTTACCATCTGCCTTCTCTTGTAATGCCTTATATAAGGGCTCATCGATGTAGTAAAAAGTAAGGCCTTACCTCCTATGACATCGTGTGTAAAAATAAGTACTTCTGTAAGGGGTATGGTAAGGCCTACCCCTTACTAGTGAGGGCTCATTTCAGTACCTCCGTAAGCTTACAAGTCCTACTGGGTGGGTATTGTAACGACCAGGCCCACCAATACTCACGCAGCTAACTTACTACCCGAAAGGAATAATTTCAGAAAGGATTCAATTGGCATGAAATTACCAGGTGACATGCAACGCTTACTCTGGGACTACTTTTGTATTAGTCCGGGATGCAGCGTTGCAAGTGAGCTGGTCATTTCATACCAATTGATTCCTTTTTAATAATAATAATAGAGTTACCCTTCTAGCTCAGAAGGTACATTTCTCAGCTGGGCTGAGAAACGGGCAGCGCTTATGTGCAGGGACCGAACCGGCCGAAAGCACCAAAAAAGGTATAAGAAAAACACCGCATAAGGAGCACGGGACCGAAAATGCGGGCTCCTTCTCGACCCTCCCCGGCACTCCGGACCGGGTCGGTACCGGTTCGGTCCCTGCACACAAACGCGGTCACTTTTACCACCGCTCAGTGGCTCAGCTAAGCCATGCAAACATAAAAAAAATAATGCCACATTAAGAGAGCACAAAACATCAAACAGAGAAGCGTGCAAAAACAATGAAAAAGTGGAAATAATTCCTTTCGGGTAATAAGTCAGCTGCGTGAGTAGTGGTGTGCCTGGATCGCGTTCAAAAACCTAACTATGATTAACCATGGCTAACTATGGTAAACTTTTGTCGTTCAAAAACTCCGTGGTTAACTACAACATAACAACGAGCATCACTTTTTGGTGTTCAAAAACTCCTGTGATTAACCATAGTGTAGTTATATTTTAACCCTGCTCGGGAGCATGGTTAGCGATAGTTAAGAAGAAGAAGAATAAAAACAACTCCCTGACAGTTGTTTTAATGGTAAACACATGAACAAAGCAAAGGGGAATTTGTTAGGTTATTGCAAATAAATAAATTAATGGACACAAAATAAATAATCGAAGCAAATAGCGGAGATTATTTTATGGAAAAAAAATTTCATTTTCTTGAACTCGTAGTTAACCACGGTGCGTTCAAAAACCTCCATGGTTAAAAATAAATTTGCGTGGTTAAGTGAAGTTATGCAGCATAAACCACAGCTTACCTCGTGGTTTACCGTAGTAAGGTTTTTGAACGCGCTCCTGGTCGTGACAATATGTACATTTTCTCCCCACAACCCCCACCACGATTCTGGTGACTGGCTCTTGCTTCTATTATTAGCCTTACCTAAACTATCAATTAAAAAAAATTAAGTGTCTTGAAATGACCATCAAAAATGCAACGCTGCCTCCCGGACTAGAATGTAATCTGCAGCTTAAGAAAACAAAATCCCTTGCTCAAATACTTTTGCACGGTAGTGTACATGTTATAATGCATCATATAAAGAAAAATAATTGAAATATAAATATGTACGATCGAAAATTTAAAATGATCTATAAAATTTGGATGAAATTTTGGGTTTAATAAGAAAATTAGTATAAACAATTATATGCAAAAAATATGCAAATATGCAAAAAATATGCAAATATGCAAAAAGCATATAATATGCAAAATATGCAAAAATTATTTTGTAATAAATTAATGCAAATTTTCCAAAACAAGTTTTGATTAAAGTGCCATTAATTTATTTCTATTAACAAAAAATATGCATTTGCATATAATCCGATGTCTAGTCATTATGTACTTATGTACAAATGTGAATAATTGTTTATACAATTATCATACTAAAGAGTAAATATACAATACACACATATATCCTAATCAATTTTATATTTTTTGTTTTTAAAAGAAGGAATTAAGGTGAACATTTTGCAAGACTCTTGTTAAAGTCTTGCTCTTGGTCTTGTTCTTGCACAGTTAGTCCTGTTCTTGTTCTTGCGAGCATAACTAAGTCTTGTCTTGCTAAATTTGCAAGACCAAGGCAAGACTGCAAGAGCAAGACCATTTTTGCTCATCACTACTTGTGTTCTTTAATACACAATTATATTTTTTTTGTAGTTGGTCTACTATAATATAATTTAAACTACACTACATACGAATAGTTGTGATAAGCCTAACTAAAAATAATAGGAAGTGACACTATATTTATGTAACTAAAAAATATTAGTTGTTGGGACAAAAAAATTATTAAAATACTTTTGTTGTGTGACAACCCTTAACTTATTATAAAATCATTTTTCACTGATGAAAAGTGCAGAAACAGTTAGTAGTTCCACAACGGTGAAAAAAGTCATTACAAAGTTAAGGCGTTCTAGTAATACTGACACCACATTCGATACTGAATTATTTTTTGTAGACAACTAAACGAACAAAGTTAAAGATCTAGTTACTCTTATAGTATTTTTTAGTTAGGATAAAGAATTTATTTTAGTAACTGCAACTATAAAAAATATATTTGTTGTCATATTTCACTAAAAATTTGGTTATCACAACTAGAAATTTTTTTCAGTGTGGCAATGCAAGTTGAATATTGTTTCGTATTCATATTTTATTTTCAAGTTGATTATTTTTTTGTTCATTGTGCAAAAAATAAAAATTATAATTTTTGTTTACTAGAACTTTTTGTATTATTTATATTGCTGCTTAAAAATTTTTGCAAATCCCGGGACTAATCCCGGGTTCCCGGAATCAGTGTCCCTTAGTCCCGAAATCCCGGGATTGAAATAATGGTCCGGGATTATATTCCCTAATTGGAGCCTTCTAGTACAAAATATTTTGTTAATCGTGTTGAGTCTCGCTGGCCGCAAAATTTCCTACGAAGGACCGCGGGTTGGCCACCCCTGTTTTAGAAGTTCTTTTATAAATAAAACAACTTGATTTTGGAATAATTTTCCATGCATCTTAGCGTTCAAAAGTTAATTTCACTGACATCTACTCGAGCTTCCCGTCTTCTACCCTTCAATTCTCAGCTCACTACTAGGCATTGAATCATTACCTAAACGACCGCATAGGGACAAAAATTATTTCTCTGCTTTTGCTTTTGATAAACAATTTGCACGTTTTTACAATAATATTAGAAAAACCAAGAAATTTCCCAAAAGGAAAACTTTCTTTTGGCTGCCATTGTAGGTATATGAACTTTAACTTTTCTGAAACATTTTTTTCCAAATTTATTTACTAATTAAGAACCCCTAATTAGCTGCAGCATGTTAAAATTAAAAATTTGTCACAAAGTTGTTAACCTTTCTTAAGATTCGTGTGAACTCATGACCATCAAATAAATTATGTATTTACTAAATTTTGGATAAATCGATAATCCAAGGCCCTTTAACAAATGAACTCGAGTAATAATATTTTTTTTTCGTGATATCACAAATCATTTTATCTGACCGTGACTACCGCAAATGATATAATGTTAGTGTTCCTGTTTTTGAAATATTGTAAATCATTTCCGAATTGAATGACCTCATGTATACATGACATGTGTACCTGAGTTTTTATTCAGTCGTTTTCTGATATTGATTCATGGAAATTTTTTTGGCTGCCTTACTGCGGCTGGTAGCATTACTGAACTATGGAACGAAAATATGTCATAAGTTTATCTACATATTTCATGAATTTCGACGTAAGGCATAAATATGTCACAAGATTACTATACTCAGTCAAGATGTTTCTGACATATACGGGAAATAAGTAATAATAAGAATGAATCATTTATCTGTAAGATTTTTTCCTGTAGATGAATTTTTTTCTATAGGTGTTGGTTATATCTTTTAAAGAAATGAGTTTCGATACTTTATATAGTTTTCTCTTTGGTCATTTGGTCCTCTTCAAATCCATTTTCAAAAAAGTTTCTTATTATTTTTCAAATAAGATAAGATTTACTGCTGCTAGATTTATAGGGGAAAAGTTATACCTTGGATAAACACACAACTATATGCGATTGACTTTGGACATATATGTATATATAAATCATACAGAATTATTTAACAACTGGAATTGGATCAAAGTAATTCAAAATAAAGGATAATGTCGTCAATTTGAGTTGATTATAAAAATATCCTGCGGGAGTTAACATAAAAATCGGGGGGGCAGCTATTATGGATAGGTCGACGAGTTCCGTCTCGTCCCAAAAACTATAACCATGTTACACGGCGCTGTTGGATAAGCGTAGAATGAGGCGCGCTCATACAGTCAACATTCATACTCAAATTGTTGAGTGATTTTTTGGCCGAAAAGTGATTTTTGATAACTTTGAGCTTGAATAACTTTAAAAGGGTTAATCGGGTCAACATATTTGTAAGAACTAAAGTTGTAGAGAATTTCATTGCCAACATTTTGGGCCCAGGGCGTCGTACGACCTATAGAAACCGAGATACAAGGAAAACACGGAAAAAAACGCGATATCTCCGACCGCCATGTTTTTTTTGTGATTCCGAAGTTGTTTTCTTAAAAAGCCCCAAGACCAATGGACCAATTTTCAGCCACTTTGGCATTATTTCTCCTTAAAATGCTAATTTCCCCGGACTATTTATGGTCGTACAATAAACGTAAATGAGACGGGGAATTTCTCATAGTTTTCGCAGACCCCGAGTGCGATTTTATATTTGTGTTAGTGTAATGAATGGGAGAGTCTGGCAAATTATCTGAGAGAAAAGTGAAGAGACATATGACGCATGATATCGCTGTTCATGCAACTTTTCATGCAACAACACAATCATGCAATAGAGTTAACCCTTCTAATTCAGAAGGTTCACTTCTTAACTGGGCCAAGAAAAATTTACCAGCTCAGCACAAGTAGCACTGAGATAGGCTCAACTAGAGCATGCAACATATAAATTAAATATGCAATCCCGAAAGGGTCATACCTCACACATATGCGAGATATGACCCCCCAGGGATTGCACATTCGATTAAAACAGAAAGAAATGCAATACACAAACAAGCGTGCAAGAAAAGAGAAGAAACAGAGAAGCTTGCAAAGACAAAGAAAGAGTGGGACACGCAGGGAGTCACGCCACATTTAAAAGAGTCCTTTTAAGGACATCTTCACTAGCATGCATGCTAAAAACACTCCTATTACTGTTAACGTTTAACAGCATGCGATTAACCGGTTCGTATAACCCATAATTGGTGTTAGATGAATTAATGTACAAGAGAGGTTGACCTCTTAGGTTATAGTTATTCACTCTAAATGACGTGCGGCCTCGAAAGAAGTCTGAGTCCACCTTGTCATTCAATAAAATTAATGGTAAAATTGGCTTTATTTGGTACTTTTTGACATAAGCTTTGGTGAAAAATACTAAAAGTTGACAACTCATAATTCTGCGAGCAGGTAGGGTGGAAATGTCTCTTTTACAATTTTGGATAGGTAGGAGTATTCTGTGTACACTGCTACTTTATTCATGGATATAGGTTATAGGGTTACAAAAATACAGGGTGCTATGTAAAACTCTACCAAAAATATTTAAAAATGCTCTAGCGGCTAAACCTTTTTGTTCCCCCCACCCCCACTTACGATTTGTTGTTCGTCTAACCAAAACCTATAAACAGCCGGCCGCTTTGTAAACTTAGTGTATACACCCTTTATATAAAAAGATACTTTTTTGGCTTGAATTTTTTTAACCCATATTTTTTAAGCACGTTCTAGGGAGCGGGTATGCACACTTCCTGCTACAGGCATGAACATCTATAATTGCACCCGCATCGGAATAGCCCATTCCAAACGCGAGTGTCTTTTTACTAAGCAGTCCCCAACTAAGTACTACCACGTCCAATGCCGCTTGACCTTCGCAATCGAACGAGAATCGATGTACTGAGCATGCTCATGGCAGCCTTTATGGTAACCAAGTAACCCGTTCTCTTCGTTCTTTCGTTTGTTTAGAATAAGTGTGACCGTTTGCGTACCACACAGGCGATTTAACGCTTTGCGGGTGTTCTTGTTGCCGGCTAGGAGCCACCCAAAAGGCCATTCATACACGAGGGAGCATGGTTCCGGAGCAAAAGCTTTTTACGGGCAAGGGAGGCGTGGGGAGATGCAATAAGTGGAGAGTTTCGTGCTCCGGTGGAGACTTTTGTTTTCCTGCCTTTGGTCTGCGAACACGGAAAGCATGCACTCACACCAATAAGAAATCAATGCTTTGGCGATGAAAAAAAACTTTCAATCAGTAAAATTTGTTCAAAATTTGTATATAATAAGAAAAAACTTTTAATTATTGCGAATTCAAAGGGAGTGAGTGAATTTTTTCAAATAAATTATTTCATAATAGCGAAAAAACCTCCATTTTGTTTTTAATAAAAAATTTGACATCTCACTAATACGAACAAATATCACGTAGCAACACAAAAGCTGCTTCCATCGCTGTTGCTCCGTGTATTTTCAGAAAAATTGCAGCAAAGCTTTTGGTTGCAGAACCATGCTCCCTCGTGTATGAATGGCCAAATGTTTCATATGAGTTCGTGTAAGATTCTTAAGAGTTGCGGTTCTCCTTTGTTTATCAACTCAGCTGCCACTCCATCGACGCCTGGTGATTTGTTGCTTTTCTGCCTTTTCACAGCTTCACGAAGCCAGTGTCGGTGGCTCTATTGAAATATTATCTTGAGGAATTACAAATGCCTTTGCCTGTCTATGCTCTTTTATTATGGGGATTGGATTCAATAACTTTTGAAAATATTCTATCCGCCTTTCTTTTATCCTATAAGGGTCTACTAATAGGGTATATGAAAAAACTCATCATTGCCACATCACTGCAAGATTCAGGTACAAACTTCCAATTACTGAATTTTGCAGTGATGCAGAGTTTTTGAATTTACCCATAGGTTCGCATTTATTCCTCTGCAGATGTCCGCTATTGGTTGAAATTTATTGCTGATATATGATCCTGCGGTCATTGAAGTCTTCCTGCATCTGTAAGATCCTTTGTTTAGATATTCTCTCTTTACTTTCTGTACAGCTTGTCTGTGGTTCTTCTTTTTAGCATGAAGAATCCTAGCTCTTGTGGGGGCCCTTGCGGTGGCTCTGGTTTCCTTCTTCAATTTCAGACCTTCAGTCCTGCTCGAACCAGTCAATAGTGCCTCTTCTGCTGCCCTTATGTTCGCGGACTCCTCGTACTTGAATGTGTTTACCCTCTGTATCTTTTGGTCGTTACCCGTGTTCTAAATTTCACTTTGACTAGATAGTGGTCCGAGCAACAGCATGCTACCCTCATTGCTCTTACAGCCAATGTACCCGTGGTTCCTTTCCTCCCAATTAGGACATGGTGAATTTCATTATTTGTTGTTATTATTTGGATCTGGTTAGCGAGATTCACGTGGCATAACGAGGGTGTCTCCTGCTAACCCCGATGGTTGCTTCTCTAGTTCAGCCTGTTGATATTGAGGTGATATTGATCCAATTTGCGTAATCGGATCCCCGCAAAATTTTTTTGTTTTGATATTTTTTACATCCGTGTGAACTTCTATAAACATCCTCGAGTTCAAACGCAAGGCCCATCGCCTCCTCCTTCAGTACCCTACAGACTGTTATTAACATATCCTCTTCTGTTTTGCTTCCTTCTAACCAAGCTTTTTACTAGACATTGCATAATGACGAGTACGACATGATAGATTGGTAGTCCTAAGCTTGGACTTTCGCATAATAAAAAATAAAAAATGGACAAATCTATAAATTTACAATTATCTGCAAATGCAAATAGGTTATAGGGCTACAAAAATGCAGGGTGATATGTAAAACTCTACAAAAAAAAGTTAAAAAAGCTCTAGCGGCTAAACCGTTACGACCCCAATACCCCAATTTGGAAAAATAAAGATTTTCATTAAATATAAAATCCAACAAATTTGCTATCCCACCCAACACCAACACACGACTCCAAACATATGCCCACCACCATCAAAACACGATTCAAAACACAAACATCTCTTGACACTACGCGGCGGCAACGCGCAAAAAGTAGAAAGTAAAGCAACTTGCGCGGTGTGTGCGTAGCGTAAAGCCTGAAACAGAATCAATGCAGTGTGCAGTATGCAGTGTTTTTTTACTGCTTGTCAAAAATTACAGCACTGCGTCTTATAACGAAATCAACCCAGTGCAGTGTTGTCAAAGCTTAAACATCAAAAAAAAATTTTAAATTGGAAAGCTAAATTTTATGAAAAAAAGAAACAGTTTATATACTTTTTATGTTTTCTATATTAAGAAAATTATCTTTATTATAAAAATAGTGTAAAAAAATAACTTCGTTATAAAAATAAATAAAAAAACAGAACAATTCCATTTAACAAACATGTAAAACTATAAACAATTGTTAACTAAAAAAATATATCAATGATTTCACTCATGTGCCCTTCTTAATTTGTCTTTAAAAATTACTGCCACTTAATATCACTTTTATAAAAATTTGTCAGGTTAGAAAATTAAACTTCAAACTACACACTGCAGAGTAAATTTAGAAATTAGCCTAAACCTGCAGTGCAGTATTCTTCTGCTCACTGCCCTGCATGCAATTGTGTTCCGTGTAGTGGAAAAGCACGAAACCAAACTTTGACAGGCGGTGCAGTACACTGCACTGCATTGATTCTGTTTCAGGCTTAAATCAGCATTTCGTTAGTGCGCATTTGAATACACTACTTCTATTCTCTCTGTCATTGCCCGCACGGCGTTTGCGCCTGTTTCTGTCAGTAGCTTCACGGCCGCTAGATAGCAATTGCGTCATTCTTTGAATTTTAACGTTTGCCATGCTCCATATGACATATGATGCAGTTGTATTCAAAATTTCATAGAAGAGCGTACGTGCGTGCCCGAATTTGGAAGAATAACGACGCAAGTGTACATTGTGACATTTTTTAAATAAGTTTTAATTTTTCTATGTCATAACTGTTCTTAATATTATAGACTTTTTTTATATAGGTACTTTGCAGCTCTTTCTTTTTTTTTTTATTTTGAAATAGTTACATATATATTTTATAAAAGCTGAAATACATTCTTGGTTTTTTCTATTCCTTTGTTTTGATTATTAATATTATTTAGTAAGATTTGTTAATATTTTTACTTAGAGTTAATTTGAATGGACTTTTGATACTTATCTATTAGCAATTTTGACGTAAGTGCTGAATTTTTATATTAAATTTTTGGGAAATCACTGACGCAACTACAAAAACAACGGTAAATTTTAAGATAACTTCATTCGGATTTATGTCAACTAAAACTTGTATATATTTAACAAATAATTCCATTACTTTCATACCAAAACATTTTTTTCACTTCATTTAAACGTAATAATGAATAATTGGTATTAGTTTTTCGTCTCTCCAGAAAAATCTATAATTTGGCAGTGGTGTGGTAAAACAACCGGAACAGCGATATATACTTCTCTGCGACCCCTTGCCTAAGAAACCGGTTTGTGTATGGGTGTAATAAACTAAATGATGGATAGTGTAACTTGCATCCATGGGCTTACGAATTGAATAAGCAAACCAGTCCTTCCAACTGAACCGAAACCGAAAAAAGCACGTCAAAGTCGATCAAAAGTGAAGGTGATATAGACAGTTTTTTTTTCGTTTACCGCAGTGTTGTTCACTCGTAATTCTTGCAAGAATGTGAGACAGTAAATAAAAAATATTATCTGAGCGTTATGCGGCGTTTGAGAGAGAAAATTCGTCGAAAAAGACCAGATTTGTGGAAAGAAAACTTTGGAGTTGCACCACTATAACGAACTATCTCACAAGGCTATCATTGTGAATGAATTTCTGGCTAAAAACTCCACAAATCTTATCGAACAGTCACCGTATTCCCCTGATATGGCTCTGACCGACTTTTTTCTTTTTACAAAACTCAAATTACCACTTCGAGGCACCCCTTTTTAGTCTATAGATAACATAAAAGAGAATTCGCGGCGAGACTAAGAGAGTAAGAGCCCAGATCGCCCAAACGTTACTTATTTTCTGAGTAACAAAATATGTGGGATAGAGTAGTGTTAATATGTAGTGTGAACGTACGCATACCAGCTAGCTTGGGCCGACGGACAATTTCCAGTTACCAGGAGCTAAAGGTACGTTAAAACATTGCTCACTTTTCTTAAAGTCTGGGTGCTGATTTTTATACAGGGTGCGGCAAAAGTCCGGCAACGGTCCGATATTTCCTGAGGGGTAGGTTTTCGTGAAAAAAGTTGTGAACAAAAGTTGCTCAAATTGAAGAGTGGGATCGTTTGCACACAAAATTTCACCCCTACCCACTCACCCCGCGGTGAATCTAAAAGTTCAAATGGCAACCCCCTTTTTTTCACGGATTCTGATTCTCCGCAGGGAAATATGAAACTTTTGTCTCCGAAGCCCCCTTGCACCCCCAAAAATAATCAAAAATCAAAATTATCCCCAAAAATCATACATGGAAGCTTCGGATAAAAAAATGTTTCTAAAAAAAGTTTGATATTTCTGTTGGGAGACTCATAATCCGTGAGAAAAAATGTGGGTTGCCATTATTCACCCCACCTCTTCACCCCCTCGCAGGAGTGGTGGTGCATAATTGTAATCCCCATTTTTTTCACGGATTATGATTCTTCTCTCTAGCATTTCAATCCCAAAGGACCTGGCCCCCCTAGAAAAATTCCCTAGTTAACCCCATGCTCTGATAATAATGAGAGATTATATCGAACGAATCAATGTACAAAAGTTAAATAATGAACAAAAAGAAGTCTACCAGTATCAATACGGGTGTAGCTGATATATATATTTTTAGACGCACCACGTGCAGATAAAAAGATTTCCATAGCAGTAGCATCATCAGGGATTGCTGCAACATGGAGAACCGGCTCATTCCAGGGGCACACAGAGGGTGGGGTGGGACAACCGGGGCAATTTGCCCCGGGCCCCGTGCTCGAGAGGGCCCCAGTGGTGGGAAGACTATTTTCTGAAATGCAGTTTTACATGAGTTCTAATCGATACAAGGCTTTTCGTCAAAATGGTATCAAATGGCACACTGACATAGTTTAGACCATGGGTGGCCAACCCAAATGGTATGGCGGGCCACTTTGAAAATGCATTATGATCCCGCGGACCGGGGTGATATATTGGGTGATTCAAATTTACTTGAATATAATTTAGGGAGAGAGTTCAGAAGCTGAGCTGCAAAGACTAACTGCGGGGGCCCAATGAATCCGTCAACGTGATTTTCCATATAAATTGTTGTTGCTTTTGCTGGTGCCGGAGACTTGGATTTAATTTTAATTTTGCCTGTCTACCCCTCCACGAACAAAAGCTCTCTCATTTTTTCGCTCATTTTTTGATGAATTAAACAAGAAAGCTTTAACATTTATGTTGCTGCTGGCAACCCGCCGACAATTTTCTTGAACAGAAAGTGCGGGAAAACGTATTTGATGAAGCAGAAAATTTTAAACAAGTACTTTTATTTCATTAAAATCAAAACAAACACAATATAAGCAAACTGTCAATGGAATGCAATGGTTTCATTGGGCGAGCTCGCACCGATAGTGGCGGAATCAGACGTTGACGAAATCATTGGGCCCCGGCAGTAAGAAAGAACGCTAGTAGTAAGGCCTTAAGCAAATTCATACTCACAACCAAGTTTAGGCGGAGTCCGTTGGTTTTACTCACAATGAAACTAACATGATCGTAGCAGGTCATGCTGCTATTCAGTACGACCCCAAGATTTCTTACTTTGATAGCAAAAAAGCCAGGACGAACTACAACGTGAGAGCGATAAAAATACACTGGAATATCGAAGTACTGCAGTAAATTTAATAACTACCAGTAGGATTGATCTCTTGGAGCAGGGAAATAAAGCTGCACATCGTCTGCACACGTATAAGTCTTAGAATATGGTTAATAAAAATACTGAATAAAAGTGGTCCAAGAATAGAGCCTTCCGCCAGCGTGGAGTACGGCACTTGAGGAGCGTTAGCCACCTAGTTTAACCTTTTGAGAGTGATTAGACAAGAAACTTTGCAAAAGTTTAAGAGCAGAAACAGAACAATGTGTTTGTGAGGCCAGTTTACGCAGAAGCCGGGCGAGATTGACTCTAACGAAAGATTTTGAGAAGTAAAGCAGCAATACCCAGCAAATTTCATGTTTATCAAGAGAGTTGCGAATGGGTGCAGTGAATAAAAACTAAGTGTACACTTAAAGGGAACACTGCTGAGTGGAGTGTTTCGTTAAAAGTGAACACTCGATTTGGTGTGAATAAAAATTCTCTCATTCAAATACTATTCACTCATGGGAAATTTTAGTTCACTCATGGGAAATTTCGCGATTAAACGGAAATGTCATTTTTTTTGAAATTAGTAGGCTAGTAAACGTGGACGGATTTATATGGAGTTTTACTTTGAGAAAATTTATTTAGGGCTAAATGAGTTCCTCTGGGAAAAATTTACCTTTGCGGGGTTTAGTTTGGGCAAAAAATGGTTTTGCTGCCGAATCCGCTTTGGTGGTTTAGTTAGGGCACAAGGGAAAAAGTTGCGACTAAATAGTAAAAAATAATTTTTTCTTTGGCAGTGATAGGTATGGTATACACAAGAAAAGTTTCCTTGCAAAATAAGAAATTCTAGAACTCAGGCTTATCTTAAAGTTTGATTTTATTAACAACTAGCAAAAACCCGCGTGCTTTGCAACGCCTTTTAATAAAAAAACTAATGTGTGCACAGTCCGGGATAGGAAATAGGTATAATGAAAAAAATAACAAATTTGCAAAACATAATTTAGGGCACACAACTCGACTATAGAATAATCTCTCACAGTCAGTATTTCCGACCTCCTACAATATCCAAGAGTTCAAACGCAGGGTTAATCCGCACCTTCTTCAACAACCCCCCGAACCCCCATAACCCTTAACCTATTCCCCCCTTACTAAGCTCCCTGCTAGACATTGCGCCATGACGTGCAAACGACAACGGACTGGTAGTACAAAGGGTGATTCCTGAGCTTGGCACTGCCACATAAAACAAATAAAAAAATTTAAAGTTACTTATAAAAAATGTGTTAGAACTTTTTTTAAAATGCGGTGTTGAGCGCCACCTATCGGAAAAATTGTGTGCTACATGCACAACAATCACATTCAGAACACTTGCCTCACCCTGTGCGGAACTTGCCCAATAGCGTCCTCAACATTTTGTTCCCATTTGTTTATTGAGTTCGATATATTCTCTGTTTTAATTTTCATCAGACCTATCGATCATTTGCGGAGATGGCAAACCATAATCTTCACAGTATTTCCGCAAATTGAAAGAACAATATCTCGCCGTGACAGCATTTAATTCGCGTTCTTTCGATTATCGAGTCATGTTTTCGGTCTAACCCGACAGTCGGATAATAGTGAAAAGTATGCTAAACGCCTAAGAAGATTCTGAATCATCCCGTTAAAGTCCTAAAATCGGATTAACCGTTCCGAGCTTTGAGGTTTACAATTGGAATGATAAAAAAAGTTTCCACTGGCTTTTCTGCGACTATCGCATCAAGTTTTCCGCCTGAATAAATAGTCGGAACCGAGTGAAGCCTAGAAAATGCCCAAGAAAATACTGAATCTTCCCGTGAAAATCCCATCGCAATCTGATTAGCCGTTGTTGGTACGTAGGTAGCTAGGTTGTTATTATATACTGGCTGGAGCAATAAAAACTTTACATTCAAAATTATTTTTTACTTTTTAGTTTATTTTAAAATAAAAGCGTATTTTTTAGTTTTTTTAGACTATATTTTTTATTTTCTACTTTTTAGTCTATTATATGTCTTCCACCACTTTGTAGTGACCGTCATATTATATTTAAAATGACGGCACACCGCTTACTGCACTATACTCGCTTTCATTTGATGCCCATACCGAAGAATAATCCGCCATTTTGTGCTGGCCACCATTTTGAATTTTGAATGACCCCACATAGCTTATTGAAATCTACTTGTCTTACCCTTTCATTTGATATCCATGTCGGGGGGTCCGGGAACACAATTGCAAAATTCGGCCGCCATCTTGGAACCGCCATGTTGATTTTTTTCCAAAAATGGTTAAATTGCATTGTCACGCGAACTATACATATGTGCAAAATTTGAAGTTGATCGGTTATATGGAAGTGGGTAAAAATCAAGTTGCAAGGTTCAAGTTTTCGGTCTAATCTGGTAGTCGAACACGGTAATCGGGCCCGATAATCGGATCCGATAGTCGGATCCTAGTACAAAAATAGCCTAAAACATGCCCAAGAAAATACTGAATCTTCCAGTGAAAGTCCCATCGCAATCGGATAAGCCGTTTCCGAGATTAGCCCGGACAAACAGACAGACAGACATACAGACATACAGACATACAGACATACAGACAGACAAAAATTTTAAAAATACTTGATTCGTGTTAATATCGTGTAAATAACCATATGAACTTAGAAAATGGCAATTATTTTGAAATCACAGACAGACACTCCAATTATATTTATATAGATTTTAAAATTATATTCTCGTTTAACTTTAAATGTTTGAACTCTTATCAATGAATTGGGTAAATTAACAGCTTTTCAAATGCATTAATAAAAGTTTGGACATCCATAACTATAATCACAATTGTCTAACTGCTACTCATGCAACTCAAATTTACACAATTCGTTGATAAGAGTTCAAACATTTAAAGCCAAACGAGAATATAATTTTAAAATTGTTAATACACATTAAACTTCTTATTTTGCAATGAAAATTTTCGTCACTTCCAAAGAAATAATAATTTTTTACTTTGTAGTGCATTTCATTTATAAAAGTTATTTATTTTAAAAGTTTTTTTAATTTATTTTATTAAGAAGAATGAAAAAGGTCCTCGCAACCAGCCTCAAATTTTACAAGTGTTCACTAACAGGCAAACGTTAAAACTTTCTTTTATTCACACCAAAATGTAGTGTTCACTCTATATGGAGAAATGACAGAGTGAAGTACTTAACGAAACCTAACGAAGGTGATTTTTATTCACGCCAAAATAAGTGTTCACTCCAAAAAATGAAGTGAACACTTGCACTCAGTTTTTATTCACACCAGCCAATATCAGTCGTGTCCCAGCGGGAAATGGAGTGCACGGTTTCAGCACTCCTTAAAAAGCTTACAGCGCTCCCGTTCCGCTCCAGTTCCATATAATTTTTAACATTGCATGTCATTGCAGGGGAGCATACCTTTTTATGCTCCTTCAAAAGCGTTCTAGGAGCATTATAAAAAAGCTTTTTAATAAAGAATTTTCGTGGACGCCTATGGATATGTGATCCGGGTATCGAAAACCTTTTATTTTGTTTATCTTTTGCAATTGCCTTTTCCTTTCCAAGCGCGAGAATGGTTTTACCCAAGCAGGCCCCCAACTAAATTCTAACTACATCCAAAGCTGCTTGTCCTCCGTATCGAACGAGAGCCGGTCGATTGACTATGTTAATGTCACATTTTATGGTCGCCAAGATAATCGCCCGTTTTCTTTTTTCTATAAAATTGATAAAACTCCAGTAATGCTTCCTCGGGAGCATATTTAACAGCACTCAAAGTAAGCTCCCCTGAGGAGCGTTCCCAATTTTTCCCACTGGGGTCTCTAAGGCTGTGATGTTTACGAAACCTAGATTGCCATATATTTATAAGTTGGAGACGCTCACAATACGCATTTATTTGAGTAGCTATCAGCTTTTCAAGGACCTATGCCAGAAATGGTAGAATACTAGGCCGAAAATCGGAGGGACTGGTAGGAGAAGGGCACTTGGGAATGGGTATGATTAAAGCATGCTTCCAAGCCGAGGGAAACTTTGATACCGTGAGGCAGGAGTTGAGTTGAGAATGTGAGGTAAAATAGGCAATAGACGAGGTATGAGCATTTTGAAGAAGCTAGGCGAAATGTAATGTAATTGGGGTTGCAGGTTTTCGTCAGACAAGGTGGCGCGATATTCATCTTTCGTAAGTTGAATATTGAACCAAGTTTCCCATCTATTTGTGCTAGACATATGAAATACCAAGTTTTGAATCTGATGCCTGAAAAAGGGGTTTTCACATTCAGAACCTCAAAAATATGTTAAACAATTTAGCAGCAGAAAGTAATTCGGCAGGATTAAGGTTAAATCCGATTAAAACTACAGAAATGCGGATAAATGCGAATACCATTTATGCGTTCAATGGCCAAGAAAGGATAGATGACGAAATCATGCAAAGGAAATGGAATTGGAATGGCCACACTTTGCGAGGTACAAACGAGAATCTAGCCAAACAGGCCCTTGACTGGAATCCGCAAGAAACTCGTCGAGTTGGAAGACCTAGAACAACGTGTAGGAAAACCCTACCAAAAGAGGCCACAACAAGTAGGATAACTGTTTCCGCTCTATGTCCCATGCGGGATTAAAGGAGCAGAAGAAAAAGAATCCTGCACTCATAACACTAGCTCGATGTTGACCAAAGAAGTGTGCTCGCTTGTAAATATGCTTGTTTTCTCTGCCACCTCCATGATACTCAATTTTTGTTGCCGATGCGGTCTTGATGTCGAATTGTTACCGAGATAAGCAACTACTTGGATTTTTATCCAACAACCCGGTGCACCCCGAGGGCTAATTCTTTAGGGCAGGCCGTGAATTTTAATCATTGCTCATAGCTGGCTTTTTTTTCATTTTCACAAGTTGGAACCTTCAAATACAAAATATTTTGTTAGATCTTGTTGAATATCGCGGGCCGCACAAATTCCCGCGAAGGGCCGCTTGCGGGCCGCCGGTTTGCCACCCCTGGTTTAGACTATAGGGGGTTATACCTTTATGCTTACAAAGCGGCCGGCTGTGGATAGGTTTTGGATAGACGAACAAAAAATCATATGGGTGGCGGGGGAGCCTTAACGGTTTAGCAGCTAGGGAGTTTTGAAGTTTTTTCGGTAGAGGTTTACATATCACCCTGTATTTTTGTAACCCTTTGAGCTATTTTCATGAAGAAGATATCAGTGTACGCAGAATACTCCCACAAAACTGTCAAAATCAAGGTTCCACCTTACCAACTTCCAGAGCAATGAGTCATCAATAAGTTTTTTTAACTAAAATTTCAACTAAAACCACCTTTTTCTCCAAAAAATACCTAGTTAACTAATTTTTTTTGCTGTGTTGTATTTGTAAAGATTTCTGACTGCAAATTTTTATTTGTCAACAGCTAACAGTGTGGAAATTAATCTTTTTCATTAATATTTTCTTTGTGTTTACACTATTATTAATCGTCTTTATATAGCCTACTGGATTAAGCATACAATAGCAAATAAGCCCTTATTATGAGATAACAAGACAGTGGCGTAGATAGGGGGGGATCAAGGGGATCAATCCCCCCCCATGAGCCAACGAAAATTATAATAGAATTGAATAAACGTCTTCGTATCTACGTATTTAAGTATACATGAAATTTCTTAAGCACCAGCACCTCTTTTGGAATTATGTAATGTGCAATTTTGTTTTTGCGCAATTATGTATATAAAAATCATCTAGATATGTTTTTGTGACGGCTGTGCATTTAAGTATTGTCTAATTTCCGCGTTTCGAGCAGGCCGACCAATCAAGAGCCACGAAAAGGACCCTCACTATAATTGTGGACACATCGAGCACATGTAAAGTAAATACAATGAGCCAATAGCGACACCTCGGTTCCTAAATACTCAAAATTTTAACGTTATAATAAATCAATAAAATATAAAATAATATCAATCGTTTTTCCAATTTTGGGTGAAATAACTATTAGCTATGAGCATATTTTATTCAATATTTAATATTTCGAATATTTTTCAATGTAGTCGAGTATCAGAATATAAGCTTCCTAAAAAATAGGACTAAAGTTTGGCTTTGATTGTCAATTTAATTCCTGCTTAATATTTTGAAGTTTATAAAAATTGCCGAGTCAGTAAAAATATTAAAGTTCAAGAAAAGATTCTACGGGCAAAATTATGATAAACTTTAATATATAAGTTCGCGGAAGCTTTGCACTTCATAGATTGTTCTAACTCGATACAATTTTATCGAGCACAACACACAGCACACTCTCTGGCGAATCAATAATTCGAAGGCGTTCCTTGGAGCGTTAACATTAATTTACTCTAGTTTTTCCGTTTTCAACTTTTTTTTATTTTAAAATTATTTTGAAAATATGGCATAAAAGTCCATCGAATGAGCCTAAAACCTTATTCAAATGGAGCGTACCTACTTTCCATATAAAAAATTCCAAAAAATTAGGATTCTAATTAAAACGGCGTATTTCTGCATCTTGGGAAGCAAACGGTAATCCGCCATTTTTTTGGTGGCCATATTGGATCTATTGAGTATACTATATTATATTGTCATCTCAACTGAAGCTGTGTGGAAAATTTCAGTATGATCGAATAACCGGAAACCCCTCAGCAAAAGAAGGTTTACCTCAAAATACGATCTGAATTTTCGTTTCATATATAATTGTGACTGTAAGCGAAAGAAGGCCCAATTATAACACTGCTCAACAGCATGACTGTTGCATGGAATATTTTACATCATTCTAAACTAATTTTTGACGATGATTTCAAATATATTATCAGTTTTTTATATCAGCTTTAGTTAATGAATTATAAGGAAGTGTGTTTTTTAGAAAAATACTCTCACCGTACTAAAATATTTTATTTAAAAAAAACTACAATCCGCACTGCACGCAGAATACTCCCACCTATCTAAAAATGTAAAAGTGAAGATTCTACCCTACCACCTTCCAGAGTAATGAGTCATCAAAGTCAAAATTTTGTTTTTTTAACAAAACTATCAACTTTAACTACCTTTTCCCCCAAAAATAAGTAGTTAGTCAATATTTTTTTTCCAAAATTGGAAAGCACGGACAATTTCCTATAAATAATGTCCAACAATTTTTGTGTTACGGTCTTTATTTTTTAAGATATTAGCAAATTTTGATGTTAAAGTTGGCTTTATTTTGTAGTTTGGTACTTTGGCACTTTGGTATTAGAGCCCTAACACAATAACACATTTAATTTTGGCTCAAAGTTTTATTAGGAATGGATAGGTGGACATAAAAATCGTGCTAAAAGGATTTTTGCTTTTGACAGAGCCCCAAAAAACTTCAATGCAAGTATTTCCAAAAATTCTATTCAAAAAGGCTTATTTCTTGAAGTAACTAATCAAAAGGTCGTATTTCTCAAAATCCCGATCAAAAGGGCATATTTCTAAACAAATAATTACAAAAAATATAGTGCATGAATGTGCATTTAAATACAATTTTAGCATTTTATTTAGAGGAACAGGCAGTTTTTTTCGATTTCTGTAAAGTTTGTTTATGATGGAAATACGCCCTTTTTAACAGACACTCCTCAACTGTCAAATTTATTCTAGTTTATAATTGCAAAAGTGTGTTGAAATTGTTTTGTTTATTATCTCGGAATGAAGAAATTTTTACTGCCAATAAAACCATTCGTCAAGTCTTGAGACGGTGAAAACCATAGAAATGCAGAATTATCGTCAGAAACAACCGCGAAAAGACCCCGTTCTGATGCATTAAGTTGTGAAAATCCGATCAATCAAAATATACTGTCATATCCCCTCCCATCGCAAAAAGCTACCTACGCCACTGACAAGTAACCCCTTATTGCTACAAACAGTACAAAACCTAATGTAACACAATACATTTTCATTACATGGTGAATGTTCTTCGTAACAAAATTTTTTGTGGTTGGGGAGGGGCCTCCAATCCAATTATATTTTGCCCCGGGCCCCCAGAAAGCTCTGTGCGCCCCTGGCTCAGGCATATTTAAGAAACAGATCGAAGCTGATCATATGGAAAATCCTACTTGCAACAATCATATCGAAAAACAGACACAAACCTAAAGTTTTACAAGACCGCACCCTGCAAACATTTCGATTCGGAAACGATTCGAGAACGATTTGCCAAAATCGAAAGCTTGCTTCGATCTGAAAACGAATCGCATGCTCGTATCGGTAGCAAATCGCTTCTGCGCCGAAAATCACTCCGCCGAGCAAAACAAGTCAAAAGCTCAAACTTTCCAAAAAAATCGTTGAAGAGAAATCAAAGGCTCTCAAAATTTCCTCTCAATAGGACTTCAAATCGGTGAAATGACGTTATGTTGTTAGTGTAATTTGGAGATTGGAATCCCATTCAGAGGAAATCGGCTCTCAATATTTTTCTACAGCATGAAGGCTTTGGGAGAAACAAATCAACCAGGAAAGCTTTCATTTTGCGTTTTGAATCTTTTTCTCGTACACTGATAAAAAAATTGTCTTGATTCCAGCAATTCGATAGTCTTCGTTTCGTTGTCTTGAGTAGAAAAATTTTTCAGTCTTAACATGAGAATGCTGTCTCAAAGTAAGATACTGGAAATTCTTGAGCCAAGCAAAAATATTTCTTCGCTCAATACTTATATTTTTCGACCAAGATATATTTTTCTTGAAATAAGATTGTTTAATTTTTTACTCAAGAAACTAAATTATTAATTCACCGGACTTTTTTCGTTTACCGGACTTTCAAGCTCTAAAAATGTATCACAACTAATAAGACCGATTTTAGAACTTGAATTTTTTTCAATTATAATATCATCGGTTTCGTATTTTTTTTTAACTTCAAGTCAACTTTTCTCTTCATCCAAGACAATAAAACCAAGACTATGAGTATTGCTTATCCCGAGACAATTTTGTTTTCGTTATATCCAAAACATGAGTTGCTTGGTTCAAGAAAAAGTGCTTTAAGCCAAGAAATTTTTTTTATCAGTGTACCCTTCGCAAGCATTTTTCGAATCGAGAATGGTCCGAGAAAGCGAGCCTCCGAGAAATTGTTTGCAGGGCATGTTCGCTGTCTGTCACCGTGGCAAATAAAGTATCTATTGAAGCGGTTAACAGAACAATTCTGTGGTGCTAAGGCAGAACCCAATATGTCAAAATAGGTAATTGTCAATATTGGGTCAAGTAATATTGGATTGTGCCATTGCCGTATTGTAAGCATATGGACATATTGGACTCTTTAGTTATGATCTAAATTATTTTAGAGAAACAGTCGACAATATTGGCTTTGGGGAACATTTTCTTTAAAAAACTTTCGACTGTTGGCAATATAAACGAAAAATCGTTTTTTTGACATATCGGGTTTTGGCAATCGTTGTCAGCTATTACGACGACAGGGCTCTGTTCAAGATTTCTGCTATAGCTGCTTTGGTAGCAGCTATTTTCAAGCTGTCAAATTCTCCAAAGCAGTAAGAAGCTGCTATGATATCTTGGACACAAAAAAGCTGCTTTTAGTCGAACATATGTATTGGTGTATCATGATGTCCATTCCTTTGATTTATTAAAGAAATATTTACCACTTGCATCACATTTAATTAATACCGTAATTTATTATTGATTATTAGCCCAAACAAAACAGCATTTGAACCAGTCATTTTAAATATTTCCAAATGACAGTTACGCACACATATAAGTTTTAAAATAGCTGCTTTTTTGCTACACTCGAAACTGCGAGCAACAAAAAGCAGCTACATGAGCAGCTTTTTTCAAATCTTGGACACAGAAAAAGCTGCTTTGGTAGCAGATTTTTTCTGTTTTGAACAACGAAAAGCATAAAAAAGCAGCTAATAGCTGCTATAGAAGAAATCTTGAACAGACCCCAGGTACGCGGCCGATGAAATTATTGCTTGTCTAAAACAATCAGTAATTTGGGGACAGATTGAAAAACTTTATTTAAAACAAAATTGCCAGTGCCGTAGGAGCGGTATGACCTTCTGTGCAAGCTGCACAGGACATCAAAGCCAATTGGGGCCGTAATACACGAAAACGAGAAGCAGCAACGTCCCTTTTCAGGATTAAATCAGTATTAGTAGTTTTGCCACGATAACAACATAATTCAAATTTCCCCGCCACGCAAAATGTACGCGGGCGAGATCGGGGGCGAAAGCGAGTATATATATTACTAGCTTGTATATACCTGCGACCTGTGAAACTTAGGAAATAAAAGTAAGGTTGATAGGTTTTGAGAGCGCCTTATTTTTTAAAATCAAATACATACTGTATCTCTTTGTTTGTAGATGTTATAATTAATAGACTCAGAATGTGTGCTGTTTTACCTCCGTCAATTAAATTGCTGCAATTCCCGAGGAAGCGACAGCAACAGCTATACTTTTTTCACTCCTGATTTTGGCAAGTAACAACTTAATTAAAAATGTTTTTCCAGTTCCGTTTCTAATGACACAAATATTGAAGAGCTGTGGAGCACAACAAAGGGCGCTATAATAACAGCAGCGGAAACAAGCATCGGTTATGTCCAAATAAAAGAATCCAGTAACACTGGATCTCGGACGCAACCTGGCAAAAAAATAAGAGGCAGAATGGCCCTCAAAAATAACGTGAACTCTACAAGCGACCCGGAAAAACGTCAACAACTTGAACGGGAATACTCCCAATTACACCGGGAGGTAAAGAGAAGTGTCCGGCGTGATAAAAGGCGGCAGATAAATGAGCTCGCAGAAAAAGCGGAAAACGCGGCAAACATAGGCAACAGTAAAGGTAGAAACAGAATGGCACGGCGACCGTGGCGGTGGCCGCCGCTCAGAGAGTTTCCCATACATTTAATTTGTCCGCGCCGCCTGGGGAGAAATTAAATGTATGGGAAACTCTCTGAGCGGCGGCCACCGCCACGGTCGCCGTGCCATTCTGTTTCTACCTTAAGGTGCTGTACCAAATTACTAAGCAGCTCTCAGGAAAGCACTCTACTAAAAAGCTAGCCGCAAAGAGTGCGGATAGAAGGCTGCTGTGCGACGAGGAGCAACTCTAAAGATGGATAGATTACTTCTTCGCCGCCCTGAATGGTTCATTTGCACAGGAACCTCAGGAGAACAACAACAATGCACAGGCAATAAGAATCACCACACGTGCCCCATCTAAGACTGAAATAATAACGGCAATTCATGCAGTGGCCAATGGTAAAGCAGCTGGAAAAGATGGCATCCCGCCAGAATTGTTGAAAGCCGACTCAAGCCTCATAGCAGATGCGCTACAGCCAATCCTGGAAATAGCTTGGAACACCTGTACCTTTCCGGAGGATTGGACGGAAGGTATCATAGTCAAAATACCAAAAAGGGGGACCTAACAATATGTGACAACTGGAGAGGCATCTGTCTATTATCTACTGTGGGCAAAATCTTGTCCCACATATTATTATCACGGATAACAGAGGCAGTAGATCGAACGCTTAGAAGACAGCAGGCTGGATTCAGAAAAGGCCGCTCCTACATAGACCATATTAACACCTTGAGAATCATAGTGGAGCAGTCTACTGAATTCCGTTCGACTCGGTTAATAGGAGCTTTATATGGCGAGCTATACGGCAACGTGGTCTCACCAACAAAATTATAGAATTGATAAAAGCTCTATACAACAATTCCAAATGCAGAGTTCTTCACAATGGAAAACTATCCGACAGCTTTGAAGTGAGCTCAGGAGTACGACAAGGATGCCTACTTTCACCATTACTATTTCTTTTAGTAATAAACGACATTCTTGTCAGCCCTCTAGATACCAGAACAGGTGGCATACAATGGGGATTGTTAGACCGCCTTAAGGACCTCGACTACGCGGATGATATCTGTTGGCTGGCCCATAGACACAAGGACCTCAAAAACATGTTAAACAATTTGGCAAAAGAAAGTAGTTCGGCAGGCTTAAGGCTAAATCCGACTAAAACTAAAGAAATGCGGATAAATGCAAACACCCTTTGTTCAATATCTAAACCAATATTGAGAGGAAATTGCTGTACTCGTGAGCTTGAAACGCCTTTACTAAATAAAAGCAATTATTTCAATTTTTTACCATTTATTTATATCAATAAAATAACGGAGAACAATAACACTAACGAATGATTCAATACAATCAACAATTATTTTATTCGAACAATACGAACCGACACTTGGCAGTTTAAATTAATTGTATGTGTGTGTTAAACCTGAATTCGCAATTTGGTAAATCCCAAATTGCGGCTAAACCCTAATAATCGGCTCCATCAAGTTGACCGGACCAAATTAGCAGAACCAAATAAAATTTATACCAAAATTTAGTGCTTTTTAATTGCTAATTAATTACCGAAATAAAAAATTAATTGCTATTTTTTTTAAAAAGTTACGGCGGTTCTGCTACCTTGATATCAAGCTGGCCGGACCAAATTAGCAGAACCAAATAAAATTTGTACCAAAATTTAGTGCTTTTTAATTGCTAATTAATTACCGAAATAAAAAATTAATTGCTATTTTTTTTAAAAAGTTACGGCGGTTCTGCTACCTTGATATCAAGCTGGCCGGACCATTTCAGCAAAACCAAGTAAAACGTTGAATTTTCAATAATACAATGCACCATAATTTATTACTAATTAATTGCTATTAATTTGACTGAAATAAATAATTAATTATTTATTTATTTTTTGTAATTGTAATGGTTCAGCCAGCTTGATGTCAAGCTAGCAGGACCACTGCGGCATGCTACCTATAACTAATGACTAATACCTAAAAGAAAATGCCAGGTATACGAAAATCGAAAAAATAGGTGTTAATAATTTTCAAACAAGAAAACAATCGGCCCTTTTTAGGGCCACCAAATATTCAATACAAAGAATTAGTACTTTATTATGAAGTTGTATGAACTTAAACAATGTCATTATTGTTTTATAATACTTATATTATTAACAAATGGCACAATACGCACCGAGGGGATGTGGTGCAGGCTCATAGGTGGCGTGTTCCTGGCAAGTGTCTGAGGTGTAGTGAGGAACCGTCGATCCAACCGTAGCCAACGGCTCCCAGGTCGGCGGCATCGTAACAGGCGTATCCGCGTGGGCGTGCAGATGGTGTTGTTGGTGCATCATGGAAGGAATCTGATTACAGTTCTATCATCAACGTATATGTATAACCTGAAATACATAATTAAGAATAAATAATACATAAAATGCATTTCTACCAAATTTTCGTTTTATTTCTAACACATTACCATTTACTGCCTCAATTCATGTTTTGTATGAGTCAGACTTTAAACTTTAATGAACTTTTTGAATAGGACAAAAATGAATTTGAACCGGAACAAATTGTGATTGTCTTAGCGGAAACAAATCCTATTTAGATACCTCTTGCATGAACCTTTAATTTAGGAACAAAGAGAAAGTTTCGCTCCGAACCGAACACGGAAACACATAAATAAAGAATCTGGAAACAATGTTGAATATGGACAACGTGATTCAATTTGCCCCACCCACCATCCATCATCAATCATACATCTGTGAAAAAAATATTCATTATTTTTTCATTTTCACCTTCAGATTATTAAAATTATTTTCAATAACTAAATCTATCTCCTCGCTTCCAATTACGTGCAATAGCTGTATCATATGTTTTAATACCAAGAAATCTAAAACACCCGGTATATCATGATATTTAATGGTAAACGTTTTTCCAGTCATTTTTTCGTTTTCATCGATAATAGCCAATTTTAAACAGCATAATCGGGAAGGTTTTATTTCATACTTCATTCCAATGATTTATCAGTTTATCCATTTGGGAATTCTAAAAGTTTCCCTTGTCTTAACTTTTCGACCTTTGCCACGTCCAGCCTTTATATTTATGTTCAGTTTGTCCATTTGGAAATCCTAAAATGTTATAAGTAAAGTATTTAATAACCATTTTTCATTTGTAATAATGTTGTACCATCAGGATATCTCCATATTTCAACTTGACCAACTAAGTTTATCCATTTTGGGAATTCTAAAAGTTTCCCTTGTCTTCACTTTTCCACCTTTGCCACGTCCAGCCATTTGCACTTTATTTTTGGCAAATAAATAAAGCACATCACCACGCACAATAAAAACACTAATTTAAAATAATTAACATTGACTTTGACACTAAGGCCGTGGCGAAACCGTCTAATTGCTTGCTAATTCTAGTACTTTTCATTTAGTAAATTTTCGAGCTTGCTAATTCTTCTTCTTCTCTTGCTAAATATTTGAAATATTTACATTTATGCAGTGGTTGCTACTGGTAACGGTTTTAATAAAAACGTAACATTTTGCGTACATGAACAACAATTTTGCAAAAAATATTAGTGCCATCATTATTCATCATTATTTCATTGTCCGTAACTTTCCTCCCTTTTAAAAAATCTTAAATAAATAATATTTCAAATACTACTTTTACAATTAAACGTCAAGTACATGTCAACCGGTAAAATTTTAGCAAGCAATTCCAGTTTTGGTTTCGCACAGCACTGGAATTAGACTGGGAAGCTTCAAAAAAATCTGGAAGTTTAGCAAGCAATTACCCGGTTTCGCACAGGGCCTAAATATTTATAAAATAAAGGCTGTATCAGAACCTCAAAATATGCAGCGTGCAGCAGCAGCACCAGAGCAACATGCTGCAGTCGGTATCAGATCCTAGTTGTTTCCGCGCACTTTTTATTTGACAGCTCAACCTCAAATTAAAAATTTAAAAATCGCACTAGTTCTATCAATTATTCCTCCATGTCCTTTTAAATAATTTAAAAACAAAAATCCCGCGTCTCCTTGTTTAAAATCACTTGCCGCATTACGAAGTGTCAAAAGTGCTGCATATATATGCAGCAAAATTAGTATTTGAGATGAAAATGCAGCACGCTGGTCTGGTGCTGCTTTGCTTGTCATTTTACCAGCCTCAGCCAATAGAAACACTTGTGATTGCAGCGCTGCATAGGTTCTGATACGGCCTTAAAGCCCAATTACAATGAACCGATCGGAACGCATCGGAATCGGATTGAACTGTCAAATACTAAGTTTACATGCTTACTTGAGTTCCTGACTTGAAATTTACTTGAAATTTCAAGTTGCGTTTTCGGTAACTTACTTGACTTCAAAATGTCTTCAGTTTTACTCGAACTGACAGTTGTCATCATAGAAGCAGTTTCCTCAAACGACCAAATATTTCTTTTTGCCATTTTTTTATTTTTTAACAACAAACACCGCACAGCAAATGACACAAATATTGGGTGCCTTCCATTTAGACAATTGTGTCCGACACAGCGTGTCGCTCTGTGTCGTTCTGTGTAAGCCCAAATGGAACACATAAGTTCATGGAAAATCCGCCACGGCGCACCTTCCTCGTTTTTATTTTTGTTTGGCAAGTAAATCGTAAATTTTATGTTGATAATTTCTTAAGCTAAGTATGCTGTTCTTAAGTACGGCGGTCAAGAAAAATGCTCTTATTATTTCTCGACCCCGGTACAGAAAATTTTGACAAGTGAATGCGAAAACTTTTTTCTTGACTAAAATTGGCATTTGAGTAGGAAAATAATATCTGGCTGCGGGAAATGTTTTTTAGAGTGCTTCCGCATAATAAAAAAAAGGAATTTTCTCAGAAACGTATTTTAAAACAACACTAAAATAATGAATAATCACTTAAATTGTCCTTTAATTATATTAAGCTCTACAAAAACTATTAAAAAAATAATGAAAACACTTCCCGCAGCCAAATTTATTTTCCGCCACAAACGAAATGCCAATTTCGGTCAAGAAAAAATTGTCTTCCCAATTTTTTCTTTACCGCATCAAGAAAAGGCTCCATCTACGTGTCAGAATAGTACTAGCACTTTTCTTGAGCGAACAGCGTACTAGGTACAGAAATTTCTTGAGCAAAAATTTTTGGAGCATTTCTTGACCGATTGCTTAAGCGTTTTTTTACATAAAGTTTATATGGGGAAATTTTTCTTGACCGCCGTACTTAGGAACAGCATACTTACCTTTAAAATTAATTACCCGACATCTTATAAATGCTGGGAATCTTAAAAATGAAACAATATTGTTGTAATTATAAATTAACGATCTCATTTCAAATTGGCGAGGGTTAATAGCATTGTCTTAGTTGTGCCCGGCTGTGTCTAGCTGTGTCGTTGATGGAACACTTCTGTGTCGGACACAGTGTAACACTGTGTCTAAATGGAAGGCACCCATTATATCTATCTTATTCTTATTTCAAATCTAAACGCATGGGGTGGTTCTACACGAGCGTACAACGAACACATTTTTGTGCTTTCGAAACGTCGTTTAAGGAGAAGAGGGTGAGAGGGTATGATGGAATTCCACCTCTTCTCTCACCCTCTCTCCCAGAAACTCACGTTTCGAAAACACAAAAATGTGCATGGGTGGTTCTACACGAGCGTACAGTGTAGAACCACCCACATTTTCAAGTACTCAAGACGCGTTTACATGGACTTTTTTCAAGTCAAGAAGACAAATTTTTCTAATTTACTTGACTCAAGTATACTTGAAGTCAGGACGAGTTTACATGCATATTTTGTTACTCGAAACTTACTTGAAGTATACTTCAAGTAAGCATGTAAACGTAGTAAAAGTAGTTTTCTCAACATGCGTTTACCACCTCGCCGATTACAATGAACGGATACAAACGGATTCAACCGCAACCGCACGGATTCATTTTTGTTAGTTTAGAAATTGGCGGATTGGGCTGTCGAAATTTTTGTAAACAAAACTTCAAACATTTGGCAAATACAACATTTGAATACTTCAAGATAAAAAATTGTAATTAATAATTTATTTTTTTAGTTGTAAAATGTATTAGTTATGTTAGTATTAATAAAGTATTGTATTTTACTCCATTTTCGTCTTCCCAATCCGCACACATTTTGACGTTTTAACGCGAAAAGATCCGTTCATTGTAATCAGTGCGATTTCCTATCCGTTCCGGTGCGTTCTTTTGACATTTCAATCCGCGTAGATCCGTTCATTGTGATTGGGCCTTTAAGCGCACTTCTGACAGATAAATTGAAGTGTCCATTCTGACAGCTGACAGATTGTAAATTGGCACGGTATACAGAAACAAGGTAATGTAAAAGAGAAATGTCATTTGAATGCTGACGTCACTCGGCAAGTCTTCCCCATACAAAATCGAAATTGTTGTTGTTGTTTTCTGTATTAACTTGCCGGGTGACGTCGGCTTTTTCTACGATATTCGAGCTGTCAGTCTCTTTTACACTACCTTGTTTCTGTATACCGTGGTAAATTGGTAAATTGAAGTCCCATTTTCTTTGAATCTGAGTGTGAGATTTCGTTGTGCATGGCTTGTAAACAAAGCCTTCTACATTTACAAGCCATGCCCTACGAAATCTCACACTTTCATTCAAAGAAAATGGCCTTCAATTTATCTGTCAGAATGGACTTCAGTCAGAATGGACTTCAATTTAGCTGCGAGAAAAGCAATTTTTTAACTTAGTTTTTGGAATAAAAAGTGGTAAAATATTGTATTTTATCACTTTTTAGTGCACACGGATTATCAGTGATAAGTTATTTAGTGATCTGACTCCATAAATTAAAAAAAAATTAGTGGTTAAGTGTATTTAAGAGTGTTAATTGATTAGGTGACGTTTTTGTTTACATTTGCGGTGGTTTTTTCGTGTTAATTTAGGGAAAAAATGTTGAATTTGTGTAGTAATATAATAAAAAGTGCTTTTTAAGTGATTAAAGATTATTATAGAATATTATTAAAAACATAAGTTCAGACAAATGTGAAGGAAAAGTGAAAAAGTTATTGTTATTCATTTTGTGTGGTAGTACTTGCACTTATGTTTTTAATAACTCTTCTATAATAATTTTGAACTACTTTAAATTAACTTTTAATTCCATTACTACACAAATTCAACATTTTTTCCCTAAACATTTCATCAGATCACTAAATAACTTATCACTGATAATCCGTGTGCACTAAAAAGTGATAAAATACAATATTTTACCACTTTTTATTCCAAAAACTAAGTTAAAAAATTGCTTTTCTCGCAGCTAAATTGAAGTCCATTCTGACAGATAAATTGAAGAGCCGTTTTCTTTGAATGAAAGTGTGAGATTTCGTAGGGCATGGCTTGTAAATGTAGAAGGCTTTGTTTACAAGCCATGCACAACGAAATCTCACACTCCCATTCAAAGAAAATGGGACTTCAATTTACCAATTTACAATCTGTCAGCTGTCAGAATGGACACTTCAATTTATCTGTCAAAAGTGCGCTTAAAGGCCCAATTACAATGAACGGATCTACTTCAAGTATACTTCAAGTAAGTTTCGAGTAACAAAAGATGCATGTAAACTCGTCCTGACTTCAAGTATACTTGAGTCAAGTAAATTAGAAAAATTTGTCTTCTAGACTTGAAAAAAGTCCATGTAAACGCGTCTTGAGTACTTGAAAATGTGCATGGGTGGTTCTACACTGTACGCTCGTGTAGAACCACCCATGCACATTTTTGTGTTTTCGAAACGTGAGTTTCTGGGAGAGAGGGTGAGAGAAGAGGTGGAATTCCATCATACCCTCTCACCCTCTTCTCCGTAAACGACGTTTCGAAAGCACAAAAATGTGTTCGTTGTACGCTCGTGTAGAACCACCCCATGCGTTTAGATTTGAAATAAGAATAAGATAGATATAATATTTGTGTCATTTGCTGTGCGGTGTTTGTTGTTAAAAAATAAAAAAATGGCAAAAAGAAATATTTGGTCGTTTGAGGAAACTGCTTCTATGATGACAACTGTCAGTTCGAGTAAAACTGAAGACATTTTGAAGTCAAGTAAGTTACCGAAAACGCAACTTGAAATTTCAAGTAAATTTCAAGTCAGGAACTCAAGTAAGCATGTAAACTTAGTATTTGACAGTTCAATCCGATTCCGATGCGTTCCGATCGGTTCATTGTAATTGGGCTTTAAAGGCCGTATCAGAACCTAAAAATATGCAGCGTGCAGCAGCAGCACCAGAGCAACATGCTGCAGTCGGTATCAGATTCTAGTCTTTTCCGCTGTGCAGCGCACTTTTTATTTGATAGCTAAACCTCAAATTAAAAATTTAAAAATCGCACTAGTTCTACCAATTATTAACTCCATGTCCTTTTAAATAATTTAAAACAAAAAATCCCGCGTCTCCTTGTTTAAAATCACTTGCCGCATTACGAAGTGTCAAAAGTGCTGCATGTATATGCAGCAAAATTAGGATTTGAGATGAAAATGCAGCACGCTGGTCTGGTGCTGCTTTGCTTGTCATTTTACCAGCCTCAGCCAATAGAAACACTTGTCGTTGCAGCGCTGCATAGGTTCTGATACGGCCTTAAGGCCGTATCAGAACCTATGCAGCGCTGCAATCACAAGTGTTTCTATTGGCTGAGGCTGGTAAAATGACAAGCAAAGCAGCACCAGACCAGCGTGCTGCATTTTCATCTCAAATCCTAATTTTGCTGCATATATATGCAGCACTTTTGACACTTCGTAATGCGGCAAGTGATTTTAAACAAGGAGACGCGGGATTTTTGTTTTTAAATTATTTAAAAGTACATGGAGGAATAATTGATAGAACTAGTGCAATTTTTAAATTTTTAATTTGAGGTTTGGCTGTCAAATAAAAAGTGCGCTGCACAGCGGAAACAACTAGAATCTGATACCGACCGCAACATGTTGCTCTGGTGCTGCTGCTGCACGCTGCATATTTTTAGGTTCTGATACGGCCTTTATTTTATAAATAGTGTCAAAGTCAATGTTAATTATTTTAAATTAGTGTTTTTATTGTGCGTGGTGATGTGCTTTATTTATTTGCCAAAAATAAAGTGCAAATGGCTGGACGTGGCAAAGGTGGAAAAGTGAAGACAAGGGAAACTTTTAGAATTCCCAAATGGATAAACTTAGTTGGTCAAGTTGAAATATGGAGATATCCTGATGGTACAACATTATTACAAATGAAAAATGGTTATTAAATACCTTACTTATAACATTTTAGGATTTCCAAATGAACAAACTGAACATCAATATAAAGGCTGGACGTGGCAAAGGTGGAAAAGTTAAGACAAGGGAAACTTTTAGAATTCCCAAATGGATAAACTGATAAATCATTGGAATGAAGTATGAAATAAAACCTCCACGATAATGCTGTTTAAAATTGGCTATTATCGATGAAAACGAAAAAATGACTGGAAAAACGTTTACCATTAAATATCATGATATGCCGGATGTTTTAGATTTCTTGGTATTAAAACATATGATACAGCTATTGCACGTAATTGGAAGCGAGGAGATAGATTTAGGTATTGAAAATAATTTTAATAATCTGAAGGTGAAAATGAAAAAATAATGAATATTTTTTTCACAGATGTATGATTGATGATGGATGGTGGGTGGGGCAAATTGAATCACGTTGTCCATATTCAACATTGTTTCCAGATTCTTTATTTATGTGTTTCCGTGTTCGGTTCGGAGCGAAACTTTCTCTTTGTTCCTAAATTAAAGGTTCATGCAAGAGGTATCTAAATAGGATTTGTTTCCGCTAAGACAATCACAATTTGTTCCGGTTCAAATTCATTTTTGTCCTATTCAAAAAGTTCATTAAAGTTTAAAGTCTGACTCATACAAAACATGAATTGAGGCAGTAAATGGTAATGTGTTAGAAATAAAACGAAAATTTGGTAGAAATGCATTTTATGTATTATTTATTCTTAATTATGTATTTCAGGTTATACATATACCTTGATGATAGAACTGTAATCAGATTCCTTCCATGATGCACCAACAACACCATCTGCACGCCCACGCGGATACGCCTGTTACGATGCCGCCGACCTGGGAGCCGTTGGCTACGGTTGGATCGACGGTTCCTCACTACACCTCAGACACTTGCCAGGAACACGCCACCTATGAGCCTGCACCACATCCCCTCGGTGCGTATTGTGCCATTTGTTAATAATATAAGTATTATAAAACAATAATGACATTGTTTAAGTTCATACAACTTCATAATAAAGTACTAATTCTTTGTATTGAATATTTGGTGGCCCTAAAAAGGGCCGATTGTTTTCTTGTTTGAAAATTATTAACACCTATTTTTTCGATTTTCGTATACCTGGTATTTTCTTTTAGGTATTAGTCATTAGTTCTAGGTAGCATGCCGCAGTGGTCCTGCTAGCTTGACATCAAGCTGGCTAAACCATTACAATTACAAAAAAAATAAATAATTAATTATTTATTTCAGTCAAATTAATAGCAATTAATTAGTAATAAATTATGGTGCATTGTATTATTGAAAATTCGACGTTTTACTTGGTTTTGCTGAAATGGTCCGGCCAGCTTGATATCAAGGTAGCAGAACCGCCGTAACTTTTTAAAAAAATAGCAATTAATTTTTTATTTCGGTAATTAATTAGCAATTAAAAAGCACTAAATTTTGGTATAAATTTTATTTGGTTCTGCTAATTTGGTCCGGCCAGCTTGATATCAAGGTAGCAGAACCGCCGTAACTTTTTAAAAAAAATAGCAATTAATTTTTTATTTCGGTAATTAATTAGCAATTAAAAAGCACTAAATTTTGGTATAAATTTTATTTGGTTCTGCTAATTTGGTCCGGTCAACTTGATGGAGCCCTAATAATCTGTACCTTTGAATTATTGTTGAGCGACTGCCAAATTCCGTCCAGATGCTCCGCCTTTTATTCCATTTCCTGTAATCGAAAGCTTGATAATTTTGTGGCTACCCCGTGTTCTTTTAATGAACTGGGTTTTTGAGTTCCCATAGAAAATCGAAAACCCAGGTTTTATCTGGGTCTTCTGGTTCTTCGATTTTGTATGGGAACTCAAAAGCTCCTCAAAATCTCTCAAAACCCAGTTCATTAAAAGAACACGGGGATCGACAGAGAACTCAATTAACACCAAATTGCAGCTGTTCAACTCCAACGTTAAGGCAGTTTTTTTGTACGGTTGCGAAACATGGAAGGTCACCCAATTCATCACGGGGCGCCTACAAGTTTTCATCAACAGATGCCTACGTCGTATCCTAAAAATCCGCTGGCAAGATAGAAATTAAAATGAAGAGCTATGGCACCGTGCCGGCCAAGAAAGGATAGGCGACCAAATCAGGCGAAGGAAATGGATTGGATTGGCCACACCTTGCGACGCGAAAACGATAATCTAGCCAAACGAGCCCTTGAGTGGAATCCGCAAGGATCCCGTCGATTCGGAAGACCTAGAACAACGTGGAGGAGAACCCTATTATCAGAGGCCGCAACAACTGGGAGATCCTGGTCAGAGCTGAGAGCTGTCGCGGAAAACAGAGTCCGCTGGAGGGCAATTGTTTCCGCCTTATGTCCCATGAGGGATTAAATGTGATGACCGTTAGTGAGTGTTACTCTCCTATATATGCATTCCCACAAAGCTGGTTGTTCAAGTATTAAAGACTTCCATGTTATATGTGAAATCTATCCGTGAAATCTTACCTTAATAAATCCTGTAATAATTCTGATCCAATAAATTGACTCCCAGAATTCCATTTATCCTTTATACAGAATGATATGGACTCTGATTGACATTTTCTTCAAAAGAGAGAGAGAGAAGTTGCTTTTATTGTTCTTTCTTTTTTAGAAAATTATACAAATGTCTGCAAACAGCCTTCTTTAAAAAGAAGTCACTCGATCCTTCTCTGAGCCTTGAACCATCGGAGAACATCCCTTTTTATATATGAGCCGTCGGTATTCAATTGGTGACGGTAATTTCTTGGTTTTCTCCTCCAACGAAAAAATACGGCTCAATGGCCCGAAAATGTTTGTATCTCTTTAAGGCAAGTCATACTTATAATAACGATGCAAGAAAATGTTGCGATTTAAAGAAATTTCCATAATTGAAAAGGGAAAATGAGAAAAATTTCATCTTGGCTGGCGATAAGTATCTGGAGCAGAACGAAATTATATGATGAGAGTAAGCTATGGAAAATATTCAAATAGGAATAAAAGTTTAAGGGTTACTCTCAACTGTTTAGCATTTTCTTTTCTGTTTTTTCAGCATTGTTATAAATTTAAATTTAACTGTGATGTCGATAAATTTCGCATAACTATAAATACGTGGCAATAAAAATTTAAATTTATGTTTAGGAGCTGAGATAGCGAAATACATTTAAGCGTTGACGAGATACGAAACAAACTTTGTAATCAGCTCCTCTACATAAAACAAATATTGAGCTCCCTGGACGAAAGAAAAATGGGAGGGAAAGATAAAGGAACAATTTGGAATGAAATTTAAAGCTGTTAAAAAGTTTAGTTTAGTTAAAAGAGCTGCTCCTGATATGTTGAAGTTTTTGGTTAACCAATTTCGGCAAACCTGTAAGTTGTGTACCTCATCAAATTAGACGCAAAAATACATTTTTAAGTTTTATAAATTTAGTTTTTGGAGGTAGCCCTAATAACATATCCGGCCGACTCAACAGGTTAATAATAACGTACCAAAGTGTCGCTTAGGTCGGATGTTCACCTAATGGATGGTACACTTCCTTGTTCACCTGGTAGTCTGGTACATACTGCCGGCGTCACAGCCTTGTCGGATGGTTAGTGAAATTCACTTCTTTCAGAAGTCATAACATCCCGGCGAGGCTGTACCCGGCTAACCCAGGCGGTTGCATATATTTCTCAGCCGGCTGGTTACAAAAATAAAATCATACAACATCGAGAGTTCACACACGAGGCTCACTGTCTCCTCTAGATTACCCTTAACCTATCATATCCTCTTTCTATCCTTCAAGCAAAGCTTGCTACTATACATTGCATAATGACATGTATGCAAAGCCTTCTATACCCAGTATGGAATGTAAGCCTTCCAGAGTCCATTCTGTACACTTTCCTTCGAATGCGTAACGTCTACTTTCTAGATCGAATCATCCCTTCGATTAACATTGCGATAACCTATGGTCGAAGGCATAACGACGACCTTTTATACGTCTTATAGAGTTTATCCTTCTAGCTCAGAAGGTACACTTCTCAGCTGGGCTGAGAAACGGGCCGCGCTTATGTGCAGGGACCGAACCGGCCGAAAGCACCCAAAAAGGTATAAGAAGAGAAAACACCGCATAACGAGCATGCGACCGAAAATGCGGTTTCCTTCTCGACCCTCCCCGGCACTCCGGTACCGAGCCGGTCCGGTCCCTGCACACAAACGCGGTCACATTTCCCACTGCACAGTGGCTCAGCTAAGACATGCAAACACAAAAAAAACAATGCAACATTTAAGAGCACAAAACATCAAACAGAGAAGCGTGCAAAAACAATGAAAAAATGGAACACACAGGGAGTCACGCCACATTAAAAAGAGTACTTTTAAGGACATCTTCGCTAACTTGCATGCTAAAAGCACTCGCATTTTTGTTAACATTTATAAGCATGCGGTTAACTGGTTCGTGCATCCCATAATTGGTGTTAGAGGAATTAATGTACAAGAGAGGTGGACCTCTCAGGTTGTAGTTGTTCACTCTAAATGACGTACGGGTTCGTAGGAAGCCTGAGTCAACTTTGTCATTCAACAAACGATGAACGAATATAACGTCAGCGACCTCGCGACGCTTATGGAGAGAGCTCAAGTTGAGCAATTTAAGTCTGTTCCCATAAGGCGGAAGAATAAGTGGGTCATCCCACGGGAGGTGACTGAGTGCAAAACGGACGAACTTCCTTTGAACCGATTCGATTTTATCGACAGGAGTAGTAAGGAGACCATACTTGGGAGGCGTATTCAAGCAGAGGCCTAACTAGAGATATGTATAAGTGTTTGGTGATGAGGGGGTTGTTGAATTCCTTAGACCATCTTTTTATAAATCCCAGGACTGAATTGCCCTTGGAAGAGATATAATTGATGTGGGTGGAGAAATCCAACTTACTTTCTAACCTAACCCCTAGATCGATAACAGAGTTAGTACGGGAGATCTTGTTATCGAGAAAAGTATAGTCATAAGTTATAACGCCTCGTTTTCTACAAAAAGTCATGACCTCACATTTACTAACGTTAAGGACCAGGTTGTTGTTGGAACACCAAGAGTAGAAGGTGTTTAGGTCTGCTTGCAGAAATTTGCAATCCTCGATACTCCTTATGTGGCTGTACAGTTTGATGTCGTCGGCATAAATAAGGATTTTACAGTGCCTTAGCAGGGTAACAATGTCATCGATTGATAAAATAAAAAGAAGAGGACCGAGATGACTTCCTTGCGGGACACCAGAGGACGCTTCGATGTTTTTAGATTTGACTCCGCGGAATAGAACCTGATAGGTTCTGTCGGCTAAGTACGACTGGAACCACACCACCAGGGCATGCGGAAAGCCTAATTTTTTTAGTTTTAGAACTATAATAGAGTGAGAGAGCATGTCGAAAGCTTTACTGAAGTCTGTATAAACACAGTCAGTTTGACAGCTAGTGACAAAGCCTCGAACAGTGTGAGAAGAGAACTCAATACAATTCATTCCAATATGAAGGTATAAGAGCTATTTTTTGGCTTACCATACATTCCAATATGAAGGCTTCCAATTTCTACCAAGATATCCTGCATTCCGATTTCGTAAATTCCCTACTGGCTACTGGGTACTTCCAAGTCATGCACAGCGAAATCTCACACTCACATTGAAAGATTCATGGGACTTCAATTTATCTGTCAAACTTCGAAATGAGAATGACGGTTATGTGCTTTTATTGGAAATATTTGGAAAATAACTGCTGCCTTCATCTTTTTGACCCTTTTTTTCTCTCCAAAATAAAATTAATATAAAACAAAATTTACTCGAAAGAATTTTATTATGCTTATAAGAATTTTATTTAAACAAACGCACTAAAAAATTACTTAGATATGACAAAACAATACTTAAAAACATCTATGGATTAATTTCGCTTTCTATTTGAGGATGTTCACTTAAAATCCGTTTTACTTCCTTGAAATTGTCTGTATTATGTTCTTGCACTATTTTTTTGGTGGACCATTGACCAGTGTCGCTGTAACTTCCAAAACAGCAGAGCAATCACATGTACTGGCATCATATTCAACGTTTCCTTCTATAGCACCCACGCACGCGACTGCACCTGTTTCTAGTATTATTATACTCAGAAATAGTTTTTATTATAACAAAAAAACAAAATACCTGACATAGCAACAGACAATGTCCCGATGCTTGGATTCTCCAGGGCTTCGCGAGATAAGTTGGCGCTGACCTTAAAAATGCATTTTTTGTTGCCTTAATTCTTTCCTCGCTCTGAATTTCGGTCGTGCAAAGTTCTGTTGCTTATTTATGGAAACGTTCCTCGTAAAGATCTTTAATTTCTTTAACAAAATCCACCCTAACAATAAAATATATCGGTATATTTTCCACTATAAAATGGAACAATCTGCACGCACTTTATCATTATGGCACTGAAGAAATGACGTCCTTTTTGAAGTAAAGTTTCTTTTAATGTATTCCTATTAACTAAGCTAGCTGCAATATATCTCAGAAGATGTTTACATATAACGTGAGAACAAGACGGTCCTCCATGACCATCATAAATCCCGCAAACGAATCGTATTAATCAAATATATTTAAATTGCTAACTATTTATCACGAGTATCATAAACCTGAGCACTTTTTGCACTTTTGCACTTTTTTATTTTGATACAATATTCTATACAGGGTGTATCACGAACAGTGACAAAGCGGCCGGCTGTGGATAGGTTATGGATAGACAAACAAAAAATCGTGTGGGTGGGCGCGGGGAAATCGTAACGGTTTAGCCGCTAGGGTGTTTTTTTTAGAGTTTTACATATCACCGTGTATTTTTGTAACCCTATGACCTATTTGCATGAATAAGGTATCAGTGTACGCAGAAAACTCCCACCTATCTAAAACTGTCAAAATCAAGGTTCTACCCTATCAACTTCCAGAGCAATGAGTGGTCAAATTCAAAACTTTGGTTTTTTCACTAAAATTTCAACTAAAACCACCTTTTTCTCCAAAAATACGTAGTTAACTGATTTTTTTTTTTGCAAAATTGGAAAGCTTGAACAATTCCCTATGAATAATGTCCAACAATTTTTATGCTACGGCCTTTACTTTTGAAGTTATTAGCAAGTTTGATGTTGAAATTAGCCTTATTTTGTGCTTATTTGGTACTTTTTAGCAAAGCTTAAGTGAAAAAGTACTAACTAAAAAAGCAAGAAATACAGCCAATTTCAGCATTTAAATTGCTTATAACTCCAAATATAAAAGCCGTAGGATAAAAATTGTCCCGACATTATTCATAGGAAATTGTCCAAGCTTTCCAATTTTGCAAAAAAATATCAGTTAACTACGAATTTTTTGGAAAATACAGGGTGATATGTAAAACTCTAAAAAAAACTTCAAAACGCCCTAGTGACTAAACCGTTACGATTTCCCCTCACCCACCCGTACGATTTTTGTTCGTCTATCCATAACTTATCCACAGCCGGCCGCTTTGTCACTGTTCGTGATACACCCTGCATATAAAAATGAATGTGTGTATGCATGTATGCTCGCAATAGGCTCCTACACCGTGCAACCGATCTTAATGAAATTTTAACCATGTGCTATTTACATTAAAACTTAGAACATAGGCTATTTTATTACTTTCTAAAGCCAATCCCAGATGGCGCTGTCATGGAGAGCTTCGTTGAAAATCATCGCAGAGCTTTGAATTTTTGCATAAAGGTCCGTGGGGGCTCCCAAGATGCACCTGGAAGCCAGATTTTCGAAATTCAAACTGGCCGCCGAAATATGCTTGAATTCGCCAATTTTATTCCGATTCCAATGAAAATGGGTATCTGGATGTTTTTAAGATTGCAAATAACGAATTTATGATCAAAACTTATCAATTCAAAATGGCTGCGCCAATATGGCTGACGAATTTTGTTAATTTTGTTCCGATTCCAATGAAAGTGAGTATCTAGGGGTTTTTAATGTCGCAAATAACGAATTTTTGGTCAATTTGAATATAGGTAAGAAATCACGAATTTATGATCAAAACTTATAAATTCAAAATTGTGGGGCTAAGTGTCATTTCCCGGTTAGCTGTATGTAGGTTGTTCAACAGTTGGAAAATCCGAAAATCTTAACATTCTAGCTACAAATGGAAAAACATTGAAGATTATGTATCCTGAAGCTCTCTAAGCAATCGGTTCAGAATTTATCAACAAGGTTTTTTTGGAAAGATGGTAAGAAGAAGCGGAAATGTGGGACTTATATATAACGGATAAGAAGGAAGCGAGGGAGACCCAACCCCTCCGCTGGAAGACCAGGGCGCCCAGGGCTTAGGGATGCCAAACTAGATGACATCTCCTCAGAATCGGGACCGATGGAGAGAGCAGCTGCGAGAGGCCAGGACCGGATCCCGGTTGTAACGCTTAGATTAGCCGAAACAACATTATCTCTTTTTCGCATAGTATTTTTAATGAAGCTTTGATCAAAATTATAAAAATTAAAATAAACTAAAATATGACTATGACTCAACAACGAAGAACTTAGAATGGTAGCATCAGAAATATCTCCTTTTGATATTTATGAGTTAGATTTATTGAGAGAATAGCAGTTTAATGTTGAAGACCTCCGTCCATTTGCCGCAGTAAAAAACACTTTTAGTTTCAGAACAACAATCAACAACAACGCGAACTATTATTCAATTGGTAGATCAACGGGACAGGTGAGACAAATGGCAGCAATTAGAGTGGCTGAGACAAATGAACAGGTGACGCACGCTTACAAGACAAACGAGCCAGACATTCTACTTTGCGAATGAGATCACGATTACACCATGCCCATGCATTCCAATGTTATGATTGGTCCAATGGATAAATTGTGGCAATAATGTCATGATTTCAACTTTCGAAAAGCACCTGGGATATGCTGTTCCAATGGCAAAGCTGATTTGTCACAACTGAATATTCCATTTGAGTCACTTGGGGCTTACGTGGATATAATTTCTTCGTTGTTCGAACATGTTTTACTACTTCCTTTATTTCGCTTCGATGGGTGCAGCGAGGCGCAACGGGTTCCAGCAATACATCATATAAATGTATATTGAATCTAATGTCTCGAACTTTTATAGGAATAATTGGTTTTTCGTTGTTGGTTGTTTTAACGTTCTTGGTTTTAATGTCTTGTTCGTATTTATCACCACTTGAATTTTTTTATTTTTTCTTTTAATTGATTTTGTTGACTTCTGACGGAATTGTCTGCTTCTTGTTGTGGTGCGTTATTCATGTGAACCTGCGCCAAAAGATCTATCAATCTTTGCTGCTATTCTTGCTGTTGCTGATGTATTCTCACAAATTCTTCAAATTTTTCCAGGTCCGTTTTTCTTTAATTTTCTTCTCCTCGTCGCCAGTATGTTATGTATTGAAAATGAAACGGGTGCGCAGTTTAAGCAATACCACCAGAGTGAAGTTTATTTCAATTCAATTCAATCGGTGCTGCCAGATACAATATATTACAATAGTTACTTATTTACAAGAAATATGAAATATTTATTTATTTATTTATTGCCAAGCAAGGCACTTAATTACTAATTACAATTAAATACAAAAATTAATTAATCTAAAGGAACATCAGTGAGTATTTAACATCGTATTAAACTAAGGTCTAGGTCTATCATGTTAGTACAATCAGGAGGACAGCAGGGAAGTTAGTTTTCTTTTGTAGTTCATTTTGTTAATTGGGGGAGAGAAACAGGCCGCGTAGGTATTGAAGGTAATACAGCACCTGTTAACGGGTTCGTTTCTAGCATATTCAGTGCGATGCGGGTACTCTCTCTATTTGGAATGTCTTGTTTGTCGAGTATCGTTAAATTTGATGGTGTCCGACAGGGAGTGTACTTTGAGGTTATTGTTCAGGACATCCAGGGTAAAACAAGATATGAGCAATTTACGCCTAAGGGATAGAGGCAAGAGATCAAGGATTTTGAGTCTGTCCGTATAGCGAGGAAGGTTGTGAAATCCGAAGGATTATGAAGGTTCCTAAGCGCGAAAAGAAGGAACCTCTTTTGGACTGATTCTATTCGGTTTAGACTTATTAGAAATATGGGATCCCAGATCTGGCACGCATATTCAAGTATAGGACGGACTAATGCGCAAAACAGAGCTATAATAACCCATACATTGTCGAATTCCTTAGCTCTTCTCTTAATAAAGCCCAACAGCTTGTTGGATCTGGCAGTTATATTGTCATAGTGTAAGTTAAAGTTTAACTTGCTGTCGAGGACAATGCCAAACTCAACAATGTGATCGACACGATCCAAGACTTTGTCATTGAGGTAATAATACTGCAGCTGTCTGTTTCTTTTCCTGGAGAAGGTAATTACGTGACACTTACTGGTATTGAGAAGGAGATTATTAGTGGTACACCAGTCTTATAGTGCATTAAGTTTCGACTATAAAAAGGATACATCTTGAGACTTTATAGCACTATAGATTTTTAAATCATCGCACTCCGCATCATTTAATTTTTCAGATAGATCGGAAATTAATATGTTGAATAGCAGTGGTCCTAGGTGGCTGCACTGGGGTACACCTGAGGTTACATTGATTTCTTTTGAAAGGAAACCCTGAAATCTTACCACCTGAGTTCTCCCGTTAAGGTAAGAAGTTATCCAATCCAAAAGGGGACCGGATATCCCAAATCTTGATAATTTCGTGAATAAAATATGGTGGTCTACTCGATCAAATGCCTTGCTAAAATCAGTGTAGACAGCGTCAAACTGGTGGCCTTGTTCCATGCCGCATAGTAATTCGGAGGTCAGTATCATAAGATTGGATGTGGTGGAACGACCTTTTCTGAAACCATGTTGCTGATCGTTTAGGTTCGGAACAATTAGAGGGGCAATCTTGTCATAGATAAGTTTTTCAAATAGTTTAGGGATAACAGATAGGATAGCAATGCCCCTATAGTTGTCCACCGCATGTTTATCACCTGATTTAAAGATTGGTGTGAGGTAGGATTTCTTCCATACCGAGGGAAATTTACCGATAGATAAGGACTTGTTAAAAATTAGGTGAAGAGGGAAAAGCATGTGTTGAGCGTGGCTCTGCAAAAAGCTTGAAGGCAGACAGTCCGGACCGTGTCCTTTATTGATCTCCAGGTCTTTTAGACCGGTCATTATATCTTCGACCGAAAAAGATATATTGTCTAAAAGGACCGCAGTTTCTAAATGCTCTCTTGGGTTAGTGTGCGCAGTAGAAGAAGTGGGGCAGAAGATTTCTGAAATTTCTTGGGGGAGTGAGGAGTGTGTGATGCCATTCGTCATTGTTGTCGGGTAACCTGATGTTTTTCGCTTTAAATTAACGAAGTCAAAGAATTTTTTTGGATTAAGAATGATATTTTCACCGACAGTCTTTACATAGGTAGTATAGGCCTCCCGTGACCTATGACTAAATTCTGAGGCTAACCTGGCATATTCAGATGTCTGCTCAACACTAATCTTGTTGTTATTTTCACTACGCGGTACAATTTATTTCTCCTATTACGAAGAGAACGAATGTTTTTGTTAAGCCATGGCTCCGTCAATTTATCCCTTTTTTTGATTTAGGGTACGAATCTGCCAATGGTGTTGAAGATAACATCGTAGAATCTTGTAACTAACTCGTCAATATCGTCACCATCAAGTAGATCCTCCCAGTTAAGAAGGGGTAATTCAGTCCTGATACTAACATTATCAGCATTCTTAAAATCGTAGACTACAGAAATGTTATAGGAGGCGAGATAATTAGTTATAGTGGAACTGAGCTCCACGACCCACGCGGAATGATGGGTAGTATTATTAAAAAGGTTCTCCTCCTCAGAAGCAGAAAGTACGTTCAAATCCTCATAGAGGTTGGTGAAAATTAAGTCCAACCAATTACCATTCGAATTTGGTTGGCTAATTACCTGTTGTAAGTTGTTACTGTAAAGATCGTCGATAAACTTTATATCGACAGGGTTCGATACATTAATAGGAAGTAAATAACTGTCTTCCTCGTCGCGGATAAAAGATATATTTGCCCGATTAAAATCGCCTACACTGAGAAAAAGGAGATGTGCATTCAAATCATTCTCGCTTAACCCAACTCCGCCACGGAATTGGATACGGCGAAATCAGCATAGGGGTTAACTCAACTTCCTGGCGTAGTTGACAACGCAATGGTGTCAATTCCGTGAGGAATTGGGAGAAACCCGCCGGAATTCGTTAAATAACATACCCCCGTTGATTTTATGTTATACGCAATTGCATGAAGTACAATAGATGATTAAGAAACGTCGCTGAGCATTTGATTTGAATATTTTTTATATTTCGATTAATTTTGAAAAAAATTCATTCAAATTAAAATACTTTTGAAGGGATGTTAAAAATGTTTGAGTCGATAAAATCTGCGGTCCATCAAATGATATCTCTCGATAGGTATACAATTAATATATGTTTGTTAACATCGGAGGTTTCATCTATTATATGAATCACATTATCATATATAGATTCGTCGGAGTTTGGAGGTAAGTAAAAAGAACCGATAACAATGTGTTTCTTTCCAAACTTTACTCGTACTAAGACATGTTCAAAAGATTGTGACGATGTAGTCGCGATCAGTTCACTATTTAAGGAGTCTTTAACAGCTATGAGGACACCACCTCCTCTTGAGAGACCGGTAGATATATAGTCTCTATTGCATCTATGAATTGACCAGCTGCTGTCCAGGATCTCCTCGTTAAGGAAGGAATCATTCAACCAAGTCTCGGTTAACACTAGAACATTGAAGTGACACGATTTGAAGTCGATAAAAAGATTCTTTAGTTTGCCTCTCATCCCACTGCAGTTATGGTAGAAGAGCCTTAAGTCATCGGAAGAGGTTTGATGGGCTTGGAAACGGTTAGAATTTCGGGGGAAGGTAGTTATGGACGATAATATCTATTCGATTCTTCCCGACTTTTTTGCAGTTGGGAGGGTTGCTTTGCTCTGACATGAGACGCATATGCAGAAAGGTCCTTGCTAACTTGCTGAGGGGAAATTTGGAACTGTTCATGGAAGTTTGTAAACAGTTCAAGGAGGGTATTATGTTCTGTAGGTAAACCCTCTTGCTGAATAGAAATAATGAGACTAGTCCTGGTCTTACCATTAATGCAGGTCGAATCAGGTTTGTTGTGCATGTAAGCCAGGAAAAGACGAAAGTCATCAAAGATCCCCTTTTCTCGCAAGCGCGAAAGCAAATATCTACTCTCTGAGGAATTAGCAGATATAATGGTATTTTTTACCACCGGGGGTTGTAGAGGATTCAAGAAAGGCGACTTGCATCTTACCGGTTCAGACGGCTTTGGTTGAGGCGGGCTTGATTGAGGTGGAATTGCATCGGAGATATTAGCGTAGGAACGGCCGCCGATAATAATGTGACTACGCGCAAAATTCGGGTAAGTTGTTGGTAATGGATTATTTGTTTTAGTGTTCTTGGTTAGTGAGTGTGTGATTGGTAGTGGGTCATTAGTACCATTAGTTTTCCTGGTTAGTATGTTGGTGGGGTTTAGGTTGGGGCTACTCTTAGCTATATTAGTGTTGCTACTTAGCCTATCTAGCCTAGGGTAAGTGGTTGGTAAAGGATTAGTGTTAGTGTTCCTGGTTACTGAGTTAGTATTTGGTAGTGGATCATTAGTACCGTTAGTGTGCTTGGTTAGTGTGTTGTTGGGGTTTAGCTTAGGGCTACTCTTAGCTATATTATTGTTCTAACTTAGCCTATCAGTCCAACGGCGGAGAGTTAAATTTTTCCAGGTAAAGATGTCTGCCTCAGAGTTCAGGATCAACCAATCGTATCTTGAGGGCAAGGCGACCTTGTAGCTCCGGGGTTTATTGGCCTTCTTATTTCGATGATTGACTTCTTTGCAGTTAGATATATCAATCGAGAAGTCAGTTTTAAACAACGAATTTACCCAAGATGGGTCAGATCGTGGTGGCGCGCCTTGGAGGGAGTATTTGGACACATCGTCGTTGGTGTTCGAGAAATTTACTGGTCTGAAGTATATATGCCGCTACGTATGGCTGTTTTTAAAGCCCGCTGTCGTTTCCTTTTATTGCTGCTCCCTGAATTTTTCGGTGTCCGTTGATCCTTGCCATTTTTGTTGATTTTTTCCAGCCTGGCATCCCATTCTGCCTGAGACCAAGTTGTGCCGAACTTACTTATCGTACGCTCGGGCAAATGAATCGGTGGTAGCTGAAGCGGCGAATTCCCCGAAATAGATAAAGTCTGCTGGTGGAGGCTGTTGGTTGGGGACCTCAGAGTAAAGTTCTCGTCGTAGATAATATCGCTGATGTTCATGTCATTGCTGTTTCTACTCGATGGCAGATCTTCACTTAATGCTGCGAGAGGATAGATTGGAGGTTTTGGACTATGTAAGTCACCATTTTCTTAATTAAGACTTAATTACCGCCAATTTGGTTCGAATGTTGTTGAGCTGGGAATTGAGATCCGTTTTAAGCACTTCAAAGGATTTTTCAAAGGCAGAGAATTTGCCCCCAAGGTCGGCCAGACTACCTTCGATGTCGGCGCTGGTACTGCAGCGGTTGGCGGCTGAGCTTTATTTGATTTTTTAGGGCTGCACAGTGTTCGAAGTGAGGCGGGATAGGGTGGGATGCATTTTTTTATCCGAAGCTTCCCTGTACCCCCAAATGAATGATTTTTGGGGATAATTTTGATTTTTTTTCAATCGAGTCTTTCTCAGAAAATTGGGTGTCACGGGTGGTTTGAAACACCCTGTATATATATGTACCAATATATATATAACATGTATATATGCATATATGTATATAACATGTATATATATATATATATATATAACATGGCCCGATATATGCGCACTAAGGCTGTAGGCAGCGAAAAAAAACCGAATTTCGAACGATCATTTCTCGCGATAGGGAGTTTTTTCCGCTGTGCGCCCATGGGAACTTTTTATCTACTCACCGAAAGCTATAAGTGAGTAAAATTTGGGCCAATTTGACCGGGACCCATTTCCCATACAAATTCTGCGGGGTCCTTTCAGTTTTTAACCGATCTAGCTTTGAATATATATTCATATCGTGTTAATTTTGTCTAAAAAATTATTACTTTTACAAAAATGGATAAATTTGTGATAAAAAAACTACCCTCTCAAACAAAAAAAGAAAAAACCAAAAAAGTTATTGCGTTACAAAGTTATGCGTGCACAATACCAAAAAAAATACTTACGCTTCGAATTGATAACCTCCTCCTTTTTTGAAGTCGGTTAAAAAAAGAAAAAATCTGGTTGAACAACAACATATAGATAAAAGGGCGCAGGAAGAAGAGCCTTGTAACGTACCTAGTCCAAATCAGCTTTGCCATTGGAACAGCACATTCCAGGTGCTTTTTGAAATTTTAAATCGTGACAGTATTGCCACAACTTATCCATTGGACCAATCATAACATTGGGGTGCATGAGCATGCTGTAATCGTGATCTTCTCATTCTCAAAGTAGAAGCTCTGGCTCGTTTGTCTTGTAAGCACGCGTCGCGCCGTTCATTTGTCTCAGCCGCTTTAATTGCTGCCTCGCCTCGGTCTCCCTCGCTTCCTTCTTATCCATTTCCGCTTCTCCTTACCATCTTTCCAAAAAAAACCTTGTTGATCAATTCTGAACCGATTGCTAAGAGATCTTCAGTAGGTATACATTATGATCAATATTTTTTTCATTTGTAGCTAGAATGTCAATATTTCACGATTTTCCAACTCTTGAACAGCTAAGCGGGAAATGACACTTATTTGGCAAAATTCGTCCGCCATATTGGCCCCACAATTTTGAATTTATTAGTTTTGATCATAAATTCGTTATTTGCTACCTTAAAAACTCCCATATTGCAATTTTCATTGGAATCGGAATAAAATTGACAAACTCGTCGGCCATATTGGTGCGGCATTTTGAATTTAAGTTTTGATCATAAATTCGTTATTTTCTACCTTAAAACCCCCAGATACCGATTTTCATTGGAATCGGAACACATAGCACATGGCTAAAGTTTCATTAAAATCGGTTGCAGGTGTAGGAGCCTATTGCAAACATACATACACACCTTCATTTTTTTATATATAGAAGAATTACATATACTAGTCGGGCCCCTGCACAATTGTGCAGAGTATATATTATTTTAATTATCCCAAAGCCCACAGTGGTAATTCCTCAAACTGTAACTTCCTGTTTTGGATCATTTCGAACTTGAATTTAATTTTAGTTATCTCCTGGTTTATTTTTTTAATTACATTAAAACTTTTTTATAAACCAACTTCTCAGTTACAATTCCTTGAGGGGTAACTTTCTGTTTTAGACCACTGGAAACATCAATTTTACAATCGCTGTATACAACTGACCGTACGTAAGACATGGTTCCGGAAGAAAAAGACCAACTTTTTCGAATGTTTGACCTTGTGACTTATTTATTGTCATTGCATACGCTAGGCGCAGGGGAAATTGATGATGCTTGAAATTAAATGGAAGAGCAGGGTCGTTTGATGTATCCAGGGAAATTCGTGGGATAAAGCGAATCTTGTCTATTGAAGATCATGTAAGACACTCGGCTTGGATTACATTCGCGCGAAAGTCCCCAATAGCTAATCTGGTTCCATTACACAAACCATTCAGAAAGGTTTCGTAGTAACAAAACTATGCAACCTTTTTTTTTAAATTTAACTTATGTGGGGGCATACCGGATGGGTTCCAAGTATTAAGAAATTCTACTGGAAAGTTTACTTGGTAAAAAAAACTATCGTCATCTATTACCGTGACGTGATCATTTTTGGGACATAAAACTGCTCTTTTAGATATTCTAAGGACATCTTGCGTTGTGAAAGTTTCTCCAAACCCACCAGTAACAATATTTTTTGAGTTAAATTTAGAGGGAATTAAAATACTATACTTTAAAAGGCAAAAACCATGGTACAAATACTCCATGTAAAATGCAAGGAATTATTTTTTCGAGGCTGCATTTACTTATTAGAACAAAAATTTAAGTGTTTAAAAGAAGATTGTATTTAATATCAGAGACTTTTGAGTTATCCCATATATTTCCTTCAATACCATTATATCCTTTGAATGCATTGAAAAATTAAAATTATTGGTAGCATATATTCTTACCTGGTGTACCATCGTATACCATGCAAAATTGCAATGAAATCGATGCAGTAGTTCTCACGTGAAAATTTTAAAACAATTTATTTCCCAAAAAAAATTCATAAATCGGCTACCAGTGACGTCACACCATAAAAGCTCTCCGTAAGAGCATATCTTGGGCAAAAACTTGCGTTGAGAGAATATGAGAGAATAAGAGTGAGCTTTCAAAGCTTTCCATAAGTATAGATGTGTTCTTTTAATGAACTGGGTTTTGAGAGCTGAATGAACCCAGTTCATTAAAAGAACACGGGGATTGTTAAAAACATGTAAGAATTCCGGTTCAAATTCGAAATATGACCAGCTAGAAAACTTTGACAGTATGTAATTTATGGATAGACATTAACGAAAAACCACTTCTTACACCTGGAGGACGGGGCAAAATGGTTCTTACACCCTGATAATTATGTAAAAATTTCCGTGCGATTGCTAAATCTCAACTTATCCCGATATGAGGGTTCTTGCGGCTCCCCCTTGTTTTCTCTTGGGGTCCCTGCCCAGCCCAGCCGGAAAATCCTTTGACCGCTGCCGTTTTGGCAGTGCATTGCCCGCTAGAAGATGTAGGAGCTGATGCTTTCAATTTTCTAGTGGGTCCAGAAACTTTTGGCAGTACAGCGGCTGTCTGGGCCCGCTCGTTGGAGCCTCCGGTGTCCTGACCACTGTCCTGCCTTCGGTTTGTTAGGAAGGACGTTGGAAATGTGGGACTCGGGTGTGCTCCGTGAAGCTCCCCATTTCCAATGTGGCCTTCCTTGCCTTGGCCCTCTTCCTCTTGGTAGCACCAATGAAGAAGTGGGGCACACAGGGAGTCACGCCACCTTAAAAAGATTCCTTTTAAGAACATCTTCACTAATTTGCATGCTAAAAACACTCCCATTTAACCGGTCGTACATCCCATAGGGTAAGCGCCTTGTGACTTGCAGCTTGCTCCAAGCGCTTACAAGAACTTATCTATTTCACGGTAAACGCTGGAAAAAATTACAGACATCTCATCAAGTGACGATGAGCTATTTTTAATTGAAAATGTAGTGTTGAAACTATTACGGAAAAGGCAACGTGTGCATGAAATTAACGTCGAAAGAAGGAGATTAGGTGAATCCCACCATCTATTTCCTCCAATGAAATCCGATGGTTAGATTTTTCACTTTTGTGAGAATGAAGTTGAGCACGTTTAACTACGTTCTCCCAAAAGTCAAAGGATTATTAATGAACAACTGGGGAAATTTGTACAAGCAACCAATATATCCGGAAGAGTGCAATTTATTTTATTTGTAATTTTAATCTTGTCCCATATGGCTCTTCTTTGAAATATAGGTACATACAACTAATTAATTCTTCGTCATCTACCATTTCTTAATACAAAGAAAACTTTTCGATGCAAATAAAAAACGTAGAAATACACTACTAGAAATATACACATTGGTGTCCGCCAGCTTAATAAGCACTGGAAATAATGTTTCACTCATTCTTGTTTGCCGGACGAAACTTCCAGCATTCGCTTGAATGTCGGTAAAAGGTTTTTTTGTGAGCGCACACGCTTGAAACAATGGAGACTTTTACTCGCGCCTGTAAGCGCTTGTCGGCGATTGTTTTGTTGGGGGATTTTGCGAGTGATTGTTAGCGGTTTATTTTATAGAAGTGTAAAAACAAAAACTTGGAAGTACGATTATGAATTTTATTTAGACTTTACAAAAGTAGAAAGTTTGAATATTTGATGAGGCGAACCCGCACGTCCGAAAGCCGAAATCCCAACTGATGAGAGTCATTCGCGCAAGTTCTTAGTGGATTGAGCAAAAGTGCTTACCCAAGCATAATTATGATAAGCGCGTGTTATTGTGCACATTCAGCGCATTTATCTTTTATGGATGAATGAAGTTCATACATAATTAATATGCGCGTGTTAAATTAGTTGCGCATTCAGCGAATTTATTGATTAAAAATGATTTATTAAAGAATGAACGGATGAAGATATTGAATTACGGGCATTATAACACGCCCCCCCTTAGGAATGAAAATCATACCTAGGGTTGGTTTGATTTTCATGTGCAGGCTTAATGTTCATGTCTAATTTCTTATTTTTTTTTCTGTTTCTTTGTTGAAATTTCTATTTCAGCATAAGGCTCGATATTTTGCGAATTTTGACTTGCGGACGTCTGAGTTCTTGTATAAAATTTACAAAATTTTAAGTTAGGGCAATACTTATATGCTATAAAAATAATTATTGAACATGATATAATTATAAGAATTAATGAAAGTGAATACAAATGAAGAGTGTGCTTTTTAATAGATTTTAAAGGGTGCATTTTTTCTTTTCTTTTATTTATATTAAAGCTAATTTTTTCTAAATCTTCTGATTTTTCTATTATTAATGATGGCATGTCGGCGGAGTTATCATCTTGGAAAAATTTGACTTGTTTTATGTCCAGGGCGTCGAAAGATATTGTTTCTATGGGTGAGAAATAGCTTTTTGACCTGTCGCTGCTAAATGTAGTTCTGGAATTGAGTATAACTTCCTTGGTATGGGCTTCACATTCTTCTTGTAGGCTGAAGATAAGAACGCCTTGTAAGGTGAGCTGCATGGTTTCTCCTTTGCATTTAACGATTATGTGCTCGGTCGTTGCGGAAATAGTTAACCAAGAATTTGAAGCAGCTAGCTGGAGATACATGGCTTTTGACTGACGCATTAAGTTGATTTTGCAGGAACTAGGAATTCGATCGGTAACATCCATCAGGCTTCTTTCACATGGGCTGTTTATATGTGAGATGAAAATAGGTTTGTTTTGCTCGCAAATATAGTGAGCTTTGCTTATGGATTTGCAGTTGGCTATGTCATCCTTGTCAAAGAGAATGTAATGTTGTTTAATTGAATCTATAAGAATATACTGTTTATCTGGTAATATCATGGCATAAGTTCTGTTTTCTAGCAATTTAGGAATAGAAGTTGTTTTATACACATTAAATTTTAAGGATCTAACCAATGGAATAATTAACAGAAAGTTAAGTCTTTTATTACTATAGTACACATGAGTTTCAATAATCTTAAATAATTTGTCAATATTTTCTAAATGAGGTTGAATAGGTAAGTATAATCCATCGGGCAAAATTTTTTGAATATTATTTAATTCTGTTAGCATGTCTTTACCATTAATCACATATGGGTGAAGGGTTCCATGAATGGCGGAATTTAGGATATCGATTATGTGTGATTGCGAAAGCGAATATTGCTCAGTCGTCATTACAAAAGTAATAAAAATATCCGTTAAAATAGAGCTTTGATTTTGAATAAATAAAGTAACATTTGTCATATTTGCTAGTTGATCTATTCTATAAATATTCTTAGAAATCTTTGCGTCTAGGCTAAATATATTTCTGACTGTTTGATTGACTTGTTCTAAAATCGACTCATGAATGGTAGTTTGTCCCTTGATTAAATTCTGAATGAAGTTTTGGTTTTCATTAAGCGTGTCGAGCTGTTGGTCATAATATTTTGCATCGCTGTCGTCTAACGTTCCAAACAATTGCTTTGCGATACTACCGACAACATTAATAAGTCCCCTTTTTTTCATCTCATTTGTACTAGAACCTAGAATTTGGCTGATTAGGGAATTTTGGGTTTGTAAACCTATCAAAGTTTCTTTGACTTGTGGAAGGAAGTAAGCACATTCCTTTATTTCCACGCGGAATTTAGATAAACTGTCGCAAGTCGAAGTTATTTTGTTTGCTATTAACTCTATTTGCTTGAACTGCATTCTCATATCGTTTAAGTCTGTGTGTATTAGCAATTTCCATTTGTCTGCATATATCTCAGCGTTGCCCACATGTTCGTAGTAGAAACCTGTTACTTTCTCTACTTTGGTTATGTTATAGAATTTTTCAATTTGCGCGGCAGATGATCCGAATAGAACCATAGAATATAAGAATAACTCCCATATATCCATCTTTAATGCCTGAAAGGAGAATAACTTGAGTTAGTCTTCAGGAACATACAGAATAAGGCGATTATTATGAACATTAATGGCTTTGTTTTTTACTAAAATTTTGGTGTTTACACCATGGTTGGATAAAACTTTATAGGGACCTATCCATACGGGGGATAGCTTTTTATTTTTGCCATTGCGCGTACTTTCATTTTTTAATAATACTTGATCATTAACTTTGAATTTAGAAGGGTTTATACGTTTGTCGTATTCTAATTTAGAAAGTTCCTTACTCTTTATTAAGTTTTCGCGAGCTATTTCATTGACGTGTTGGAGTCTTGACTTAAGTTCATTTGAATAAATATCGTAATTGTAAACTATCTCTGGCGATCGAGAGAACGAGGAAGGAATTATGGCTTTTCTTCCGAAAACAAGTTCAAAGGGAGTATAACCTGTAGATGTATTTGGGGTTGTATTATTAACGAAGATAGCATATTTTATCCATGTGTCCCAGTCTGTTTGTGATCGATTTATAAAACATCTTAAGTATTCAGTGAGATTTCTATGGCTGCGTTCGCAGGAGCCATTTGATTGCGGCCTGTACGCTGTCGTTTGAAGTTTGTTTATTTTTAAAAGTTTACAAATTCCTTTAAAGACACTACCTACAAAATTTTGACCTTGGTCAGTAAGGATTTGGCGAGGCGTTCCGAAACGAAATATAAGTTCTGTAACAAGCTTTTCAGCTATTGTATTAGCTTCTTGGTTAGGTATGGGTATAGCGTCTGAAAATTTCGTTAGATCGTCTATATATGTGAGAAGGTATTTGTTACCATTGTTAGTCACAGGTAATGGACCTACGATGTCTATACTTATTTTTTCAAATGGTTCCTTATCCGTAGTGGTTATAACCATCGGTTCTCGAGTATATTTCGTGACTTTGTTTTTTCTACAAACGTCACATCTTTTTATGAATTTCTTGATATCGCGATACATATTCTTCCATTTATAATAAAGTTTGATACGGTTAAACGTTCTGTTAACACCGTTATGACCACCAGTAGGGTTGCAATGATATTCGTATAGGATCTTAGAAATTTGTTCTTGATTTAAATCTGAAGTAAAATTATTATGACAAAAGGTTATGAATGTATCGGTATTTCGGAATAAGTATCTTACTATCGATCTTATATTCTCGAATTTAAGATGCTTAAGGGTTGGAATTTTAGAAGGGTTTGGCAAGAAGATTTTGGTTATATTGGAAGTTTTTAAAACCGTTTTTAGAGAAGAAAATGTTTTGAAAAGATCTTCGTATTGGATCTGTTTGCCTTTACTACCTATTACTAAATAAATCATGGAATCTATAAGATGGACTTCATGCTCTTTTACTTCCTTCTCTTTAAGGATTTCTAAATGGTTAGAATCCTTTATAAGGGATTCGCTGTATTGGTCTAAGATAAGTTCTTTATTGATAAATATTCCTACATGGTTCTCTTTACCTCTAGGGAGATCATCGTCGCTGTCTACGATATTAGGATTAATAATTACTTGGTTATTAAGGGTATCTAAAAATTCTTCGTAAAAACTTTGGCTTTTATTACACTTAGTGACGGGGAGTTGTTCCGACGAGGATTTGACTGTATTCGACGACGTTTTACTTTTGTCTGACCTTAACGTCATTCTGAACATGCGACTCAAACAGTCCGCGTTCGTGTTTGTTGCTCCCTTTTTATAGATTATTTCAAAATCGAATTCTTCTAGTTTTAACTTCCAGCGCATCATACGAGAGCTGGGGTCTTTGCAGTTATGCAAATAAATAAGAGGCTTATGGTCAGTGAATATTTTGAACCTTCTGCCAAAAAGGTACGGTCGAAAATGTTTTACAGACCAAACGATGGCATAAAGCTCCTTGTCGATTGTCGAATAATTTCGCTCGCTTTTTCCTAAAATTTTCGAAGCATAGGCAATAGGTAGATCGGAACCTACTTCTCCTTGCGATAAGACAGAGCCTATAGCAAGACCACTAGCATCTGTAGACAATATAAAGTCTTTATTGAAATCGGGGTACTGTAAGAGCGGAGGATTTATTAGAGCTTGTTTAAGCAAATTGAAGGATTCGGTGCACTTAGCAGTCCATTCGAAGTTGCCGTTTTTCCTTAGGAGATTCGTTAATGGTTGAGAAATTTTAGCAAAATTTTTTATGAAGCGCCTATAGTATCCAGCTAAACCTAAAAAGATCTTGATATCTTTAGGGCTTTTCGGTATTGGAAACTGTTTAACACTGTCCACTTTCTTAGGGTCAGGACTTACCCCATTTTCACTAATTACATGACCAAGATATGTAAGATCGCTTTTTAAGAACTCGCATTTTTCGGGTTGAAGTTTTAAGTTGTTCAAGCGGAGTCTGTCAAATACTTCGGAAAGTTTTTTATTGTGTTCCTCTAGAGACTTTCCATAAATTACAATGTCGTCCATATAAACGAAAATTTTTGAACCCTGTAAACCGGCTAGAACATTGTTCATCAGCCTTTGAAACGATGCGGGGGCACCTTTAAGACCATACGGCATTCGAACGTATTCGTAGTGTCCCAAGGGCGTTGAAAAGGCGGTTTTGTGTCGATCATTAGGATTAACCTCGATTTGGTGAAAACCATTAGCTAAATCTAATGTCGAGAAAAATTTGGAGTTGCTCAATTGATCGAGTATTTCCGTGATATTTGGTAGCGGATAGGCATCACCGACTGTTATATCGTTGAGCTTCCGGAAATCTACAACAATACGCCATTTCTTATTTCCATGGATATCTGGTTTTTTTGGAACGACTATTAGCGGAAAATTCCACGGACTCTTGGACTCTGTTATAATATTGTCTTTCAACATCTCTTTAACTTGAGTATCAACTTCACGCTTTTGTGACTCAGGCAAACGATAGGGTTTTAAATGGATCGGTTGCGTTCCGGGAGTAGGTATGTTATGTTGAACTGACTTTGTACATGACAATTTTTCTCCTTTGAGGTAGAATAGGTCGTTGAACTTGGTGCACAACGCGAGGATCGAGTCTCGCTGTTCCTCCGTCATATGGGACGTTCTGATTGCATTTTTAACATGCTCGATGCGATCGTAATCGTAAGATTGTTTAGCGTCATCGGTGAATACATGGCAAATTTGGTATTCTGAAAAGTCTAAAAATTCGACTTGTTCGATGTCAAGTTCGGTATCATATTCGTTCGGGTTAACGACGGAAATCAGACATGAATTATTTTTTGGAGTCGTTAAACTATTAGAAATTAAAAGACCATTCTCTAATTCTTTGGACGGGCAAAGGAAATCACCCGTTAAATCAGTCTTTATTTGAACAACCATTTCGGATCTAGCAGGAACTATTAATTTACTAATTGAAGGAGTAAGAGGCAATTTTACACGTCCTTTCTTGGTGTAAACAATTACTCTTTTTGCGCCATAATCTATTTTAGCTTTAGTGCTTTCGAGAAAATCGTTTCCTAACAATCCTTCATTTGGAATAGGGAAATCTGAAGGAACAATATGAAATGGAAACGTTATTAAATGATTATTAAATCGAAGTTTGAGATAGCATATGCCAAGAGTATCTTTCAAGTCTTCTCCGATTCCTCTTAATTTAGCACATTTGTCTATATAAACGATCTCATCATTTTTAAGCGCTTTAGCTTTGAGAACACTAACCTCGCTTCCACTATCGACGAGCAAACAAACATTCTCGCTCTCAGTCGCGGGAGAATTTAGAATGACCGAATTATATTTTCGATTATTTTTTAAGCGAATATTATAAATGGTTTTTGTTAACATTTTAGAATTTTCGAATTTTGAAAAACATTTTGGATCGGAATTTTGTAAAGGATTCTCATCCTTGTGATCGTCTGCATCAACTCTGTCTCCAGAGAGCGCTCTCGAGTTACGGCTTGGAGTAAAACACGAATTTAGGAATGGACTCTCGTCCACAGGAAGGCTCGTATCTCGTTGAGGCTCAAACGTCACTTGCCGAACAAAATGTGAAGAAGGGGTTTTTTGTTTTATTTTAAATTTTCTGCTCTGGTCGTCACCCCACTGACGCCAGGCCTTGGGGAGTTTCCCGTATTTGAATTGGTTGGTTGCGACTTCTTAGACTCATTATAAATTCTTTTACGGCAATCTTTTATTAGATGCCCGCGATTTTTGCAATATTTGCAGAAAAGTAAGTTAACTTTAAAAGGTGATTGCGGCTCATTTTTAACTTGGGTCCTCTGTGGACTAGGGAATGTAGGAAGAGAAGAATTTTTCTTTAAATAACAATAGGTCGCACTGTGACCAAGGCGACTACAATTTGAACACTTTGTAGCAGGAGATTTTAAATTGGAACGTTTTCTGTAAGTAGATTTTTCCTCTTCTACGGCGGCTTCTATTGCTTCTGCAAGTTTATTAAAGCGACTTGCTTTAATTATCAACCTGATGGGTCCATCGAGTCCATCAACGAAGGCTTTAAGCGCAGTTTTGCCGTTAAGGCTTTCTATAACAGAGGAAGCATCACTTCCCTCTGCAGCAATGCACGCGTCATTTAGATCTGCCAATAATTTTTCGATTCTATTACCAAAGGTACGAAGGTCTTCATTAAAATGTTGCTTGCAGTTAACTAATTCTGTCTGGATCTGAGCCAGAGTCCTTCTTTCTAAAAATTGATCTTGCAAGGTCCTTTTTAATTCTGACCCATCCGAAAAAATTTTATATTTCACCACGCTATATGCTGGACCGGTCAATTTACATTTAATTATATTGAGAAGCATTAATGAATCGTTAGCACTCAGATCTCCGTCTACGACATCACAACAACTCACAAAACGATGCAAGTCGTCTCGGTTCCCATTAAATTCGGGAATAAATTTTAGCGCGAAATCTTTATTTAACTTTGGCATTTCGTTCGCGGAAGAATCAGTTTCTTCGCCGGAAGGTTCCTCTCCTTCGTTTTTATCACTCGACATAAAGCACAAGAATCAAGAAAATATAATTTAATCAACGGTACAGATTGTAAACTATTTTCACTCGAAGGAAAAACTTCCATTCATGAAATCTAACTAACTTAAACGACAATCAATTTTGAAGCAAAAATTCCTAAAACATTTTCCAAAACAACTAAATGAAATACTCGGATTCGCAAAACATTAAACCTTTTCTCTTCAAAACCTAATCAAATTGAACTGCAATCAATTTGGTGGTGAAGATTTAAAAACACTTTCCAAACAATATCAATTGCAAAACAACAAAAACTTTCGTTTCCTCAAAACCTAACTAACTTGAGCTCAAACAAGTTAGTGGTGAAGATCTAAAATACTTTTCACCAAGCAAAATTCCGCTCATGAAACCTCACAACCGTATTTATAATTTTTCACAAAAATAAAAGAACTATCCTTTCTTCCAAAATTTGAGCCGATTCACAAAATTTTAAGCAAAATAAATTTCAATATTGATAAATTTCACAAAATTCTATTATTTATATATAAAACAAAAAATTTATTTATTTTTATTTACCATAACCAGAAAACAGAAAAATTACCTGAGCTTTTCAAGGGTAATTAAATAATTTTATGAACTTAATAACCAGATAAACCAGATAAAAGTTGCTGGCCCTTAATGGATGACGAATTCCTGGATTCCTTTGATGAAACTCCTGACTTCTTTTTAGAATCCCGGGATGAGTGAGTTGGGTTCCTCTTCCTAGTTACGTGCCGTCCTGGGTCCTGATGTTTTTCACCTTTTCTTCGTTATTTTGAAAAATTTTCACACTAAAACGTTAAACGAAAACAAACCGGCGTATCTCGCTTTTTTTTCCACCCCACACCTGACACCAATTTTTGTTGGGGGATTTTGCGAGTGATTGTTAGCGGTTTATTTTATAGAAGTGTAAAAACAAAAACTTGGAAGTACGATTATGAATTTTATTTAGACTTGACAAAAGTAGAAAGTTTGAATATTTGATGAGGCGAACCCGCACGTCCGAAAGCCGAAATCCCAACTGATGAGAGTCATTCGCGCAAGTTCTTAGTGGATTGAGCAAAAGTGCTTACCCAAGCATAATTATGATAAGCGCGTGTTATTGTGCACATTCAGCGCATTTATCTTTTATGGATGAATGAAGTTCATACATAATTAATATGCGCGTGTTAAATTAGTTGCGCATTCAGCGAATTTATTGATTAAAAATGATTTATTAAAGAATGAACGGATGAAGATATTGAATTACGGGCATTATAACAGTTTGCCAACGCTGGAAACAAGCTTTGTACGTGAACGCACCCATAGTTGGCATTAGAGGAATTAAGGTACAAGAGAGGTTGTCCTTTCGAGTTGTAGTTATTCACTCTAAATGACGTACGGTTTCGTAGGAAGCCTGAGTCAACTTTGTCATTCAACAAACGATGAATGAATAACATCAGCGACCTCGCGACGCTTATGGAAAGAGCTTAAGTTGAGCAATTTAAGTCTGTTCCCATAAGGCGGAAGAATAAGTGGGTCATCCCACGCGAGGTGACTGAGTGCAAATCGGACGAACTTCCTTTGAACCGATTCGATTCTACCAACATGGGAGGAGTAGTCAGGAGACCATACCTGGGAGGCGTATTCAAGCAGAGGCCTAACTAAAGATATGTATAAGTGCTTGGTGATGAGGGGGTTGTTGAATTCCTTCGACCATCTTTTTATAAATCCCAGGACTGAATTGCCCTTGGAAGAGATATAATTGATGTGGGTGGAGAAATCCAACTTTCTTTCTAACCTAACCCGTAAATCGATTAGTGCGGAAGATCATGTTATCGAGAAAAGTATAGTCATAAGTTATAACGCCACGTTTCCTACAAAAAGTCATGACCGCACATTTACTAATATTAAGGACCAGATTGTTGTTGGAACACCAAGAATAGAAGGTGTTTAGGTCTGTTTGCAGAAGTTTGCAATCCTCGATACTCCTTATGTGGCGGTACAGTTTGATGTCATCGGCATAAATAAGGATTTTACAGTGCCTTAGCATGGTAGCAATGTCATTAGTGACAAAGCCTCGAACAATGTGAGAAGAGAACTCCAGTAAATTAGAAGTAGTGGAACGAGCTGCTAGAAAGCCATGTTGGTTAGTTGAGATAAGTCTCTTGCAGATAGGAGCGATAGCAGAATAAATAATAGATTCGAAGGGTTTTGGTATACACGATAACTTCGCAATTGGTCTATAATTAGATATTTCGTTCTTGCAACCCTTTTTATGTACGGGAATATAAAAGAGTTCTTCCGTAAGGAAGGGAAGAACCCCTTATTTAGGGATTTTTGAAATAAACTTAGGAGAGGAGACAGTAGGGCCCCTGCGCAGGATTTTAGAAAAGCAGGAGGGACAACATCAGGGCCGCACGAAAAATCTTGTGGAAGTTCATTTATATGTTTCGAGATATCTTCCCTGGTTATAGACAGAGATAAGTTTGAGCCGTTTGTATTGCGTTGATATGTCGAAAATTGTCTTCATCAGGTTGGAAGACAGGAGACGAGAAAGATTTGAGGAAGAACGATGCGAACTTGTCGCAAATCACGGCTGAATTAGAACTAACAGAGTTCTCGTATTGCATGGTGTTGGGGTAATTATCAACTTTTTTCTTAGAGTTGATAAATTGAAAGAATGCTCTGGGATCACCATACAGTTTACCTTCCATGTTACTGAGGTACTCCTTATAGAGAGCTCCGGAGAGAGCATGGAATTGGTCATAGCATTTGAGAAATGCAGAGAAACTCGCAGTGTCTTTCGTCTTCAGGTAGGTTTTCCAGAGTTTATTCTTCAGGTTTTTGGTATGTCTCAACTCATTGTTGTACCAGGGTGGGGATGATCTGGATGATTTGAGAGGCTCAATCGGTATACAGGGTGCGAAGGTTTCATACAAGACGGAATAAAATCTTGTTACATCGTCATCCAGCTCATTAGAAGAAAGCAAGGTATTGAAATCGATGGACGTTAGCTTAGATGACAGTACATCAAGGTTGCCTTTTTTAAAGTTAAAGGTAAAGGTTGACTCCTCCGGGATTAGCTTATCGGTAAAGGCAAAACAATAGCTCAGTAGGAGAGGAGGGTGATAATTATCAACAGGCGACAAGACAATTGAGATAGGCTCAACATACATGTTGTCTGATTGTGAGTCGGAAAAGAATACAAGATCTAACAGCCTTCGTGAAATATTATTCACACCGCTCGTTTGGTACAAACCGCATGAGAATAAGGAATTCAGAAAGCTGGCAACACCTGTTTTCGAGGCGATTTATTAAGTTCATAAGGTTAACAAAGAAATGGAAACTATTTTCGAAGCAAATGATGAAAGTCACCTGGCACCGTCTTCAAAAGTGATTCTTCTTTCTAGATCCATTCTGATTGGATTAATGTTGTAAAGAATTACAAAAATATTTTTTCAAAAGTGATTCTTCTTTCTAAATTCCATACTGATTGGATTAGTATTGTAAAGAACTACCAACAATTATTTCATCCTTATTGTGCATCACGGTATTGGTTTTTTTTTTGAAGTAGGTTTTTAAAAATTTATTTTATTTCGTACTTTTTAGTCCGTTCATTTTTTTCGGGGCCAATTTAAAAAAAATTATTTATTACGATAAGTATAACACGCCGTCGTCGAAAGGATCGAGGCAGTAGCTAAATAGTTTTTGCAATTATGTATTTGCGTACTTTCGGACTTATTTAATAAAAAAAACTTATTTAGTATGAGTATGAAACAAAATTCCCCGAATGAAATTAAAAAACAAAATTTAATCAAATTTATTGTGAGAATATAAAGTCGATTTGAAAAAAATGCAACAGCAACAGCCAGGAGAATCGAACACGGAACCCTTGGACGAGAGGCAAGTATTTACTCCCTGTGCTACGCGAGAGTGTTGCTATATGCTGGCTAAATATGTACATATGTAAGTCATATCGGAAATTCGGCAATAGTTCTCCAATTCTCTTACAGTCGGCATGAGTAAGTATGAAATTCCTCACCGAAGAGTTTTAAGTTACTGATGTGCAGCTAGAGGCCTGTTGAGTCGCTTCGTTTCCAGGAATGTTCTTCACATACTTGGTTGATGAGGGGAGAAGTGGAGTGGTACCTCTTATCATGCCCACTTCCGCCTTCATCCAGAAAGTTCGTGAGGCACGCACGCTCCTGGGAGCGAATCGTCTAAACAGAACCATAAAAGTTTCCACGGAAGCCTGAAACTCTCTACTTTTTCCACCTCCGCACGCATCTCTTCCTCAAAAAAGCTGTTCCTTCTGCTCTGCGTATATTTAGGCCCATTTGTGCAGTAGTTAATCTGCTAACAAATAGTGCACGCATGCGTGAGTGAAAAAAAAATAACGTTATAATTTTTTCAAGTTGGTGAAAAAGTGAAATTCTAAAAATTCATTTTTTTTGGGGGAATTTAAAAAAATAACTCATAAATTCAGTTAAATAGTTCTCCAATTCAAAGGATAATACTCTTACCAGGGGCGGCGCGTGGTTTTTTTGCGCCCCGTGCATTATGCTATATTGCGCCCCATCATCTGATCATATGAAAAAAACTTTTTTCGTCTGGATCGCAAGGACGAAGAAGCGGAAAATATACAAGGCACTTCTAACTTGGTAGCAATTTGCTTGACTTTTTCAATAACTTCCTGATATTTTGCTCTGATCGTAAATCTATCAAAAGAAACTGGTGTGCGTAGGACCACACGATGGAAGTGAAAACTTCTATGGACATTCTGTATTTCCTATTCAAACTTAATATTACAGGAGGATAATGGTCAAAAAATTTTGTCTATGAATGTGAATGCATTTGAAATATTTTTTTTGGTGGACTTGGAAACACATTTTACTAGACAAGTCGTTCTTATTTAATTATACAGTCGTTATACAGGTATTTATGCATTTTACTTTTTACAAAATTCTGGTGAAGTGATTTGTTATGCATCTCATACATATTGCCAGCGCATTTTTAATTTCCTTTCATTGACAAGAAATTCATTATTTCCGACCTTAAACACTTCCAAATAGCGAATTTCGGTGAAATCGAATCGCAATTGCCAAAATCGTACCGCCATATTGGCGCCGTCATTTTGAATTTTAAAATTTTGACCACAAATTCGCCATTTGTGATCTTAAACCCCCCCCCCCCCCAATGAGTTTCAATGGATTCAGAACACATTTGCAAAATTCATCCGCCATATTGGCACCGCCATTTCGAATTTTAAAATTTTGATCACAGAATCGTCATTTGCGCTGATAAAAACATCTTGATACCGATTTTCAATATAATCGGAACACAATTGCAACATTCGTCCGCCATCTTGGAACCGCCATCTTGATTTTTTTACAAAGTTGTCAGATTGCATTGTCATGGGAACTCAATGTGTGTGCAAAGTTTCATACAAATCGGTTTAGTAGAAGTAGTTAAAAAAGCTGTCGGAAGATTTGAACCAAAGAAACAAACAAACAAACAAATATACGAGGTCAAGCGAAATAAAACCATTAAAAAACCCATAATATGCTCTAGTGTTCCACATAAAAAAAAAATATAGAATCAAACATAAGAATATATAATACATAGTAATATAGTATAAAAATTTATAACACTTAATACAAACTAAAACCCCCAAAGGCAAATTTTTTCTCACATGGTACGGTAGCGTGATGGTACGTTAGCGTGACGCGAGTTTTTAGTTTTTCCCCGGGTCAAAAAGTACCCAACGTGCCTATAGAAGTTTTCACTTCAAAAACCTTTTGTGGAATTTAAAATATCAACTGCAGCAGACATTTGGGCTTTGTAAGTATATTTATTTTTCTAAAATATCACACTAGATTACTATGGAACAAATTAAATTTAACTCAGTAATTTTATTTCGTAATTCTGCTGTATGTTTCGATACGGGTTCCCTACCTGAACGAGTTCTACCAACGCCTCGTAGACACCATCTAATTGACGAACTAATCGTTTTAACGCGTCTATCCTACTTTCACTACTAGTCTTACTAAGCTTGTTAGTGTCTTATTTTTCAAAATAATAATCTTTTAACCGAACTGGAGAAATAAGCATATAAATTTTGAATAGTATCAAAACAAGAAGTGGCCTTTAGAAACATACGTTTTTTTCGAAATTCACACCTATTATCAAACGATGCATCAATGAAGTCTGAGTTGAAGAGTTAATTAATGGAAAATTGTATGTTCTATTTATATTTGCTCGGTATACCATTTTCATAATTCGCGGCACAGTAAAATATTTTAAATCTCGTAACATAAAAACAATAAACAAATTAATTCCAATAAAATATAAATATAAATAATATAATTTACAAATGTATTACCTGAAATTAGTAATTTAATAATTGTTATTAAATCTAAAATATTACTTTTATAACTCAACATTTTAAATCTAATAAAAATATTTCACCCAATTTTCTCTTTATAAATTATTCCAGAGAAACAGTCACAAAACTTAAATTTGCACCATCAATAACTCGTATAACATAAAAAAATCTACATATTAATTTGTTCGACAGTCGCAAGATATTTAGAAAATCGCAAGATATTTTGTTCTCATTTCGTTTATTTGCTTCTTTGAACAAATCTTGGAACAAAATTTAAAAGTGCACCAACAGCGCCCCGAAGTTTATATCAATCACAGTAAACACCAATACACAATACAGAGCCATCGGAACAATTTTTTCCTTTGTGTGAGTTGATATGGTGCATTTTACAAACATTTCAAAAAGTGCTCCAACGTAGTAAAAATGAAATTATTACGGGTTTCGTCTCCTTCATTCCACTGACTGGTTAATTCTGTATTTACATCTCACGTTCAAATTTGAAAACATCAGTAGAATGAGAGATTTTTCTCTCACTTGGTGGACATTTCTCCTGAATTTTTACTTCTGCTGATTCTCTGGACAGAAATTATATGAAAATCACGAAGCAAAAGTCTCGAGAGGAAGTAGTACGAGAGGAAGTAAAATTTCCAGGTTTTTTTTGCATGGAATTTGTGTTGTGTTGTTACATAAGTTGAAATATAGAAAATTTTATTGGGAAAATAAACTGGAAAATTAAGTCGTGTTAATAAAAATGAAATCCTTTAATATATGAAAAGGATGTAAGAAAAACATTTTTAAACATTTTTTTTTCAAAGTTTTAATTTTTTTTTAAAATCTGAATATCTGAAATAGCGCCCCCGTCCAACAGCGCCCGGTGCAAGTGCACCATTTGCACCTATGAAAGCGCCGCCCCTGACTCTTACAGTGTACATGAGTATGCATGGAATTTCTCACCGAAGAGTATGTAATAATTCTTTACAAGATTAATCCAATCAGAATAAATTTAGAAGAGAAAAAAAGAAAAAAAGTCGAACTGTTCGATCCGGGGTTTGAACCCGCGATAATTAGTTCGGTAGACTTTTACGCAGACGCTACGCCAAGTCCCTCTTAAGTATTTGGTGACAATAAAGAGTTTTGTGATACCTTTGAAATAATTCTATCTGTTCAAGGTGTACTAATTTTACCATTTTTTTAAGCCTGCCTTCGAACTCCTTTTTCAGAATTTAAAAAAAATTGCATGGGATGGGACCACCCACCGTGGGAAAGTACAAAAGCAAAAAAAGAAAAAAGCAAATAAATTTATTTAAAAAAGCCCGAAAAGCATAAATCTTTTAAATTTATGAGTAGTGAGTATCATAGAAATCGTAACGGTTTAGCCGCTTGGGCCCTTTGAAATAGTGGTTTTCATCCCCATGAAAAGTGTCCGTCCTCTGCTGGAAGAATGGCGTAGACCAGGACGCCCCGCCCTTAAGGATGCTAAACTGTATGAAATCGGCTCAGAATCGGGATCGGTGAAGAGAACAGAGTTGCGAGAAGCCAGGACCAGATCCCGGTTTTAGAGCCGTCAAAGAAGAAGAAGAATGATATATTTTTATAAGTGTTGCAGAAAGTAAACAAAGTAATATTTCCGTTATTTATTTTTTGGGACTTGATATCTAAATATAAATTTATTCTCGGTTGTTTACTAGGTATACCTAGTACGAATTTCCATTCGGAATATTGGTGATTTTTTGGTGTTATATAGTGTTATTCTTATTACTATTATTGCTGTATTCCTTTTTAGGTAAAATGCGAAATAAATTTTGGGTGGGGTGTTTCTCTGGCTACTTACATGGGCCCAAGACGGTCCTCCGGCACTCATTATATAGATAGTTATGCCGTATGTCTTTCGTTTCAGGCCGGCTCCACACGTTGGCACCAAGTTTAGCCTCAATGCTACTTGTCCAACGAGTGGATCGAGTTTTGCGTTGGCGTAATCATTGGGGATTGGTTGTCGCGTGTCGGAATCTGCATCAACGTTCGCTGGTACCCGCGTTGTAACCAACGTGTGGAGCCGCTGTCAGATATTCACAGACAAAAGTCTCTATCTCGAAAACCTCCGCTTGAAAAACTCAAATTAATGTGGCTGGAGCTACTGAAAACCTGCATCGGGGTCATTTAACAAGAGCTCCCGTTTCCCCTCCTTCGACTTTGTATCTATCTGAGTGCTATACTAGCAGTACTGTTTGCGAGGTAAATAATACCTCAGCGTGCCACTTTTGACGGTTCTCGATCGACATCTTGAATCGGCAATCGAAATTGTATAAAGTCCGTGATTCTAAACATGGGCTTGTTTTGAAACTCAATAAGTATACCTAGATAGCTTCTTAGATCTCCAGGTTTAAACTTATGCACTTGCCGCTGCTAGTTTTAGGACTCTGCTAGCTGCCTCTTTTCTTTCTTTACCTGAACATGGAACATGATGACAGCCTATTAACAATTCTCCGAGTTTAGCTGTAATTACTCTGCTTTTCAACATGGAGACAATTCATTTAACCACAGAGGAATTTACTCCCTTTTTTTCTACCGCAAGTTTAATGAATTCATAAGAGGTTTTGTGAAAGGCACCCTCTTTATCTATGAAAGTACAAAGAGCCCTCTCAATTTTACTGATGAAATTATACATAGCTGTTTCGGTGAATGGGCATGTTGCTTTTTATGTAAAGTTGACTTTTTTAATTAATTTACATATTTGGCCAATAATTTCGTGGGACTAGATAACCCGGGAATTATAGTGTTTCACGCCGAAAACCCAATTTCGATTCTTCTCAGATAGTCCAGTAGAATTAGTCGTAAAAAAGAGAAAGAAAAAAAATAATTCTTTACAGCACTCTGAGAGCGAGATATTGTCGAACAAGCTCTTGTAAAAGAGGGAAAAAAATCGAACCGACAGCTGCTATCTGTGGTGGAATAGGGGGGGTGGGCGTTTTAGGGGTTGACAACAGTTTTTCGCGATTTCTGGCTAAACTGTGCAACTTATCGAAAAAAGTTAAAAGTACTAGTTGTAGGAAATAAAAAGATCTACAACTTTTGTGTGAACCGTTTTTACCCTAACCTCAAAATTTTTTGAAAAAAAAGGCGGAAACCCGGTTTTACGGTTTTTAATTTTTTTCTTTGACAAAAAAAAATTCTATGAAGCTGAAACTTTGGCAAAAGATACCTTTTAGCGTTGCAAAAAGGCAGTAGTTTTTTCAGACGGAAATATTTAGAGGTTGTTGTTAAATTTAATTTTTTTTTTACAAAAAAAGCGACATTTGTAACTGCGATTCCTCTTAAAACTACGCTTCCTACGGAGTTCTGTTTTGTCTCACTTACTCGTTGTTACGTCTACTTTCTATAAATGGTAAAAAAACAGGTATACTGCAATGGAAAAATGACTGGAAAATTGAAAAAACGAAAAAATTACCTTTTTCGTGGTAATTTGAATATTTATCTTTGGAGAGTGGTTTTCAATCATAAGACAGTTATTTGCGCATGTTGTACGGAACTAGTTTATCTTAATAGTATTTTTATGAATCAAAATTGTATAAAAAATAATACGTCATCGAAGCATGTCACTGCGGGTCTCAGCTAATAAATATTAACAGCATAAAATTCGTAAATGGGGTAAAAAAATTAAATATTTTTTTAAACATGCTTAAAACACAAAATTGAAAAAAATTATGCATTAAAGTCCTCTTCACTCTCTAAAAGTGAGTTAGTGTCATGCCTGCAACTAGTGTGAATTAGTGGAAATTTTTCACTATTTACTTTAGTAGCTCATGAATCCACTAAAAAATTAGTGAACAGGTCCATGCTAGATAATTGAATTAGTAAAATTTAATTTATTGTGGATTTTATTTAGTAAAAATAAATGGTTCCTTCTTCTTTTAATAAGTAAGATTATTTAAACAATTATTATAAACCATATATGGAATATGTAAATAATTTTATTTCATTCAACTAAGGCAATGTTATATACAAACGTGTTATATTTCAATGACAATATTTATAGGTTGTTATATTTAACTAATTCAAATAGACAATTCTAAGTCATTTTTCGCTATTTCAATATATGTCATGTCTGCAATTTTGAATGAGTGAAAAATGACTAAGAATTAGTGAATTTCCACTAATTCAGTTTTAGAGAGCATGAATTTTTCTCTAATCAGTTTTGTTGCATCTAACGAAGAAAATTTACAACACTCTGCAAAGAGAGCAATGTTAGAGAAAAATTCATGAAGCATTCATTAATGCTTAATTTTTTTCCAATTGGGTGTTTTAAGCATGTTTAAAGAAATATTTAATTTTTTTTACCCCATTTACGAATTTCATGCTGCTTTTTATTAGCTGAAACCTGCAGTAAAATGCTTCGATTTTTTCATGACGTATTAGGTTTTGTACAATTTTGATTCATTAAAATACTATTAAGATAAACTAGTTCCGTGCAACATTCAAATACTATCTGATGATTGAAAACCACTAAAAATATTCAAATTACCAGGAAAAAAGTTGTTTTTTTCGATTTTTTCAAATACCGCAGTATACCGTTTTTTTACGATTCATCGAAAGTAGACGTAACAACGAGTAAGTGAGCCAAAACAAAACTCCGTAGGAAGAGTAGTTTTAAGAGGAATCGCAATTAAAAATGCCGCTTTTTTTTCAAAAAAAAAACTCCTAAATATTTCCGTCTGAAAAAATTACTGCCTTTTTACAACACTAAAAGGTATCTTTTGCCAAAGTTTCAGCTTCATAAAATTTTTTTTGTCAACGAAAAAAATTAAAAACAAAAAAACCGGTTTTTCGCCATTTTTTCGAAAAATTTTGAGGTTGGGGTAAAAACTGTTCACACAAAAGTTGTAGATCTTTTTATTTCCTAGAACTTGTACCTTTGACTTTTTTCGATAGGATGCACAGTTTAGTCAGAAATCGCTAAGAACTGTTGTCAACCCCTAAAAAACCCCCTTATTCCACCCCGGATAGCAGCTGTCGGATCAATTTATTTTTTCCTCTTTTACGAGAGCTTGTTCGACAATATCCCGCTGTCAGATTGCTGTAACGAATTTTTTTGTTGTTCGAACCCTATTTCTACTGGACTAAGTGCCTATAGTCTAAATATTCTTTTTTGCTCCGGTGAAGACACAAAAGCTGTTGATCTCAGCTAAAATATAACCGTGGAAGCCGTCTGATAATTTTCATCGAGGAAAAAGTGTTTTAGCAGAAAACTGTTTAAAATTCATCCATCAAAATAAACATTCAACTTAACTATGTAAAATATCGTTTCGTATTTTCCAGCCAGTGATTGTTCATTTATAAACATGATGAAGAATGCATCGAAAGCAAAGAAATTCAAGTTTTCAAAAAGATTCAAAGTAATTTTCCCGAAGAAAGCGCAAAACGTAAAATAATTTCCACAATAGAAATTATCAAAACTATGTAAAAAAAATAAAAAATCCCGTGCAACACTAACTTTTAATTTTCTAAAGTAAAACAGACGTTTATTCTCACATTTAATATTTCACTAACAAACAAATTTATCAATAACGAACAGTGTAGCAGTTGAAATGTTTACACCTTCTTAAATAGTTTCGCTTGAAAAGACAACAAACTTCCTGGCAGTGCGTGACCTTCTTGCGCAGCTCTAAAAATCAAACCTAAAATACCAAAACAGATCTAATGTCACAAAACTTACCGCAGTATTCAAAGTCCCAGTAGTAAAAATAGCGGCTTACAGTTCTAGACTTGCATGGCAAATTTTCTTCACTGCTGGAAGTAGTTCTCACCGGTGGAGGAGTTATAGTTGTAGGTGAAGTAGGAATACTTGTTGTTGTTGTACTATAAATAGGTTCTGTAGTTGGTTCTAGTGTTACCGGTTCAATGTCTTGACCCAACACCGGATTAATGTGCAGCGTCAAGATAGTGGCTAACCCCATCACCAGCAGCACTACCTTAAAACAGAATCATTATTATTAACAACTTCTACTAAATGTCAATCTCAAAAGCACAACCTTAAGTTCCATTTTATGGGTCACCTTCCTGTATTCACCCTTCCGAAGTCGCGTTGAAACTGACGCCTTTTATTATTCTGGCATTCAATATTTACAAAATCGCACTGAGAACAGCTTGCAAACCGCATCACATATTTCCGTTTAAGCCGATTACTTATAGTTTTTCACGGAAATTACTTTGCGATATTTGATCTTTACCGCGTCACCTGATCTACAATTACTCAGATGTAAAATAGTGCAAACTTCACACGTTCTTTCTGTTATCATCTGAACCGAACAAATGGAGGGTGATTAATTTGTTTAAACAACAGCATGAGAATTTTCTGAAGAATTTGTATGTTCTCAAACAAAAAATTTAAGATTACTCAGTTGCTGATATTTACTTATATTCTTGTGTACTTGATAAACTCCTCATATTTACTGCATTGCTTTGCTGGGGGAGCTGAGAGATCTAAATGGTTATTAAAGCTATTATTAAACGGCGCTACAGTCCTTGTAAAACTTGGTTCTCCTGGATTTTCCCCTTCCAGGCGGGCCTCTTTTTCACCGTTCTGCTAGTTCTCCAGTTTGTTGTACGTATTTTGGCGTATCTTCAAGAAAGTCTGCTTCTTCAATGGCTTTACAGCCCAATTAGAGTCTGCAGTTTCTTGGCTTGAGGAGTTTTGCTGCATCAGCCTTAAAACTGTCTTCCCACCTTGAAAGTGGTTTGCCTATCAGGTAGGAGATTCAGAGGCTTTCTTCGGCATTCCTGAGTCACCCATTCTTTGAACATAACCGGCCAAATGTTAACATGGCATGTGTTGATAGACTAAAAAGCATAAAAGAAGACAGCGAGTGTCCCATTCGCTCTGGTTGTTTGAAAGCACAACTTTTTCACTCAATCAACCAGAGCGAATGGAAAGCTCGTTTTGTTCTTTTATGGCTTTTCCTCTAGTCATAGCCAAATAAAAGGAAAGATATTCCATTTCATACAAGAAAATTGTGCACGTTCTTGTTGAGAGAGCTTTCCTATTTCCTCCATTTAAGCTTCCTCCAAGCGAAAACTGCCCTCGCTAAATCTTTATTTTCGGTGGCACTGTCCAGATATTTGAGTAAATCTTATCTGAAGAGAGTAAATGGAAAGAAAAACGTTGGCGATGCATGGGAGCAGGGTTCTTCTAGAGCTATTCGCGTTTGCGCTTCTTTTTTTACAGGTCTTCTCATTTATGAATGGCATATGTACGAATGTGTATATTGTATTCTAGGTAAATTTGATTAAAGGGATTTGTTGGTGGAAATAAATGAAAATAAGAAGGAAGCTGCTGTTTGATTTTTTGTTTAAATGACAAAAATCAATTACATATTTTTAGATGTTACGATTTTATTTTTTCAGGTCCGACTTTTCGGTTTCTACTACTTTGCAAAAGTTAGTAAAACCGTGAGTTTTGTGCGAATTTTGATTTCGTTTTGATTTATAACAATCATTTCCGCAATGTGTTTATTTTGCAGTTTTGGGAAAGTTTTATTTTGGTCAAAGGTTCACAAGCAAATTATTGCGTTTTAGAAGGATTTGAAAATGTAAAATATCATATCGTGAATAAATTTAAAAATATGAAAAGTGGAAATTATTTCTTTATGGCTATTTATGGACATTCTCACTTAATAGTGCAGCCAATATAAGAATTCTATCTAATGGCACTATAAAAAAATATCCAAATAACTTGAAATTTTTTTATCTTTATTATGATGTTCTACTGACATCCTGGAAAGTATCCTAGTTTCAGCCGCCGATAATGCCGCTTGTCGCGAGCCGGTTTACTTCTGCTTCTACCGCTAGTCTCGCTGTTGGGTTACTTTCGGAATCTTGCTCCATAAGAATCCTCGTCGCCACTGTTGTGTCCTTATCTTATATTATATATAAAGAAAAATACAATCCTTTTTTCCTTGAAATAATTGAACTCTATTCTGTAATAATTTATAGAATAAACTGTCTGCCAAAACTATATCGAAGCTTACTCCGTTTTTACGTCTGCCAACATTTTATGTCGGACTTACGCAATGAAATAAATGCCTGTAAGGGATGTAACGCCGAAAATTTTTTTGTGGATTAGGCTTACTTGGGAATAGAGGGACACCGAAACTTTCCCGCCCGTTTACGAATAAAACCGTTTTCGATATAATTGCGCCAAGTTAAAATTTACCCCAATAGAAGAAAACGTGACCGCTGAAACTAGGATACTTTCCAGGATGTCAGTAGAACATCATAATAAAGATAAAAAAATTCAAGTTATTTGGATATTTTTTTATAGTGCCATTAGATAGAATTCTTATATTGGCTGCACTATTAAGTGAGAATGTCCATAAATAGCCATAAAGAAATAATTTCCACTTTTCATATTTTTAAATTTATTCACGATATGATATTTTACATTTTCAAATCCTTCTAAAACGCAATAATTTGCTTGTGAACCTTTGACCAAAATAAAACTTTCCCAAAACTGCAAAATAAACACATTGCGGAAATGATTGTTATAAATCAAAACGAAATCAAAATTCGCACAAAACTCACGGTTTTACTAACTTTTGCAAAGTAGTAGAAACCGAAAAGTCGGACCTGAAAAAATAAAATCGTAACATCTAAAAATATGTAATTGATTTTTGTCATTTAGAGCCGGTTTAGACGGTGCGCTCCAGCGCATGTGCCTCACGAATTTTGTGAATAAAGGGAGAAGTGGGGTGGTACCTCTCTTCATTCCCACTCCTCCCTTCATCAGCAAACGTTCGTGAGGCACATGCGCTGGAGCGCACCGTCTAAAACAGCTCTTAAACAAAAAATCAAACAAACAGCTCCCTTCTTATTTTCATTTATTTCCACCAACAAATCCCTTTAATCAAATTTACCTAGAATACAATATACACATTCGTACATATGCCATTCATAAATGAGAAGACCTGTAAAAAAAGAAGCGCAAACGCGAATAGCTCTAGAAGAACGCTGCTCCCATGCATCGCCAACTTTTTTCTTTCCATTTACTCTCTTCAGATAAGATTTACTCAAATATCTGGACAGTGCCACCGAAAATAAAGATTTATTGGGGGCAGTTTTCGCTTGGAGGAAGCTTAAATGGAGGAAATAGGAAAGCTCTCTCAATAAGAACGTGCACACTTTTCTTGTATGAAATGGAATATCTTTCCTTTTATTTGTCTATGGTATAAGTCACATGCAACTCGTTAACTTCAGTATTTTTAGGGGGATGTTTAGGGCCAGCTTTGTCGCATACATTTTTTTGTCGTATTACTATTAAGTAAATGCAGCCTCAAAAAATAATTCCTTGCATTTTACATGAAGTATTTGTACCATGGTTTTTGCCTTTCGAAAAGCTTGAAAGAGTTTGTTTACTTGCTCTTGAATGAAATATATGAAAATCGTCGAATCGTTTCTAAACGTCATAAGGGATAATCATACAAATTGTGCAAAAGGTGACTTATTGGGGTTATTTGAATTTTTAAAATGAAGAGAAGCACATAAAATAGAAATTACTACGAACAACATCGCGAAGAAATCGCTAAAAAGAGGGCATCGAGACCAGTGGCGTAGCTATCGGAAGGATAAGCGGTGCCGTGCACCGGGGCCCCCAAGCTCAGGGGCCCTAGGCCCTGGCCAGCAAACCTCAAACTGACCTAGCAAACAATTTCTTCCACCTTCAGAATATAAATATAATAAATTCTTTCTGTTGTGTTGTGTAGGTTCTTGTGTTTAGCCACTTCAACCAATCAGCTGCTATACCTACGACCGATTTATGAATATGCACTAACTTACTCTACCGAAATATTAGTAATGAACTGCACACCTTATTTGACAAAATTCCATATCCTTGTATATTTCCTCATACAAGATTACATACAAAATACCCACATACGCACACGTCCGCGTCCAATTTTATAGCCGGTCTGAATATGAAACTAGCCGCATCGCAGTAGCAAACTGAAAGCTTCTTAATAATATTTCTTGAGTCGTTCTGTTTTGTTCGCCCCACTGACATATAGTAATAGAGCACGGTATACAGAAAGAAGGTAATGTAAAAGACTGAATATTGTTTTAGTGCGACGTCACTCGGCAACTATTCCCATAAAAAATCGAAATTGTTGTTGTTGTTTCTGCATTAAGTTGCTGGGTGACGTCACCTTTTTCTACCATATGCGAAGATGTCAGTCTCTTTTACATTAAGTTCTCTCTGTGTGCCTTCCATTTAGACACAGAAAGACAATTGTACCCGACACAGAGTGCCGCTCTATGTCGTTCTGTGTAAGCCCAAATGGAACACTGAAGTTCATGAAATTTCCGCCACGGCGCACTTTCCTCGTTTTTATTTTTGTTTGATAAGTAAACCGTAAATTTTATGTTGATAATTTCCTTAAATTAATTACCCGACATCTTATAAATGCTGGAAATCTTAAAAATGAAACAATATTGTTGTAAAATTATAAATTAACGAACACATTTCAATTGGCGAGGGTTGGTAGCATTGTCTCAGTTGTGCCCGGGTGTGTCCAGCTGTGTCGTTGATGGAACACTTGTGTGTCGGACACAGTGTAAAGGCTGGAGTACAATGATTCCGTTCCGAACCGCACCGTAAACGTACCGTCCCGTGGAGTTGGATAACTGGCTACAATACAACCTATTCATTCCGTTTTTGACAACTATCAAGTTTAAAAGAAATGACTGCAGAAATAAATAAAATGTTGTGTCCAAAGAGAATTAATTTTTTTTATCAAAAATTTCCGGATATTTTTTTACTAATTCAATTAATTTTTCGTCGTTGACATTTATGTTTTAAATTACCGACCACCAAATGAGGTTATGTCTTCCGACTTTTTCGTAAAAAGATGGAATTTGCTCATCTTTTCCATTCCGCACCGTTCCGAACCGTCCATTGTAGTCAGCCTTCCGTTTCCACGAATACTTCCAATGAAAATTCTTACAATCCGACTTTTGACATTTATACGAAACGGTACGGAGCGGAATCATTGTACTCCAGCTATAACACTGTGTCTCTCTGTGTCTAAATGGAAGGCACAATGGCACCAAAAACTATTGTTGTCTCACTCCCCCGTTAAATTCTTATGAAATTTAATCGATTTTATAATAAAAAAACAGTTCAGTGCATGTCAGCGATATAAACATAATTAGAAAAAACTAGACAGGTATAGAGTTTTTTCTTCTTTTCCTCTCTTGGGTTTTTAAAAGTTCGTTAAACAGAGGGAAAAACCCTCACATATTTAAAAAAATACATTTATTTAACGAAAAAACTGCTACTTAATAAAAAATAATGATGGAAATTTATTTCTATTAATTATAACAGACATTTTCATTGAAAATTGTCAATCAGCAGTCCATTTCTATATGTCAGTATTTCTCCCATTATGCTGAACGGGGCAGAAATATACGATACCCAAGTGTAGGTACGACAAGTTAAGTTGCACGACCACGTGCCTTTGGTCACAGTAGAGTCAGCAAAGTAGAAAAAGATTATAAGCTAGGAAAAGATTATAAACTAAATTGTTATTTTCAGTAGTCAGTCAGTACGTTAAGGTGAAACTACAATGTAGGCTTGGCTTGGTTTAGTGTTTTGCTTTGCTTTGGCATATCAAATAAACCAGTGCTTTGTTATGGGAAAAAACCAAATGACAAAGCGGCAAAGCCAAAGCAAAACAAAGCAAAGCTCGAAATGACCAATGTTCAATTTTTTGATGCTTTGTATGCTTTCGCGTTCGTTTAACATTTATTTTGCTTAGAGAAATTAATGTACATATGTAGAGGTTTGAGAAAATTTATTTCATAAAGAAATTATTTTTTTGGGAATAACATTAACTATAAATATTTAAGAGTTCAAAATTAATCTGAGACAACTATTTCTATATCCCATTTTAACAAATTTCTCGTAAATGTTTGAAGAGTTAATGCCATAAACCATTTGCGCTTCTTTATCACTCTACCCAACAATAGATATTTACATTCGATCCTTTGTTCTTTTTATGAAACAATAATGTCCACTCCAAAGGAAAAATTCCGCAAAATTCATACCTCTTACCTCTTTCGTGTACTATTTCTATTTCCTGTGCTCATGAAAAGCAAACTGTAAAGTAACTAAAGCAAGCGTGTATTTGGGTTTGTTTGGCTTGGCTTGTTGGGCTTGTTTTGCTTTGGCACGTGGTACCTGAAAAGCTCACCAAGTTCAAGCAAGCCAAGCCTAGATTGGGGTTTCACCTTTAGGTCCGAACTCCGACCTCAATATATGGGGAACTGTATACGTTTTTATAGTTCCAGAGGATATCCTGAATTTGGCAGAGACTAAATTTAAATACGCAGAATACTCCCACCTATCTAACACTGTAAAACAATTTTTATACTACGACCTTTACTTTTGAAATTATAAGCAATTTTAATGCTAAAATTGGCTCTATTTCGTACTTCTTTAGTACTTTTCCACCTGAGCTTATGTCGAAAAGTACCAAATAAGGCAAATTTTAACATCAAAATTGCTTATAACTCCAAAAATAAAAGCTGCAGGATAAAAATTGTCCAGACATTATTCATAGAAAAAAGTCTAAGCTCTCCAATTTTGGAAAAAAAATATTAGTTAACTACCCATTCTTTGGAGAAAAATGTGGTTTTAGTTGAAATTTTAGTCAAAAAAAAACAGAAATTTTGACGACTCATAACTCGGGAAGTTGACAGGGTTGTATCTTGGATTTTACAGTTTTAGATAGATGGGAGTATTCTGCGTACATTCCTACATTATACATGAAAATAGGTCATAGGTTTACAAAAATACAGGGTGATATGTAAACCTCTACCAAAAAAAATTCGAAACGCCCTAGCCGTTAAACCGGTACGATTTCCCCCCTCCCATACGATTTTTTGTTCGTCTATCCGAAACCTATCCTCAGCCGGCCGCCTTGTAAACTTAACGGATACACCCTGTATATGTATGCATTTATGTTTCTTATTTGATAAAATAAAACCTCACCAGTTTAGAAAGGCCCCAACTTTATTTTCGCACCGGGGCCCCTGGTCACTTAGCTACGCCACTGATCGAGACAAACTAATGAATTGCAAGTGATGAATGAAAATAAAATCCAAAATGCTACAAATTCTAAAGGTTCTGTTCGTAGGCAACCTATAGCATTTTTCAAGGCTGCCATTCAAGATTATTGTAATAATTTTATACCGCAAAAATTCAGCTTAGATGATTTGTGCAAGGAATGTACACATTGTTCAGGTTGAAGTTATAGATTACTAGCAAAAACCCGCGTGAGTTAAGTATATTAACGATCCTAAAGAAAACATTTTAGAATTCGAAGAAATATTATCGAAATACAATCAGGGGAACTAGAAAAATTCTCATTCCCACAAATTTTCTTACGTTGCCAATTCCACCAAAATCTCTCTAGACTTTTGGTAAACAAAAGTCTCAGATTGCAGATTGCAATATGCAACTAATGAACATGAATCCCACCTTGGTTTGTCCTATCATTTTAAGACACATTTTTGATGACAGGTATAATTTGTAATGAAAATGAAAATTAAAATCAAATTAAGAAGTCAGTCTAAGTTTAAACTTTGTACTAACCATAATTAATTCGGGAGCGTTTTTTATAATAAAAAATATAAATCGGAAATAAATCTTTTTTTTTCTTTCCTGTACTTTAAAAAGTGGTTCGATTCGCTATAAAGTGAATCGGAATATTTATTTATTATTTTATTTTTCCGAGTTAAAGTAAAATCATTTATCTGGCGCAGTCGGTAGGATTGCGGTCCGAAGAACTGCAATCCTGTGTAAAAGCGAGCCTAAAAGTTTTCGTTAATTTCTTTTAAAAGGAAAAATCAGTAAAACTTTTTTTTTTGCGACTAGTGAGTGGGAACGAAGTACTTCCGCGAAAATTCGGAGTGCGAAGAAACAAAGCTTGGTCGTTTGTACTCTTTCAGAGAATCATTATAATAATAAAAAAAAAAAAAAATTTTTTTTAAAATCAGTTCCGATTAAGTGTAATCACAATAAATTACATGCAATAATAAGTGCCACAGTAACGGAAATTGAATTAACAATAACAAAGTGTAATATCAAATAAATTTGAAATTTGATTTTTTTTTTCTCATTGTCAAACTGTGTAATATAAATTACATTTTGTGTTTTTATCAAAATAAAAGGCAAAAAGCCAAACCTTGTAACAATAGTGAAAGTATATGAGAAATAGCCGTCAAGATATTTTCGATATTAATCGGAGAATCAACATGGAGCAAGCCGACCCACAATTAAGAAACGTTATCGAGCAACAAGAAGCCCAAATTGTATCACTAAGGGCCAGAGTTGAACAACTGATAGGTGAATTAGCAGCAGTCCAGGCCCAATCAGTGAATTTTGTATTAACTCCAGAGCAATTTCTGAGCCATGTGAATAAGCTTACAAAATTTAATGGAAAGGACGAGTATACCATTCAGGAATTTATCTCCACCGTCGAAAGGACTTTCCAGTTGTGCCAAAATACCCCAGGACTGAGGGAATATGCCATGAGCATCGTAATTAACGACAAAATCCAAGGCGAGGCGAAGAGGTGTATCCAGCGTCTAGGGAGTTCCGCTGCAAATTGGGAGCTAGTTAAGCAGGAACTCAAACAACATTTCCGGCCCAGACAGGACTATTCAGAACTACTAAATAATTGCCGATCGCTAAAGGTAAGCACATTAAGAGAACTTTTTGAAAGTGTTAAAGATATCAACTATAAACTTAACGAGTTGTACGAATTTGATGAGTCTAAACCATCAACCTATCACCCTAGCAACAATGACCAATATTTAACTGATATAATTAGCAGTAAGATACATAATTTTTTAAGAGGAAATATTCCTGAAAATGGTACTATTATCGAAGTATATAATAAATTTGATAAGTTGAAGTTACTAGACAGTGAAGACGCAGTAGATTTCCGAAGTCGAAAGAATAAATTTATCTCTCATAGAAATAATGCTAGTAAAAGTGAAAATTCCTCATACGTAAAAGTTAACACAAGTGGAAATAATACTAGTAATATCGTTAACAAAGGTCCCCCTAATACAAATATTAATGGCGTTTCTAACAGAAACAATAATATTCAAAGAAATTTTCATAGAAGCAACACCAACAACGTACCCCATAACCCTACTTATAATAATCGTAACTTTAGTAATTCTGGTCAGTTCCGTAATCGGTGGTATCAACCAGGCCAAAGTTCTGCACAAACAAGAAATAATTCTGCCTCCGAACCAATGGAAATCTGTAATTTAAATAGGGACGAATACGAAGACGTAAATTTTCACAAAGAGCCTCTGATGCCCGAATCCCCATAGCAATTTTGACAATCGGTCATCAAAAAATCAGGTGCTTGATTGATACGGGGTCAGCAACCAGCGTTATCAAGCCCAATATCCTTCAGGACTACCGTCATGAGAGGCTGAGTGAACCTGTTTACTATTCCACTATCAATGGAATAAATAAAATTTCCCATAAGTTAACAACGCCAATGCCAAAAGAATTTAAATTCTTTGGTACTGTAACATGGAAAATAATTGACTTAAAAGGAAGAAGTTATGACGCAATTATGGGTCAAAATTTCCTAGTACCGTTTAAGGCAAAAATAGATCTTGAATCTATGTACATAGATGTAAACAATAATAAGATCTTGTTCGAGGAAAATAATTTCCCTTTTATTGTTAACGAAATACATTCATTAGACGGTGTACAAGGTAACCTTTATGAAAAACTAAAAATCGATCACTTGAACCCTGAAGAAAAAACCCAAATAACCAAATTAATAAGGAATTATGAAGGTTTGTTCTTTAAGGAAGGGGATAAATTAACCTCAACTCATGAAGTGAGACATGAAATTAAGACTACCACGGAAAGGCCAATTTATTCTAAGATATACAGATATCCCCATATTCATGAAAAGGAAATTGAGCGGCAAATCCTTGAGATGCTGCAGCAAGGCATCATAAGGGAAAGCAATTCTCCATACAACAGTCCACTGTGGATTGTGCCCAAAAAAGCAGATAATTCGGGTCTAAAAAAATGGAGAATCGTGATAGATTACAGGAAATTAAATGAAGTAACCGTGGACGACAAATTTCCTATTCCGAACATCGAAAATATACTGAATAAACTTGGTAGAGCTCAGTATTTTAGTACACTGGACCTTGCCAAGGGCTTTCACCAAATATTACTTTCCGCTCTGCGGCAAGGGTCGTGAAACGCCCTAGTGTATGCTAGTAAGGCGACATGCCACACGGACCCCTAGTGTGGGGTTAGTGAGGTGAAACGCCTAAACCGGCATGGGCGTTGGAACACCCCCAAGTGCTGCTCATTCTGGTCTAAAGGCCCAAGTGGGGCCTAAGACCTGCTCTTGAGAAATCTAACCGAGAAGCGCTAAAAGCTTTAAGGCCATCATAGCCTAGGAAGCTAAGTGCTCTTAGTATTCAAACAATTCGTTGTTTGTGTGTGTCGGGGGAGCGTACACATTGATGTCTATACAAATAGTAAAAATAATTTTCTTAATGTAGTGGACCGATTTTCGAAACATGCAGTCAGCCTGCACTTAGAAGACCGAAACCATATGACTATATTAGAAAAAATAAGGCAAATCATCGCCATTAGAGGTAAGATGAAAAAATTAATCTTTGACAACGAATTTGCGTCAAAACATGTAAAAAATTTTTGCGAAAAAGAAAACATAGAGTATCATATTACTAAGCCAAACAACCACACCGGCAATGCCGATATCGAGAGACTAAACGGAACGTTAACCGAAAAAATTAGGGCCTTAAATTTAGAAGAGAAATTGCCAATCAGGGTGCAAATCCTAAAAGCAGTGGAGTTTTACAATAAATCTTATCATAGCACAATAAAAACTACACCGTTAATTGTCCAAAATAAGGAAATTGACTTCAGCATAATTTACGATAGGTTAATTAAATCAAAAGAAAGGGTTATAAGCAAAAGAAACCGAGATAGGGAAGATTATAGGGAATACCGAGAGTCTGGCTTCATAAAAAATTATAAATCTTTGAGGCACAAGGAGGAGCCAAAGTTTAGAAAATATAACTTGTCTAATGTTCACGAGAACAATATAAAACGTCCCTTTAAATTTTCAGAGAAAGGTGGCCAAAACCAGGACACTGCTGCTGCTGCTTTGGATGTTTCTACTACTGATGCCCAAAATGACCCTCCAAACGATGGTAATTGAAAAAATTGATTCGGAGCAGGGATACACTGAGGTAAAAGTAGAAACAGTCGAAATAGCCGATAAGTTCGAAATTATTTTACATCAAGTATATCCTAACGAAATACTAAACTTAGTTTGTAATTTGGAATCGACATTAAACTTATTAGACTTAGTTCACCACAGGGACTTAATACAATCTAAAATAAATAGAATTAAAAGTAAAATTAGAACACTTTTGCCGTATAGACAAAAAAGAGGATTAATAGATCTTGGAGGAAAAATCCTTAACTGGGCCTTTGGAACAATGGATAATGAAGACCGACATGATATAGAAAACCATTTCGAGGCTCTAGAAAAGAACAATCATAAACTAATTAGAAATTCTAATCAACAAATAAAAATCAACGAAAATTTCAATAAAACATTTGATCAAATTAAAAGTATAATCGAAACAGATAGAACGAAAATACTCCATCATTTAAATAAACTTAACCTCACTGAAATGAAGATTTTGTCAGAAAATGCCTTTCTAGAATACATGTTTAAGTTAAATTACATAGAAACACATATTGAGCACCTTCAAAACAACATCGCATCGGCTCGTTTAGGCCTTTTGCACCCCAACATATTAACGGAAGAAGAAATTAATACTTATAACATAGATTTTAACAAATTATCATGGATCCGGCTTGGCGTTGCTAAGCATACAGATAATTCCATAATTTTTGCTATCCGAATCCCAAGTCATCATATCGTAACTAGCAAAAACCTTCTTATACCAATCACAAATTCCCAAAATTTTCAAATGGATTCTGATATAGAATATATCGTACATAATAATAATAAAATTTATACCTATTCCGAAAGTAAAACATTACAAGAACTAACCGAAAGCAAAAACTGTATGAGCTTAAAGAATTGTAGATTTATTAAAAACGTCGAGGAAGAAATTTCATTTATTGAAGAAAGCATTATTATTATCAATAACATAAAATCGGGAAAATTAAAAAGTAGTTGCGACGAAAGGCGACTGTTACTCCAAGGAAATTACTTATATCCTTCAATAATTGTACCATCAAAATTAATAATAGAGAATATAGCAATAAAATAAGAGTTTTTACAGAAAAATTTGTAATCCCGAAAGATGAAAATTTTACTTTCAATAAAGATAACCTAAATTTTGGTAATATTACATTAAATAAAGAAAATAACATTGGAAAGATAGAAGAACTTAAGTATCACAAAATTGTCAATTATAGCATAAACTCATTCATAACTTTTCTATTAATCACTGTTATAATTTTCCTCTTTTGTAGAAGAAAAAATATTAAATTTATATTTAAAAATAGGATTCAGGAGAATCCTCAAACTAAGGTGGGAGGAGTTAAGTATATTAACGATCCTAAAGAAAACATTTTAGAATTCGAAGAAATATTATCGAAATACAATCAGGGGAACTAGAAAAATTCTCATTCCCACAAATTTTCTTACGTTGCCAATTCCACCAAAATCTCTCTAGACTTTTGGTAAACAAAAGTCTCAGATTGCAGATTGCAATATGCAACTAATGAACATGAATCCCACCTTGGTTTGTCCTATCATTTTAAGACACATTTTTGATGACAGGTATAATTTGTAATGAAAATGAAAATTAAAATCAAATTAAGAAGTCAGTCTAAGTTTAAACTTTGTACTAACCATAATTAATTCGGGAGCGTTTTTTATAATAAAAAATATAAATCGGAAATAAATCTTTTTTTTTCTTTCCTGTACTTTAAAAAGTGGTTCGATTCGCTATAAAGTGAATCGGAATATTTATTTATTATTTTATTTTTCCGAGTTAAAGTAAAATCATTTATCTCGTGCGTTGCAACGCCTTTCAATAAAAAAAGATTATGTGTGCACAGTCCGCGGTAGGAAAAGTATAATGTAAAAAGGAACAAATCTGCAAAAATTAATTTTGCATACTTAAAAACTTTAGAGTCTGTTACAACTTTTTTAAGATTCAACGATGAAAAATTGTGTACTACGTGCACAACAGATATCTAGCCAAACATATTTAGAATCGTCCGCAACGATTTTACTACGCCGGGGGATTAGACGCCCTGTGCAACTTCGCTCATGGCACCCACCTCCCCTCCAAATTGTCTTTCCCAAAAAAAGCGCCAAAAAAGTTATAAATTTTGCAAACATGGCACCCACTGTGCAGCCCAAAAATGCACAATTCGGTGCCCTAAAAAATCGAACAAATACATTACACACATATTTCCTCTCTGTTTTTTTCGTTTTGTCTTAAGACGAGCAGAAGGGGCAAAAAAATGCAAAGCATATAATCAGACATGCATCAGATGTTACGGTATTTTTTCTGAGAGCTTCAGGATAAACAATATTTAATGTTCTGGCATTTGGAGCTAAGATGTGAACATTTTCGGCTTTACCAACTCTTAAACAACCCACATACAGCTGTCCGTGGGAGAAGCATGGCTTTATCAGATCGAGTCCAACCACTTTCAGTGATTGTCCTTGTGACTGCAGTAGAAAATAAAATACACATATATTTTAAAAAAACTAAAAAATGCGCTTTTATTTTAAAATGGCCTAAAAAGCAAAAAATTATTTTGAATGTAAATTTTTATTGCTCCAGCCAGTCACGTCCGTGTAATAAATTAATCTGTTCTTGCTAGATAGTTTTTTTTACCAAGCACAAGTAAACTTTCCAGTAGAATTTCTTAATACTTTGAACCCATCCGGTAGGCCCCCACGTTAATTAAATTTAAGAAAAGGTTGCATAGTTTTGTTACTAAGAAACCTTTCTATTAAGAATGGTTTGTGTAATGGAACCAGATAGCTATTCGGGACTTTCGCGCGAATGTAATCTAAGCAGAGTGTCTTACATGATCTCAAAGAGGCAAGATTCACTTTATCATACGGATACATCAAACGACCCTGCTCTTCCATTTAATTTCAAGCGTCATCAATTTCCCCTGCGCCTAGCGTATGCAATGACAATAAATAAGTCACAAGGTCAAACATTCGAAAAAGTTGGTATTTTTCTTCCGGAAGCATGTTTTACGCACGGACAGTTGTATACAGTGATGTCACGCGTAGCTTGCTCAAGCGATTGTAAAATTGATGTTTCAAGTGGTCTAAAACAGGAAGTTACCCTTCAAGGAATTGTCACTGAGAACTTGGTGTATAAAGAAGTTTTAATGTAATTAAAAAAATAAACCAGGAGATAACTCTTCCTTTTCGAACCGTGCTCAAGCGATTGCAAAATTCAAGTTCGAAATTATCCAAGAGAAGAAAGTTACGATTTGAGGAATTACCACTGTGGGCTTTGGGATAATTAAAATAATATAGGTATATGCTGCACAATTGTGCAGGGGCCCGACTATATTGGTTAAAAAAACTAAAAAATATGCTTTTATTTTAAAATGAACCAAAAAGTAAAAAATAATTTTGAATGTAAAATTTTTATTGTTCCAGCAACTAACTTAGTGACGGTGGTTGGTAGTTGTTGGTAAAAAGCGCGCGTTTGCATGTTTACACCTAATAGGAACTCTTTGATTCTTAAAACGCTCATTTCAAAAGCGCGCTTCAAAACGCCCATTGTGTACCACGTCTAAATGTATAAAAGCGTGGGGCGCTAACGATAAGTTCCAGTAATAATAAAATAAAAATATAGGTAAAAAGCTAGCTAGCTATAGTTGGAGCAATAAAAATTTAACATTCAAAATTGTTTTTTAATTTCTGGTTTATTTTAAAATAAAAGCATATTTTTTAATTTTTTAAACTATATATTTGTTTTATTTTTCAGTAAACGGTGCCACTCAATGAAAAAAGTTGAAAACAGTGCTCTAGCATATGCAAAATCGTAAAGGCTGCTTTTTGATGTGAAACATCTTTGGGCGCGTTGAGAGTAATTTTTCAAGGCTGTGACGCTTATCGTTGCAAGGTACAATTTCGACTCGCGAAACGTATGGAAGATCTGTATTGGAAAAGAGAGAATAAGATGGAAAAATTACAAAAAAAAGTGAAATCTAAGAATCGCACATTCGGAGAATGGACGAATTGGTTGAGTGTTGACGTTCTAAAAAAAACCCGGGTTCAATTCTTGATCTCAACACTTTCATTTTTATTTATATTTCAAAGCTTTTATTTCCATTTGCTTCCAAAAAGGTATAATAAAGCAAGGAGTGCATGCGAGTTTAAAATCAAGTAAAAGGTCTTTTACTATCAATATGTAAATTGCACAAAATATTACTGAGACAGTAAATTTCTCAACTAGAATAATTTACAAAAATTTAGATGGAGCATTCGGATTTCTGAGAATTTTGTGTGTAGAAGGGAAGAATGGCAGGAAGTTACAACTGATTAATGAAAATGATTATTTAACTTAATTTACTTGATTTTCTATAAAAATGGTTAATGGGCTTAAGTTAGCTAAAAATTTGAGTTATGGAATTACGCATGCGTGCATATCTTTTATATTTCAAAGCTTCAAACGAACAAAAATTAGTTGCATTAGTTGCGTATTATTGTGCTACAAAATAAAGACATTTGTTAATACAATAAACAATAAAAACTTTTTAAAATTTTAATTTATTCATACAAATATATTTAGTTCACGCTTACAAAGGCTTATAAATTCAAGCAGAAGACTATAACTACCGGTTTGGTCTATCGCACCCCAAAGGCTTTAATAGCCCAATGAGAAAAATGTAGGGTCATCGAAAAAAGCGGTCCTGAGTTCGACTCGCAAAGGCGGCGCTTAAACTTTTTATATAAATATTTGACAGATTACAACAGAAGAAGTAAATAATGGGTTTGTACCTTTTTGTTGGGATCATTGAAATCGACTTCCAAATATATACTAACCTTGAAAATGTCAATCAATGAACCAAATTACACGGGGTATCATTTCTTTCATCAACACTTCCAATAATTCCAATAAACCGACCCAACCATAACTTCGTTCTCGGGGGCTGCGCAAACTATGAGATTTTTTGTTGCTTTGTACACAGCTACATAGACAATAGAATCGTTACACGAAAAAATGCAGAACAGTCAGTTTATCGTGCAATTCTCATAACATACACAAACTGGTTTGTTAAGAAGAAAAGTGTTAGTCCGTGAAATTAGACTCTATTGTTGCATATATCGTCAGCTAAAAATTGAAAATATATGAATATATGTATTTGTTTTGAAATTCCAAATTTTGCAGGGAATTTCAAGAAATATTTCCTGAAAATCTGGCTATGGCTTACAATTTAAATAGCATCGGATTTGTTTTAAATATTTGCAATAAAAATGGCATATAAAATATTTTTATAGGACCTACATGAATATTTTTATAGCACCTCCATTATAGCAACGAATGAAAATTAGTTGTGATAACTAAAAATTTTCAATTTTTAGCTGAAACTGTATGCTTACAACAATAGAGCCTGTTTACACGGGCTACCACTTTTCCTCTTAACATACCAGTTTGTGTATGTTATGGGAATTACACGATAAACTGACTGTTCTGCGTTTTTTCGTGTAACGATGGGTATCTTCAAAAACGCATCACGACAGCATCACTGCAGAATTCAGCAATTGGAAGTCTGTTGCTGAATTCTGCATTGATGCGGGAGTGATGAGTTTTTGAAGTTACCCGATTCTATTGTCTATGTAGCTGTGTACAAAGGAACAAAAATTATCATAGTTTGCGCAGACCGCGAGAACGAACCCATTGGGAAAAATTGGGAGCGCTGTTCAGAGGAGCTTACTTGGAGCGCTGTTAAATATGCTCCCGAGGGAGCATTAGCGGAGCTTTCATAAATTTTATAGAACGAATAAAATGAGCGATTATCTTGATGACCATAAAGCGTGGCATTGGCATACTCAATGGACCGGCTCTCGTTCGATATGAAGGACAAGCAGCTTTTAAAGTGGTTAGGACTTAGTTGGGGGACTGCTTTGATAAAACCACACTCCCGCTTGGAAAGGAAAAGGCAATTGCAAAAGATAAACAAAATAAAAGCTTTTCTATACCAGGATCACATATCCACAGGCGTCCATGGAAATTCTTTATTAAAAAGCTTTTTTATAATGCTCCTAGAACGCTTTTGAAGGAGCATAAAAACGTATGCTCCCCTGCAATGACATGCAATGTTAAAAAGTATATGGAACTGGAGCGGAACGGGAGCGCTGTAAGCTTTTTAAGGAGTGCTCAAACAGCGCTATTGGAGCCCTCCATTTCCCGCTGGGAAGCTATGCTTGGGTTAGTGTGATGATCGCTGCAGTCGAAATTTTTTACAACGAAACAATAGATTGACATTTTCAAAGTTAGTAGATATTTCGAAGTCGATTTTAATGATCCCAAAAAAGTACAAATCCATTATTATTTACCTCTTCTGTTGTAGTCTTTCAAATATTTATAAAAAAAGTCTAAACGCCGCCGTTGCACGTCGAACCCACAACCTCCTTTTTGCCGCCGATCCTACATTCTACCCACTCGGCTATCAACACATATGGCCTACAATAGACGAAACTGGTAGATATAGGGTATCTTCAAAAACTCATCATTACCGCATCACTGCAAAATTCAGCAATTGGAAGTCTGCAGATGAATTCTGCAGTGATGCGGGAATAATGAGTTTTTGAAGTTACCTATAATCTTCTGCTTGAATTTATAAGCCTTTGTAAGCGTGAACTAAATATATTCGTATGAATAAGTTAAAGTTTTAAAAAGTTTTTATTGTATTAACAAATGTCTTTATTTTGTAGCACAATAATACGCAACTAATGCAACTAATTTTTGTTCATTTGAATGAATTTATTTATTTTCAGGCCTATTCTGAACTTTGCTGGAATTTTCTTACATCGGGAGCAAACTATGTAAGAATATTCCAGCGAACTTCCGAATATACATCCCAAACGCAACATTTCTGTGTGATAAAAGAGTTCCAGGGCTGCGTTTCCACTTGGCCTTTCGCCAAAGATGTTTCACATCTTTCCCGTGCACTGGGTACACGCGTGTTTTTTATCCTGCATTATGTAATAAGACTTAAGGATTCACTGAAGTTTTCCTGACGATGTTCCTTATCGAACGTGAATGGTCATCCGGTACAAAAATGTTGTCCGGGTAGAAGATGCTCCTATTGAACTAATGAAACCAATCTCGAGTAACTCTCTCCGTTGCAATTTCTTAGGAACAAGCTTGATTAGCAAAGAAAATACTTTCATATAATATAGGTACTTACCCAAACAACAAACAAATATATAGAAAATGAAGCATTTTAAAACAACCGCAGTAGTTTATACCTCAACCTAACATATAATATTTAACTACACTCATCCTAACAAACATCCATATCAATTTCTTAAATTATATAATTTTTTTTTCTTCAGATTATTCGAGGAGCATGCAGATCTGTTGCTGATGTTTTCAAAATTTAAGGAATTGAAAACAAAAGAAGAACAAGCAACGTCCGAGGAATTGGCAGAACATGCAAACAAAGTAATGGAAACATTAGATGAAGGTATAAGAGGATTGGATGATTTAGATACATTTTTTGAATTTCTACATCAAATTGGTGCTTCCCATCGTAAAATTCCAGGATTTAAAAAAGACTATTTCTGGGTAAGCAGGATAAATGTAAAATTTAAAATGCAAATTCACTCTCTAGGTTTCTCTGCTGCACAAATAAATATTTTTTATTTTATTAATATAAAATAGCCAATAGCTGAAGCTCTTCCCAGCGGGAAATTGAGTGCTCCAAAGACAATGAAAGAGCACTCCCATGGAGGCATGGAGTGCTCCCTTTCCGCTCCCTCTTCATATATTTTTTAACATTAGATGTCCGCCTAGGCTAGCACTCCTTTTGAGCTCCCATAGGAGCACTCCTGCAACGATTTGGTTGGAGACAAAAAGGAGCATTATAGAGCTTTTTTAAATATCTACAGTAGAGCTATTCATATGGGCCTGATATGTGAAAAAACTCCGGTGCCGAAAAGCTTTTATTTTTGTTCATTTTTTGCATTTGCCCTTTCCTTTCCAAGCGCGAGTGTGGTTTTACCAAAGCAGGCCCCCAACTAAATACTAACCACGTTCAAAGCTGCTTGTGCTCCGCATCAAACGAGAGCCGGTCCAATGACTATACTAATGTGACATTTTATGGTCAACAAGACAATCGCCCGTTTTCTTCTTTTTATAAAATTGTGAAAACTCCAGTAATGCTCCCTCGGGACCATATTTGGGAGCGCTCAAAATTAGCTCCCCAGAGGAGCACTCCCAATTTTTCCCGCTGGGTTGTTTGTTGGTTAAGTACATATATAAAAATACAATCCGATTTTATATTTATTCAAATAAGAAGGGGAGGGGTCAAAAAATTATCCAAATTTAAAAAAAACAGTTACGAAACTTGAATCATTTATATATGTAATGAGTTTATATATGTAATTCCCAACATGTAAAGGCGTTTTACCATTAAAAATCCTGCCCAGCATTATTTCTTCAGGAGCTCCTAGAACATGTCCGAGCCATCGTAGTCTACTCAATTATATATGCGTGACTACATTTATTTCGTCATACATTTCCTCAACCTCTTCGTTTGTTCTAATTTGCCATTGGTTTTGGTTAACCCGTACAGGACCAAATATTCTTTTTGGGATTTTCCTTTCGAAGATTTTAAGCTGATATTCTGCTTGTTGGGTCAATGTCCAAGCCTCAGACCCGTAGTATAGAAATGGCGGATTAGTGTTTTATATAATCTCACACGTCTATGGATATCGCCCTTTATCTTATTTTGCGCAGTAAGCATTGCCGTAAATATATAAAATTGCCTACATCTTCCCCTCTATGTATTCATTTGATTGTTGAAGTGTATCGAAGTGTTTAGCGCCGCATGTGCACATTGAAAACGGTTTTAAAAACGAAAAAGTAGAAAATAAAGAAAGAAGAAAGAAAAAAACAGTTCACAAATTATACAAATACTGCAGTGTAAACTGAATTGTATGTAATGTGTGTGGTTGTGTGAATGTAAAATGTTGTATTAACAATAAAATATTCACCGCTATGGCATCATACGATGACCTCATTAACACATGCAGTAGTCAGCAACAAACAAATAATTCTAACTGGTTACTGCGACAATTTCCAGTTTCTCACCAGAATAATATCATCAATAATCTGAGCCAGGAGAAATGTTGCACAGATGAGGAAGAACTGGAAAAGGAATTTCCCAATCTAGATAACAAGAATAATTACAAGAAACGCAGGCGCACATCAACAAAAACGCCACCAAAAAGTACTAATCAAAGCGAGAACATCAACACTGAACAGGAAAAACTTAAAATACAATTGCCTCCACCAATAAATGTAAGCAACATCAGCAATTTTGAACTCTTTCGACAAAAGGTATTAAAAATTACAAAAGAATCAACTAAATTTAAAGCGCTTTCAAACAGCGATATTAAAATTACCGTATAAAACGAAAATGACTACAGAAATTTCAAAAAATTATTGGAAGAATTAAAAAAAGAACCCAGCCATCAACTAGAAAATATTGAATACAGTGATAAATTATATAGATTTGTCATTAGAGGCTTGACATCAACAATCAGTCACGATGAAATTAAATCAGATTTAGAAAAAAACATACTTCAAAAAAAAACAAATCCCGTGATGCACAAAAAAGGATGGAATAATTGTTGGTAGTTCTTTACAATACTAATCCAATCAGAATGGATTTAGAAAGAGAATCACTTTAGAAAAAATATTTTCGTAATTCTTTACAACATTAATCCAATCAGAACGGATCCAGGAAGAAGAATCACTTTTGAAGACGGTGCTAACACCTGTTTTCGGGGCGATGTACATAAGGTTAACAAAGAAATGAAAACAATTTTCGAAGCAAGTCAACCTGGCACCGTCTTCAAAAGTGATTCTTCTTTCTATATCCATTCTGATTGGATTAATGTTGTAAAGAATTACAAAAATATTTGTTCAAAAGTGATTCTTCTTTCTAAATCCATTCTGATTGGATTAGTATTGTAAAGAACTACCAACAATTATTTCATCCTTATTGTGTATCACGGTATTGGTTTTTTTTTTGAAGTAGGTTTTTAAAAATTTATTTTATTTCGTACTTTTTAGTCCGTTCATTTTTTTCGGGGGCAATTTAAAAAAAAATTTATTACGATAAGTATAACACGCCGTTGTCGAAAAGATGGAGGCAGTAGCTAAATAGTTTTTGCAATAATATGTATTTGCGTACTTTCGGAGTTATTTAATAAAAAAACTTATTTAGTATGAGTATGAAACAAAATTCCCCGAATGAAATTAAAAAACAAAATTTAATCAAATTTATTGTGAGAATATAAAGTCGATTGAAAAAAAAATGCAACGGCTCGGAGAATCGAGCTCGGAACCCTTGGACGAGAGGCAGGTATTTACTCTCTGTGCTACGAGAGAGTGTTGCTAAGTACTGGCTAAATATGTACATAAGTCATATCGGAAATTCGGCTAAATAGTTCTCCAATTGAAAGGATAATTCTCTTACAGTCTGCATGAGTAAGCATGAAATTTCTCACCGAAGAGTTTTAAGTTACCGATGTGCAGCTAGAGGCCTGTTGAGTCGCTTCGTTTCCAGGAACGTTCCACCTAAGAAAACAAATGGGGTACGACTAAAGGATTAGTTCACGACTGGCAGCCCCGTTTCTACAGGAATCCTTTAATTTTTGGACTACCCATTCTTAGGATGGTTCTTTTGGTAGTATCGTTTAATCGATGGCGCAGCATATGTATTGCGAGAATGTTCCCCTGCTATATCGTGAATAAACTCCTTCTTTTTGAAGACGGTGCCAGTTGTAGTTGGCTTTCATTGCACTAACACATGCTTCGAAAATTATTTTCATTTCTTTGTAGCTTATGCTCTTAATACATCGCCCCGACAACAGGTGTTAGCACCATGTCGTCAAAAGTGATTCTTCTTTCTAGATCCATTATGTTGAAAAGAATTACAAAAAGTTATTTCATCCTTTTTTGTGCATCACGGGGCGGGATTGGTTTTTTCTCAAGTGGGTTTCTAAAGATTCTTTTTTTTGGGGGAATTTAAAAAAATAAATCATAAATTCGGTTAAATAGTTCTCCAATTCAAAGGATAATACTCTTACAGTGTACATGAGTATGCATGGAATTTCTCACCGAAGAGTATGTAATAATTTTTTACAAGAATAATCCAATCAGAATGAATTTAGAAGAGAAACAGAGAAAAAAAGTCGAACTGCCCGATCCGGGGTTTGAACCCGCGATAATTAGTTCGGTAGACTTTTACGTAGACACGCCAAGTCATTCTTAAATATTTGGTGACAATAAAGAATTTTGTGATACCTTTGAAATAATTCTAACTGTTCAAGGTGTACTAATTTTACCAGTTTTTTAAGCCTACCTTCGAACTCCTTTTTCAGAATTTAAAAAAATTGCATGGGACCACCGTGGGAAACTACCCTCTCAAGCAAAAAAAGAAAAAAGCAAAAAAGCTATTGCGTTACAACGTTATGCGTGAACAGGACCAAAAAAAACATACCTACGCGTCGAATTGATAACCTCCTCTTTTTTTAAGGCGGTTAAAAAATGGGACATGAAGTCGCAGGTATAACTAATATATTCAAGATGGTCAAAATTGATGATGTAAAAGTCAAGAAAAGCTTTCCTCTGTTTTACATCGATTTAAAACAAAAAGATAACAACAAAGAAGTGTTCAATATCAAAGATTTAGCACATTGCGTAGTTCAAATTGAGCCACCTAAAAAAACAAAGGGCATCCCACAATGCACGAACTGCCAGTAACTCGGACATACCAAGAGCTTCTGCCAACGTCAAAGCAAATGCGTTAAGTGTGCTGAAAGTGAAAACCATCACACGAAGCAATGCAAAAAAGAGCCAGGTAGCGCACCTACATGCGCTCTTTGTCAACAAAAAGGGCACACTGCAAATTATAAAGGATGCCCAGTATATCAGAACAAGATTAAAAGTCAAGACAAGGATAAAACAAAACGATTAAAACGCTATTAAAAAATGTATTTTATCACTTTTTAGTGCACACGGATTATCAGTGATAAGTTATTTAGTGATCTGAGTCCATAAATTAAAAAAAATTAGTGGTTAAGTGTATTTTAAGAGTGTTAATTGATTAGGTGACCATTTTTGTTTACAATCGCGGTGGTTTTTTCGTGTTAATTTAGGGAAAAAGTAGTAATGGAATTAAAAGTGAATTTAAAGTAGTTAAAAATTATTATAGAAGAGTTATTAAAAACATAAGTGCAAGTACTACCACACAACATGAATAACAATAACTTTTTCACTTTTCCTTCACATTTTTCTGCACTTATGTTTTAATAACTATTCTATAATAATCTTTAATCACTTAAAAAGCACTTTTTTATTATATTACTACACAAATTCAACATTTTTTCCCTAAATTAACACGAAAAAACCACCGCGAATGTAAACAAAAATGGTCACCTAATCAATTAACACTCTTAAAATACACTTAACCACTCACTTCATTTTAATTTTTTTTATTAAATCACTAAAGCACTAATCACTGCTAATCCATGTGCACCAAAAAGTGATAATATACAATATTTTACCACTTTTTAGTGCAAAAACAAACTTAAAAAATTGCTTCGTATGGCTTCGGCCATGTTAATTCCACAACTGTCAGAATATTTTTGGCCTGTTTTCAGCTTTGTTAGTATTAGTTGGCCTGGCTGCTTCCAGGCCTGTACTTACGAGGGTATTGGCTCAACCAAAGAGCCCAGGAACTGAAAATATTTCTCCATACAAACAACATAGATATTGCATTAATTTCTGAAACCCAGCCCTTCTCAAGTACAGGCCTGGAAGTAGAGTTTTTCTATGGGGCTGTAATAGGCCCAGAATCTGTTAGTATTGGTTAAATCATTAAGAAATTATACGACGCGATGTAAGAGCTCGCGATATTTTTGCCTTTAAAAGTGATAAAATTATATATTTTAATACTTTCTACTGCAATAAGATTACCAGTGATTAGTGCTTTAGTGAACTGAGTGATTAAATTAAGAAAAAATTAAGTGATTAAGTGTGTTTTAGCTGTGTTAATTGTGAAGGTGACCAATTTTGTTTACATTCGCGGTGGTTTTTACGTGCTTATTTAAAGAAAAAATGTTCAATTTGTGTGGTAATCAAATAAAAAGTGTTTTTAAAGTGATTAAAGACTATTATTAAATAGTTATTAAAAACATAAGTGCAGAAAAATGTGAAGGAAAAGTGAAAAAGTTATTGTTATGCATGTTGTGTGGTGGTACTTGCACTTAATGTGTTTAATAACTATTCTATAATAATCTTTAATCACTTAAAAAGCACTTTTTATTATATTACTACACAAATTCAACATTTTCCCCTAAATAAACACGAAAAAACCACCACGAATGTAAACAAATTGGCCACCTTCACATTTAACACACTTAAAACACATTTAATCACTCAATTTTTTTAAATTTTCTTAATTAAATCACTAAGCACTATTCACTGGTAGTCCTATTGCCATAAAAACTGGTTAAATATATTATTTTATGACTTTTTACGGCAAACTAATGCAAAAATATTCCGAACTTTACATCACGGCGTATAAATTCCAACAAAAGTGACAGATTCTGGGACTACGAGCAGCTTCGTTATTGTTAGTGACCTGGGCAACTTCCAGGCCTGTACTTGAGAAGGTCTTGCTGAAACGCATTTTTCTAACAATAGTTATGTCAAAATAAATGGATTCGATTCCATCCCATCTGGCTGGAGCAATAAAAACTTTACATTCAAAATTATTTTTTACTTTTTAGTTAATTTTAAAATCAAAGCGTATTTTTCAGTTTTTTTAAACTATATATTTTTTTTATACGCTTTATATTAGCTTGACCTGTATGTTGTATGTTTCATATAAACAAATCTTGCAACTTGATTTTGACCCACTTTAATGTAACGGATCAACTTAAAATTTTGCACATATGTATAGTTCACGTGACAATGCATTCTGACCATTTTGTAAAAAAATCAAGATAGCGGTTCCAAGATGGCGGCCGAATTTTGCAATTCTGCTCTGCGACCCCCGACTTGGGTATCAAATGAAAGGGTTTGACAAGTAGAATACAATTAGCTATGTGGCGTCATTCAAAATTCAAAATGGCGGCCAACACAAAATGGCCGACTACCTTTTTCTTTACTTACAACCCACTCGATATGGGTATGAAATGAAAGCACATGACAAGTAGAATAATTTTAGCTCTGTGGCGTCATTCAAAATTCAAAATGGCGGCCAACACAAAATGGCGGACCATTTTTTTATTCGCTTTATATTACCTTCACCGGTATGCTGTGTCTAATATGTAACTTGATTTTGACCCACTTCCATATAACCGATCAACTTCACTTGCACATATGTATAGTTTGCGTGATATGCAATCTGACCATTTTGTAAGAAAATCAAGATGGCGGTGCCAAGATGCCGAGTGAATTTTGCAATTGGGTTCTCCAATATGGGTATCAAATGAAAGGGTATGACAAGTGCAATACAATTAGCTATGTGGCGTCATCCAAAATGGCGGCCAACACAAAATGGTAGTTTCCATATACTGGCTAGAACAATAAAAACTATACATTCAAATTTATTTTTTACTTTTTAGCTCATTTTAAAATAAAAGCGTATTTTTTAGTTTTTTTAAACTATATTTTTTTATTAATGAAATAAGAGCTGCATTCCTTATGATAACAAAGATACCTCATTCGTGAAAATAGACTGTTTACTATAAACGGTTGTGCAACTTGTGGCGGAACACCCTGTACATTTTTCTTTCATTTCTTTGTGAAGGCAAATTTTTTTAAAAGATCTTGGAAATACCCCAAAAAGGACACAGGAAATCGGCAAGTCCTGAATGGTATTCATTATTTAATGAGTTTACCAGCAAAACGCCATATTAATACCTGAACCTATGCTATTGTCGCGCAGTCCATATATATTCTTAAGGGACGGAAATTTGTCGTTTTGCCCGGGGCGGCAAAATCGCTAGAGCGGGCGCTGTTATGACACACATGGAATATCGATACCACGGTATTGCACATACCCAGTTTATACCACGTCTGTCACCCTTTACCCAGTTTATACCCAGGAAAACAAGTGGTTATGAACTGGGTATTGATACCACGATAATTTTGTTGGTATAGAGTAGGTATAAGATATTTTCACGGCGCACAGCATCTTATCGCACTTCTGTGCGAAAATTGAGCAAAAACGTGTGAATATATATTTTTATAACAAGATATCTCATCTTTTCTTCTTTTTCGTTCCAAATCTTGAATTTGCGTCAGACCCAGATTTATTTCTTCTTGTTTGGCAAGGAATAAAGCAATTAAATATTCCACTTTCATATGAAAATCAATATGACACTAACACACTTGAACTTTAAATTTAACAAAATTCGCTTCAATTTTCAGATCCATTAGATTTTTCCAGCTGCCGGCAAACGTCAAACTATACCCTCGTTAATGTGTGTCAGGACTTCCTCAATACCCCGGTATTCGCCGTATCCATAACCTTGGTATCGATACCTCATGTATGTCATAAGCATTATAGAAAGTTTTGGCGAATAGGCCAGGCTTAACATGTCTATCTAAGCAAACCTGCAGCTGAGGCAACGGTACGCATGTAGAGTTCTCTCAAGAAGCCTTTGTAGCTTCTCCTGAAGACCTATTTTTCAGCTTCCAAGGAAGTGGTCCTGGAAAGATGCACAAAGTCGCAGGCGGAAATAGCAGTATCATGCGTGAAATAATTATGTAAAAAGAAAGTTATTCACTCAATATGCATGAAAACAATTAAATTAAAACGTCATAGAAGTGATACCTAAAAATTATGAATTTTAGTTCTTTTTTAGTGTTTTTTTAGTGTCTTAATTAAAAAAATTAAAAAACCGCACAACATGAAAAACTCCACAATTTTTCCTAATGAAACACGACAAAACCGCCCCGAATGTAAACAAAGTGGCCACCTTTACAATTAACACACTTAATCACTCAATGTTTTTTAATTTTTTCAATCAAATCACATGAGGTTTACATGAATATAATATGTAATTTCTTGTTTTGTACTAAAGCTCACTGTAAGACACTAAAAAAACACTAAAATCGCACTAAAATTCATAATTTTTAGGTATCACTTCTATGATAGCGTTTTAATTTAATTATTTTCATGCATATTGACTTTCTTCTTACATAATTATTTCAATTTGATAGCAAACGAATATGGCAACCGGACCACCGCCTAACCCATCCACCACTGGTGTTCATGGCTTGTAATGTAGAAGAGGTTATGGCCCGGGACGTCACAGAGTATCCACACATATCAGTGTTCCATCAGGGGTTCAAAAAAATATCGGTGTGTACATTTTATATGAATCGTTCACACATGGCGAAATTCAAAATTACCGCGCAGAAATAGTTTAATTTGCCAATTGTGTTCCGATTCCAATGAAAGTGGGTATCTAAGGGTTTTTAAGGTCGCAAATAACGGATTTTCTGGTCAAAACTTATAATTTTAAAATAGCCGCGCCAATATGGCTGACGAATTTGCCAATTGTATTCCGATTCCAATGAGGTTTTTAAGGTAGCAAATAGCGAATTTATGATCCAAACTTATAAATTTAAAATGGCGGGACCAATATGGCGGACGAAATTTTTCAATTGTAATTCGGAAGAGCCTTATTTACCCAATTTGTTAACGTACGGCTGAGGTTCTCTAAGCAATCGGTTCAGAATTGATCAGCAAAGTTTTTTGGAAAGATGGTAAGGTCAATCGAAAATGTGGTAAAATGTGCCTATTAGTTGCTGGCAAAAGCCTACTTTTAAATAGTCTTTTACTAATATTTATTTTTGGTGGATAGTTACCTTTTTAAGGGTATTTCATGTGTTTATTTTACAAGAAATACCCATAAGTTTATCACGGGCAACGTCGTGTAGATCTTACTAGTAATTAAATAAACTCCGATCAAACAAAAATTTTAGCAAAGGTCGAGAACTCCGCTAGCAGTTTCTTTTGTGAAGATTTTCAATTTAATAGTTGTTATTGACATTTTTTGGATTTTGTCCGAAAGACACTTTAACATTGTGCACATAGCAAAATTAGCACTTTAACATTGTGAACGAGGCATGAATTGTGTGAAAATGTATGAACTCACGTATGTACGCGAAAGAAACCAAAACGGAGCGAAGGATATTAATTCATTTCGTTTCACCTAAAGTAAAAAGTACCTACTGATCAGCTGATGTCAGATTTCAACGTCAGATTTTCCTTTTCTTTTTTAGATTTTCATTTTCATTGCATATTACTTTTTAGTATTTATTTAATTTTCTTACATTATTTTTATTTAAATTAAAAACTGTTCAACTGTTCCTTCCCTGAACACGAAAATTTTCAAGAAATGTCAAAAACCGATTCGGTCCGATTGCTATATGTATAATCGCTGTCACATTGGAAATCGTTTCGATTTCGTTTCGGTTACTTGTTCAGTCATTTATTCGTATTTCAGTATTTCATAACTTCGAATTTACTGGGGAAAAGGACTGAAAACTTAGTCGGGAAATTTTGTAGTGCAATCTTAGGCGGCCATTACACGTTCATGAAAGCGGCAATCAATTCCACCAGTCATGATTAATGGAAATCAAAATATACGGAGTATTACGTCAGTCAACACCTTAGACGTTAGGTTTTCCGTCAGTCGTAGGCAAAACTGTGGAAAAACTGACAGCAAAACCTATCGTGTAATGCGCGCCTTAGGGTGAAAACACAAAGAAAGCAGGTTGTCTGCTTTCCTATTATTTGCGGCGTCGATGGGCACAAAGAATATCGTTTGTGCCAATTGGCGCCGCTAGACGCTGGGAATAGGAAAGCAGGCAACCTGCTTTCTTTGTGTTTTCACCCTTAGATGCGAAGCCGATCGACCAAAGTCTCTTGATCCCCAATAGTCCACACAAGATAGTAGTCAGAAACAGATGCTGGTCTTTGTACACGACCAAATTTTAGTCCGACAATTACGGTAGAGCAGCATTAATTTGTATTTGGACTCCTACATGTACCTTGGGTCAATAAACGCAGCCGACAATAACTTGGAGATCAAAATTCGCGCAAGTTATACTATATTCGTATTGAGTAGGGAATTTGTCTACTGCAACTTTGCGTAGAGCTGTGTACTCAGCTGTCCGCGGGTCTACACTGCTAATAACAAAAAAATGTGGTAGTTTGAAGGTTGTAAAATTAGGTTTGCGCGGACGTTTATACCCTAGACACACTAAGGTTGAAATTAAGTATTTTGCTAATTTCAACTTCGAAATCCGTAAAAACCGACAGATTTCGGTTGAAATCCAGTTGGCGAAATTACATAAAAAATACGTAATAATCGTTCCAAATCTACTAAAGTTTCACTCTTTACGAAGAACAGAGACATCTATTAAAAAAAGGTAAGCAAAAATGTTCATTGACATTTCATTTTTCTGTTGAAAACCAAAAAAAATAAATGTTTTGGTTTTCTCTCATTAAATGATTTTGCTTTTCTTTATTCAAAGCACGCTTCTGGCTGTTATATAATATTTCTTCAAAACTTAAGAGTTTCACTAAATTATTTTGTAAAAGATTTGATAATAACACATGCATGTACATCAATTTTGACACGTGAAATTAGCCAAATTTTCAAAATCTCTGTGTGTCACTTTTGTAATGTCAACTTGAAATTAAAATAAATCTACTAGATTTCAACCTCTGTGCGTCTAGGGTATTAGATATTTAATAGCTGCTCTGACGAGAATATTGTTACGTTTTAACAGTTTAAGGGATTCGTAGGATTCATTAAGTAATACACTTTTTAAATGTTCACACAAAACTTATTACTAGCACAATTCAATGCTACAGAGACAATTTTTAAAGTTCACTAATTATCACTTGCAATTAAATAACTATCACTAATAACTCCTATTTATCGCCTTTTAATTCACTATTTAATTACCACTTTTCGCTTTAGCTCACTTTTATCACTTACAAAACACTTACTGAGTTTCCATGAGAGTTCAATCAGAGTTGAACCCGAGTTATACGTCATGGAAACAGAATGAGTTAAGAGTTTTCGTTAAAGATTTTCAACTCTGCTCAACTCAACGAAAATAGGTAGGTTGAACTGAGTTCATGCATACAACTAAAAACGGCACACTAGCAAAGGTACAAAAAATGAAAATGTCGCGCCTCTTTATATTTAATAAATACTTATAAAGAAAAACCTATAATAAAATTAATTGATGGAAAAAGATGGAGGAAGACGGAAGGCAGACATGGAAACGCATAGAGTTAAGTCGTTGAGTTGAGTTGAGTGTCAGTGTTTTTACCTCAATCTGGAGAGAGCCCTCTATTACTGGAATATTCTTTTTCTAGAAATTTCGAGTAGCTTAACGTCTTCAATTCCGGTTCTTTCAAAATTTATCTAATAGATGGCGCGATGTTAACTGACTGAATAAATCGTTACAAATCGTTTGTTGAAATTCTAACTAAATCGTTATAAATAACAGTTCGTTCAAACTTCTAATGAATTGCGCATAATCACAATATTTTTCGTATGGCCGAAATAATTTTACTTTTGTAAGAATCCTTAAATTAATTTACAAGAGTTTTCTGCACATTCTTTAAAACCTCCAGGTGTGATATTCTTATTATTGTGGTTTCCTGCTTATATTAGTCCAAAGTAAGCGTCAGACTCATTTTGGTTATAGCAACTGGAATCAAAAAGGCAATTGGACGAAATTCTCACCAGTCAATCCTTTATACATCCTTGAAGCCCTCTTATTCGGCTTTAAGAGACCCAAGTTCCATTATTTTACGTTCTCACCGATATGACATTTTGCAGTTTCTCTGGAGATCCTGCTGTGCGCGAAATTAATTTCAGGTGTTTTCTCTCTATTACGTAAATTAATTCTATTCAAGGACCAAAAAACGCCTTTCCTATTCCTAAGTATGCACGTCATGAACATGGCTCTGGATTTAATTGGATAAAAGCACCCTCTTGACATAAGCAAAATTTATTCAATTATTTGCTGAAAGAGTGAGTACTCATCTAAAACACTTTTCGTCTGAACGAAAAAAAATTTCAATTATTGGTTGCGATGTTTCAGCAAATTAGAAAGAAAACAAAAACTTTTACAAGGTCTTCGGGTTAAGGATTTTTTCTGGTAATAAGCACTTTTACCCTCATTAATGGAAAGTCTGGAAAAAATATTCTTGATGAATAGATAAAAGCGATTTCTATAAGGGTGTGGTGTGCTGAAGCTCGTTCATCTCCCAACTTACAACATTAGTAAGAAAAAAATTAAGGAATAATCAAGGATTTCATTCGAGGCAACTCTTTCCTATGGTGTTCACATTATGTCATGCGATCGTTCAAATACCCGAGCACATTTGTGTGTAGTACCTTATTTCTTCAGCACAAGTGAAAGTTGTAAGAGTGATAATAAATCAACTGCCCTTAAGTATCTTGCGTTATTTTTCATTATTAATAGCGGAGAGCTTTTCCAGTTCAGCATGTGCGCTGCAATATATTCGGTGTATTTACTCTGGAATCCTGGAACATCTTGACGCCATATTAGAGATGACAGCTGTTGCTCTATTCTTGATGAGCTTCCACTTACTTCAAACATGAAGTAACAAAATTGCTCAACTTTTATCCCACACTTAAATCAGCATTTAAGTAAAATTGATATAAAAAATATGAGTGTGCTTAAGACCACACTTTGGAAGTAAAACATGGTTGCCCAATAACTGGCGGAATTATTAAAATAATAACCAACAAGAAATATGCAATAGAAGTACAATAAAGTTTTTTTTTTAATACGAGGGAGTGGTGAGAATCTTACATCTGTCTAGCAGCAAAAAATGCCTGCGACCGCCTGTCTAAAACAGACACCGGGGCGTGTCAGATTCCTACTGACTAAACTCTTACGGATCAGCGACCTACTGCCTATGCTTTCTTTGCTGGAAACGTGACTTCTGCGGAGCTTGCTACCCAATTCATAGGCTGCGTTAGTGCCCGTAGGTGCTTCGGAAGGTTGATAGCACTTGAAACCACTTCCTACTTAAATCTTATTTTCCTCGCTTAATCGACTTACGACATTGCGTCAGGGGCTGGATCAGCTATCTAGCAATATTTATTAATTTCTATTTACATTAAAACCTAAAAACGAAACAATCGGTTTATGATAACTGAAATATGTAATATATATTTTAGATTGAAACTGATATAAATATCGCGTAAAAACTGCATCAAGTGACGTTCCATATGTCGTGGTCTTTTCGTCAACATTATTTGATATCGTTTAATTAAATTTTTCATGCAGAAAACGTAGTAAGAGCGCGCCGTTTCTGATGAAAAATTGATATTAAAATCGCCACTCAAAATCATGGGGATTTCGTTGAAGTTTCGACCTAATAAAGTTGAACCTTCCGAAGTGTATATGAGGAGATTGTCATGTATGAATTTCATTATTTCGCCTACAGTTTTCTGTGGTGATACATATCTTCGTGAACGCTCTCTTGCTAATTCTCTCTTTCGTTTAAGTTTTGTATCGCAAGGGTCTTCAGTTTTTATATTTGAGTCAACATGACGATTTATTTTTGATGGTACTGAAATTTGTCGAGGGAGCGAATTTTGTATTTGTACAACAGTATCTTGATGTACTACAGGATAAAGATTATCCTGTTGCGTGTACCTTTGATTTTTTATATCTTTGTGAATGCTCTCTTGCTAGTTCTCTCGAGTCAATATAAAGATTTTCTCGTTCCTGCTCCCTTTTTCTTTTGAGAAAATCCCATTGGCGCTCTCTGGCCAATTTATTTTGCCGTTCATGATGAACTTCATCATAGTTATTATTTTGGTTATTAGTATTCATCCTTAAATCTATATATATAAAACACAAAAAATATTTCTTTGTCCGTTATAGACTTTGAAACCATCCAACCGATTGCCACAAAAATTTAACCACATATTACTTACATCCAGGGGTGGTTATAGAATTAAATTCAAAATGGCCGCGCCAATATGGCCGACGAATTTGCCAATTGTCTTCCGATTCCAATGAAAATCGGTATCTGGGGTTTCTTGAGGTAGCAAATAACGAATGTTTAATCAAAACTTATAAATTCAAAATAGCCGCGCCAATATGGCCGACGAATTTGCCAATTGTGTTCCGATTCCAAAGAAAATCCCTATCTGGGGTTTTTAAAGGTAACAAATAACGAATTTATGATCAGAACTTATAAATTCAAAATGGCCGCGCCAATATGGCTGACGAATTTGCCAATTGTATTCCGATTCGAATGAAAATCGGTATCTGGGGTTTTTTGAGGTAGCAAATAACGAATGTTTAATCAAAACTTATAAATTCAAAATGGCCGCGCCAATATGCCCGACGAATTTGCCAATTTTGTTCCGATTCCAATGAAAATCGCTATCGGGGGGATTTTAAGGTAACAAATAACGAATTTATGATCAAAACTTATAAATTCAATACGGCCGATGAGTTTGCCAATTGTATTCCGATTCCAATGAAAATCGGTATCTAGGGGATTTTAAAGTAACAAATAAAGAATTTGCCATCATTCTTTGGTATTCTAATTGTCAATCTAAGAGACTCCTGGCGACTAGATCTACAAAGGGTGGAATTCTAATTGTCGCAAATTGTGTGAAGTGACATTTCTCTCGATATGTTTGTAGGTATCGACAGTTTCATTCCACCGCATCCCTCACAGTCACGTCACTCGCCAACGAGAATAACCACCAGTGACATTTCCCGGTCAGCTGTATGTAGGTTGTTCAAGAGTTGGGAAATCGAAAATTTTCACATCCTAGCTCCAAATGGAAGAACATTGACCATAGTGTATCCTGGTCATTTCCTCTATTGTCGTGAAGTCTGCCACATTCTTAAATGTAGGAAATTTCTTAAATTTCCCCTAACCAGTATAGAAACAGTAAAAACGGTAGAAACGGTAGAAATACGTTTTAAAATTAATATAAAGAATATCTCTGTATAATTCAATAAAAAAAACGCTGTACAGGACAGTTATCCGCAGTTCTAGCAGTCAGACGCCTGCAAGGATGATTTTCGGGAAACAGATTACGATGCCAAGTGATTTAAATTTGGGAATCGCCCAACAAGATGAAGACCCACTACGACCTAAGGGCGAGCGGATCTAGATTTAAGGAAGGCGATCGAGTCTAGCTATATAATTCTCTACGAATAAAAGGTAAATCGCCAAAAATCGCCAAATCCGAGAAAGCTCGAGAAGAAATAGTACAATATTTTTTATAGGTAACTCTAAATTTCTGTATGGTATCCAAAATCATTTTTTCCAGATTTTTTGTTGTTTTCATTATACTTTTTTCCTACCGCGGACAATGCACACATAAACTTTTTTTATTTAAAGGCGTTGCAACGCACGCGGGTTTTTTACTAGTAACTAATATACCTTAAATAATACTGGTTACTACCAACGACTACTAATCTAAAATAAATTTCCGAATTATTTTTTATTAGAATATACAAAATGTAAAAATTAAAATTAATGGTAACTTACCTTTTTATGTTTTGTGAATTACAAAAGACACGAGACACATAATAATTGTTACGTTAAACTACAATTACTACATTGGCACTACATGCATAGGCAGTACCAACAATAATAGCCACAGCACAATAATAAAACAGCGACAATATTAATAAATAAATTCCATTAAACAAACGCTTAAAAATTTGCCTCCAATTCACCAAAACACACAAAAAACTATAATAATTATTTTGTCACAAAATGCACAACTAATAATCCTAACAACAACAATATAACTACATCACTAATACCAGTGCATATACCTGTTAAAAAGGCAAAAATGAAAAAAATTATTAACAGCATGTTGGAAAGGGAAGGAAATATAGCGCAGCTAACCAGAAAAATAAATTCAAGTCGATCTGAGTTACGAGGGTGAAATAGGGGCAACTTTAGGGGGTGAAAATGGTTTTTCACGATTTTCAGCGAAACTAGGCATCTTAACGAAAAAAGTTCAATATAAAAGTTGAAGGTAATAAAAAGATCTAAAACTTTTGTTCAAACCATTTTTTCACATAACTTCAAATTTCCGAGAAAAATCGAAAAAACTAGTGTTTTTGTTTTTGATTTTTATCTGCATTAAAAAAAATTTTTTTTCATGAAATTTTATGGAAACTTACCTTTTTATATCCCAAACACGCTGTAATTTTTTTGAATCAAAATATTTATTTTTACGTTTTATTTTGAATTTAAACCTAAAAAGAGACCTCATTTTCAGCCAAAAATGCCCATGTTCTAAAAACATTTTTTTCAAAAAATCTAACGGTTTTTTCGTTTGTCTAGTTTCAGATGGTGTAGAAAAAATTAACATGACTGACTATGGACAAATTTGCCAGGAAATGCGAAAAACTGAAAAATGTGATTTCAAAAAGTTATTTTTCAATCATTGTTTTAAATTTTTTCTGAAGTTGTTTAACGTCTCCTGGCGATTCAAAAATGGCCCTATCTAAACTAGTATTGCTTCAGCAGCAATATAACCGGGCTTTTAGGAGAGAGGTATAGAGAGAGTAAGCGGGAACTGTAGTAAGCTGTTCACGGAAAATTTTTGTCGTGAAAACTTAACACATACACAATTCGGCTTGGCCTATTTTTTTTAATCGCGAAGCAAGTATAATTATCGACACGCACACAGATATCTCCGTGTAAAGACAAGAAAGTTACTCGCGATGAAAAAATTCCAGTGTAGACTATATTAACTTCCATAAACGGTTTCGCTGCTGCTGAATGAATACTAGTTTAGATACCCACAATAAGTGTCACTCACTGATCTGTTTTTAGTATTTTGAAACACTGAAAACATTAAATTACTGTCCCGAAGTGCATTTTTCAGTCGTTTTTAATATATTTCATATAGACCCTATTTTGATACCACTCTGGATAAATATGTGTTTTATAGGAAATTGTCCGGGGAATACGATAGTATTTTAAAAAATGGCGAACTAATATTAAACTGAATTTTAAATATTAAATTGTTAATAACATGTACTAATTTAAAAACCTTTTACAAATTTTAGCTTCTTTAGGTCTCTTCATTACCTTTAAAATGATACCTCATTCAACTCGATACGATGAATAGAACCGGAGTTTGAGCGATTTGAAAAAGTGTATAATCGGAGAGTGATGTAAACTTTACGCCCCTCATTTTTGAAAATATTGACCGAAAAAAAATAAAAATATGGGTCCGCTTATTTTGTATAGGAACTTCGCAAAAAAAATTTGAAGCAAATCAAAAATGTTGATTAATAAAAGTGTTCGATTTGTAAAAGAATGCCCCATATATAAAAATGAACTTTGTGTAACAAAAGTAAAATTTATTTGAATTGAGCAAAGTAAATTTTGTTCTAGGAAGTATTCAAAGAAAACTAATTATTTTCTATTTTACATTATTCAAGGATTTCAATTGTAAATTTTAATAAATAATGAAAAAATTAAAACAATGATTGAAAAAAAACTTTTTGAAATTAGCTTTTTAAGTTTTTCGCGTTTCCTGCAAATTTGTCCATAGTCATGTTAGTTTTTTCTACACCATCTGAAACTAGACCTTTCAACAAAAGAAAAAACCGTTAGATTTTTTGAAAAAAATGTTTTTAGAACATGAGCATTTTCGGCTGAAAATGAGGTCTCTTTTTAGGTTTAAATTCAAAATAAAACGTAAAAATAAATATTTTGATTCAAAAAAATTACAGCGTGTTTGGGATATAAAAAGGTAAGTTTCCATAAAATTTCATGAAAAAAAAATTTTTTTAATGGAGATAAAATCAAAAACAAAAACACTAGTTTGAACAAAAGTTTTAGATCTTTTTATTACCTTCAACTTTTATATTGAACTTTTTTGTCTAGTTTCGCTGAAAATCATGGAGAATATACAAGGAGACAAAACTCTTATTGGGAAAATGACAGGAAATGGATGGGTAGAAGAAACTAAACTTCTAGTTCATTTTTGGCCACAGATGTCACCTTTGTCCGATGTACCCCACATGAATTTAATAAAAATTCATTGGAAACATTAAAAATTGATTAATTACGAATAATCGCATTGATATAAAATCGAATTTAGAAGCTGGTAAACAGCTGTAAGCTTCTAAACGTAATATATATTAGTAATAAACGAACTTTACCATGAACCGGATAAATACAATCGGCCATCTTTTTTGGGGTACATTTGACTGCAGCGCCACCAATAATCAAACGAAAATTGACAACACGGAGTTTTATCTCCTTGTATAGCCTCCATGCTGAAAATCGTGAAAAACCATTTTGCTTTTCGTGAAAAGTGCATATTGCTTAGCAGTAACGGACAAAAGTTATGAAGGTTTAAAAAAGTTGATATTTGCACTACGGCTAAGGTCATTTTATGTATCGTCGGGTTACTGCTAAAACAAGGTAACTCCATAATTTGAATCTTTGATAAATCGTCGTTTGAAAATTTAAATTCAAATGAAAAATCGTCACAGCTTCAAAATGATTTATTGATTGAAAAAAATCAAAATAACCCTGTGTCTCGACTAGAAATAAATCATTGCTTCGAAAATAGCAGAAAACCACAAAGTTGTTTTCGAAATTTTACGCACCGGGCAAATTATTGCATGAAATTTCATTTGTTGAAATGCACGCAATGAGTGAAGAAGCGTTTAGAGTCAGGAAGATTATTATATTAAGACGTTAGCATTAGAATGTTTAAAGCAAGAAGAAATAGCAAATACTAGGAGGTTCAAGAAAAGACGTTTTGAAAAATTTGAAAATATATGTTCACAGGCGAGCGTTATCACAATAAATTTGCGTACTTCGAACCAATACAATAGACCAAACCTCGAACCAAAAATGTTGCGTTATAATTTTCCACTTTTGTATTCAAAGTAATCAGACATTTTTCATTTGAAGCCATTTTAAAACTTTTGAACTCCAAAGATTTATTGCAACAAAAATTTCAGAGCAGATTGCAGCAAAATATTCTGAAATAATCTCAGAAATATTGCATGCAATTGCAATATGGGTATCTCGACGAGCAATTTCATTGCAATTCGAAATTGCATGCAATAATTTATTTCCAGTGGAGTCGAGGTGTAAAGGCCCAACTATGCATGGCATAAGCAGCATATGTAAAAACGTCAAAAAATATCGAAAGTCAGCATTATGTCAATCAAAACTTATTACCGCCTATGCATAACATAAGCGACATAAAGTTGATGTAAAATCTGCGCTGTGAAAGTGAAAACTAATTTTGATTTATTATGTAGATATGTAGATATTTTTATTTCTCCATACATGAACAAAAATCACTTGCAATAAACATAGCTTGCTTTTCCTAATGCTGTCATGTCACGTTCGACTCAAGTCGCATTCATTATGTTTAACGAATGTTTAACGAAAGCTTTTATGCCGTGTTATGTCAACCATAGCCACCTTCATAACAAGTTCTGGTTCCGAACTTGACATATGCACTTGGCATATGCGCTTATGCCATGCATAGTTGGGCCTTAAGTAACAAAACAAAAGAAAAATTCCTTATAAAAATTCCTAAACATAAAAACATTTTAATTTTTTTCAGTAAAAAAAAAATTTTATAGCACTTGTCTTTTTTTGGCAGAACAAAATTACTCGTCCTCCATATCAGCAGAACTATCAATTAGTTTAGAAGCCTTAGTCTCTAATTTTTGGCGTTTTTTAATATTCTTCTTCCATTTACTCGGATAAAATTATTTCCAGCGTGTTCTAGATGTCAGATCTTTCGGCAAAGTATTATATAAATTACCATTTTTCTCTACAATATCTGAAACAGAAATAAGGGTAACGAGTTAGAACTTACTTCATAATATTATTTTGAAAAACAAAACGTCAAAATTAGCCTTCTTCTGAAGAACTGTCTGATCCTGGCACATAATCTTTGTCTTTTATCGAGCAATCGGAATCGTCTAAAATTGCTGCCAAGTCATTACCTACGCGCTCTTGTTCGGGCTCTAAATTGGATAATGCTGTTTCCTCTATATTAGTAGAGCATTCTTTCGAGGTACTGGGCTTATTATGTGAGTAATTTACCGGCATTTTGTCTTCTAACAAACGAAATAAAAACAATGTTGAATGTAAACATCTCAATTAATAATATACACTTACCATTATGTAATTTAGGTTCTAACACCATTTTCAACATACGAGAACTACTACTACTAAAAAATCTCAAATTTTTCACACTCCGACAATAAGTGCACGCCACAACTCAAATTTTTAGGTTATGTTTATACAAAACTTTAGACAAATCCGATCAGCTGATACAGAATCACGTAGAATATTTCCGAATTTTATACTGCCAAAATAAACTAAGTGCCAATTGAATCGGTTGTTTGAGAAACCCCATAAGTCACTTTTTTGTCGAAATCGAGTTTTCGGTAAAAATCTATTCTTCAGAGGTAGACGCATCTTTCAGATGCGAAATCCCACTAATCACAGGTCATTCTACATGAAGTTGGACCGTACGAAAGTTTTCGTTTATTCGAGAAAGCCCATAAGTCCTATGACTTATGGGGTTTCTCGAATAGACGTCCGTATCTCAGGCGACGAGCAAGCTCAAACTTGACTTATGGGGTTTCTCAAAAAACCGATTCAATTATTTTACTGAATATGATGAAGATTGTGTATTTTGCCAAAAACAGTACAGCGAAAACCAGATACATATCTGGCTATGTTATGTAGATTGTTATAGGGATTTTTCACTTCACATTACTTTCAATAGCTCCGTGGCCTACCTATTGTTTGACACCTGCGTAAATGTGAAATTGTCATTAAATAGGGCTTTTGAGAAATGACCAATTCAATTTAATGACAATTTCATATTTACGCAGCTGTCAAACAATAGGTAAGCCATGAAGCTATTGAAACTAATCTGCAGTGAAAATTCCCAAAATTACCAATTTATTAGATTTTTCAGTTGTTCCTTTGGGTTTTTTGATTATTCTCCTCTCCACTTCTGCTATGCTATAAGGCATAAATAGTTTTTCAAAACTCTTCATTTTTTTTATTTAAATTTATTGCAATAAAATTATGTTTGTATTCCTTGGAGCAAATTTTGGCAATGTCTATGGTAAAAGTAAATATCACAGAAGATCTTTCTATTATTATTGTGGGTGTTTTTATAAACAGAAAACTATGCAATACAATGTATAATTATGAAAAAATATATTTGAAGGTATGTTTTATTCGTAAAACTATCTAGGTACAACCTTGTTTACGTAAAGGAGGGGGTTGCCTGCAAGTTAGCAATTTTCCTAACTAAGCTTCAGTTTTATTTGAAGCCTGAAGCTTTTCACATAAAATTTATAATTTCAATATTATTTTTTATTGGTAAAAAAGTGCTACGAATCTGTGAAAATGACGGTGTGATTTGTGTGTAGTCGTAGTGACAATTTAATAGACTTCAGTGAAGCGGTTTTTGAAAAGTTTGTCTGCTGGGCACTTGGCACCGGCACAGACCCGGCAGACCTGTGTTTTCTAGATAATTTAATTTGGTTATAGGTTGAAATTCGTACTCAATAGGTCAATTGTGGTTTGATGGATTGTTTGCATAATATGCGTTATTTTAGGTTTTTTTCATTTTTCCCGTTCCCGTTAATACTCACTACCAGGGAAAGTAGACGACCAAGACCATTCTTGTGTATGGAACTAATTTAGAGAATGGTTTGGTGCATCAAAAATGGGTAAAAAAATTGAACCCAAAAATGGACCGGCAACATCCGAATTATTCATCTTTGAGCTATTCTCAACTGAAATCTGTTGACGGAATGCGGTCCTCATATTTTGCACACTCAATTCCGCCCAGTTCCCAGTCTGTATAGTTTGAAACTCTTACTCGATAGGTCACGTTTTAACTTTAATTTAATTTAATTTTTTCGTAATTTTAAAAAATTTTACCAAGCTTGCATATTTTTATTGATTTATTTGACCTAATATTTCATGTTCTATATATTAAAGCATATTTGAGGATGCTGCCGGATAAAATCGGTTCCTTACGAAATAGGACGCAAAAGCTTCGTAATCATTTGATTTGGGGGCGTCCATAAATTACGTGAGGTGTTTAGGGTGGGGAGGGGGTCTTCGCAAATATCACGTAATATTTTTTCCGCAAGAAACAGTGTAAAATCGCGAGAAAACTCGGTTAAATTAATACTACAGGTAAATTAAGCCGAAAAAAGCGATATAGCGGAAATAATTAGGTACAGGCTGAAAATTGGCAGAGAGCTTCTTTTTAGGCTTCTTAATAAGGGGTTATAAAGTCTACAGATTTTCTACCCCGGAAGCCCACTTTTTAGGGGGTTTTAGCCCTCAAAATGGGTATTTTTCGATTTTTCTGTAATTGTTTTTGTAATATTTGTTAATATCTTTTTGTTTTTTTCAATTTTAAGTACAATATCTGTAAATGAGAAAATTTTTAAAATCGTCTTTTTGAACCGCACTTAGATTTCATTCACGAAAATCTTGGTGCAGTATCAGATGAACATGGTGAAAGGTTTTATCAATACATATTGCAAATAGAGAAGGAATAATGAATCCATTACATAAAAATAATACTATTACTATACAAATACTATTACTATACAAATACTATTACTATATTTCGACGCAATAGCAATTGGGTATAAAAATTTTGCACTGCCGTTTACACTGTATTTGTTCACTGTTTTAAATACCATCCAACTGGAACATCCAAAAAAAAGTAAAGAAAATAATTTAAATATCTGGGAATGAAGAGTGTATGACGTGATGACAAATTCTTATCATTTTATACAATGGTATGGGAAAAACTGGCGAAAGTAATGTATGCATTGACTTATACGACCATTTTTGGACAGATTGCGACCCTACGATGAACTAGTGTGGGGGTCTAAGCTTAAACAAAACAAATAAGCCTAGAAGCCCAATTGAAAAATCTGGAACCTATTGCCCTCCTAAGTATCTCAAGTGCATAATGTACCCAATCCTACTGCAATCATAGAGATTATATTAAGAATCGGCTCTTTTCACATCAGTCAGAACACATGCTATCTGCGGTGCATTGTCACTACAAAAAGCAGACATTTGCACCAGGCGACATAATTAGTTATCTAAGCATCTTACAGGACTCGAATTTTGAATCGACGACCATCTGCTCTGACATTCCTACTAGAGGCCAAGATAGATTTTGAAAACCTTTTGTTATCATTATCGAGAGTTGTGAAGAATGGAAGCCTAACAGATCTGCACTTCTTGAATCCGTATCCTGGTGTACAGGCGGCTCAAACGTCAATTTGAGAAGCTGGGTGTGACTTCAGACTCCGCTTTTCTAAGGCGATACGAAAGTAGGAAGCAAACGGAAGCTAGTAGCGATGCCTGATAAATCTTCGAAAAGAAATTATTGTCAGCCAACCAACTTCATTTATTAACTTAATTTGACATTTTGATGCGAACAATAAATTGTTTCAAGAATATTTAAAGAGTTTTTAGAATATTTTAAAACAAACAAATAAATGCAGCGCATGCGGCAATGGCTTTACTCGCGGACTGAAATCCGATCACAGGCGGACAAATTTAATTCGAATTCGCATTGGTGGAGGATACCATTTTCTTCTTTCCGAATTTCATGACTTTCGAATCGCATTCCAGGATAACCCCCCCGGGTCATTCAGTCACAGGTTTTTTACCCAACGGTGACATCTATAGAAGAATGCTCCGAAGTTTGTATATCTCCAGAGTCATAAATGGCTCTACCATTACTATTCAAACAGTCAAGTCGTTACTCTCTAAAAACGAATCAGTGGATGCCAAAGTCAACCTTCGTATGTCAATCTGTTGTAAAATTCTAAATTTTTTTTATATTCCATATGCTTGCTTTACCAATACACGAGTTGAGCACAAACTAGAATTGAAATTTTTCTGTTCTCTTGTTAAGAAATCATTATCCCTGTAAGGCACCATGTGGTTGGTTTCCAAAGGATAGACAGAATCACCTGCTAAATGGTAATCCACAGGTATTGTAGTTTATATTGGGTGCATGCCGAGTTGGTGCTGTTATGATTTTGTGGTACTGTTCTTTAACACAAATTATGTTTCTTTAAATAAATCCAACGCAATCAAGCACAGATTAAGGTATTTACACTAAAAATACGCATAATAGTGTAAATCTTACAAATGTTTTAAAATTTTAAAAATCTCACGTGATATTGAGGGGGAGGGGGTCGAGCCAAATCTCACGACATCCCACCAGGGGGGGAGGGTGGTCGAAAAATCGCCAAAATCACCTCACGTAATTTATGGATGCCTCCTTTGCGCACGGATTTTCTATTTAAATTTTCACTTTATCTAGAGGAACGATGTTTAGTACAGCGGGAAGGTATTCATATGTTAAAATTAATTTACCATGCGAGTTTTTAACGCTATAATTAAGAGAAAAATAGTAGAAGTTATATGAATATGTTTTTGAAAAATTCGCTCCAAGAGAACAGGTGAGAAAAAGTCAATAATCCCCGTGTTCTTTTAATGAACTGGGTTTTGAGAGCTTTTGAGTTCCCATACAAAATCGAAAACCCAGTCCTCAAAAGCTCTCAAAACCCAGTTCATTAAAAGAACACGGGGAATAGTAGCGAGAACTAGCTTTTTCACGTTTTGAGTGTAAATTTTTTTTGTGGAAAACATAAAATAGTATGTAATAGCGCTTAAAAATGAGTTTTGGACAATTGAAATCGGTCAACCACTTTTTGTAAAAAGTGGGTGTGTGTACTTATGTACGCGCATTAGAAGTTATACTTCTTTGGCGTGATTTAAGACTAATTTTTAATTTGCATGCAAATAATTTATTGGATTTCTAATTATTTGCGTGCGTTGGCAGGTGGAAGCATCATGCACAAATTAGTAGCAATGGAGTTAATGTAACCACTAAAAGAGTCGCAAGATATGAAATGTTATGCAACTGTAGCTCCATTGCGACTGAAAAAGCAGATTTTTAAAGTTTATTTTGTAACAACTTTGGTCCCAATGAGGCGACAAGTGTGTTGTAGCTATGTTTTAAATGGGTTATTGTAACAAACTGAAGTTCCAGGCAAGAACATGAAACATGATTGGAACATCCGGAAAAGTTATTGTTCTTTTAATCGAACAAATGTTATATGTATTTGTAACAAGAAAGAAGACGTTGTTTAAGTGTGTTTCAAAAGCCAGAGACATATTGGAATATAATGAAAAGACAAAACATTACTCAATTATGTACTTTAAAATTGAAAAATTGCATGATTTGTACACCAAAATTTTACAGCGAATGCCATTTTGTCGATGAATGTGGGTGACGTACCCCTGAAAAATTCACCCGCCACCCAAAAAATGAAAATATGGAATATAATTTGGAAATTAGAGAATTTTCGAATTTTTAATTTCAGCTTGAAAATCTGAAAACTATAGCTAAACACATTTTTTTAAGTTGCTAGTGATTATTGCACTGAAAATTGTTATAAGTAAATACAAAATACTATAGAAAATCGTATTTGATTTTTTTTCTAATAAAACTGCATGGTGTAGAAAAAACAGAACGACGAAAAATATGGCGATAATGGCGCTTTTAGACAGATATTTTCCAAAGTCCTTGCAAATGAATAAAAACCTCCTTGCAGCGTTTGGAACATTTAGTTGTAATAGAAACTTGATAAAAACATATCGCAACTTAGTTACACTACGGTTGCTAACTTGTTACTCTATTTGTGAAAGTTACAATGCAATAACATTTTTGAGATGAGCTACAAAACGCAATGTTTTAATAACGTTCATTTAATTTAAATATGACATCTTTTTTTGCAACTTTTATGGAACATTTTTACAACAAGTTCGTTTTTCCGTAACAAAATTAAAACTGTAATGTAACTGAACCGGATGAATTGCTGCAAAATGCTAATTCGAAACAATAATTTAATCTATATGCGACTAAATTTGTTTAAAAAAACTGGATTACAACCCAAGTGCAACATATTTTTGTTACAAATTGAAATCTGTGCTAGCTGGAGCGCGTTCAAAAACCTTACTATGGTAAACCACGAGCTAAGCTGTGGTTATGCTGCATCACTTCACTTAACGACGAAAGTTTATGTTTAACCATGGAGGTTTTTGAACGCACCGTGGTTAACTACAGGTTAAAGAAAAATAACAAAAATAAAAATAAAATTTTCCATAAAATAGTCCCCGCTAATTGCTTCAATTATTTCATTTATTATTTATTTGCAATAATCCCACAAATCCCACTTTAATTTGTTCATGTTTTTAACATTAAAACAACTGTCAGAGAGTTGTTTTTATTCTTCTTCTTCTTAACTATCGCTAACCATGCCCCCGAGCAGGGTTAAAATTTAACTACACCATGGTTAACCACGGGAGTTTTTGAACGCCAAAAAGTTATGCTCGTGGTTATGTTGTAGTTAACCACGGAGTTTTTGAACGACAAAAGTTTACCATAGTTAACCATGGTTAACCATAGTAAGGTTTTTGAACGCGCTCCTGGGTGATGCCGACACGCTCCAGCCTCTCGGTTATACCGGATTCTAATCCTAACTAAAATCACCTACTAGTCAACCCATTCTCCGGCAGAGAGAGGCCTTTTCAGCAATGCTTCGCCAGCTGGATCAGCTTTTATCTACCTGCTAATACTACCGATATTTCTAAGCCTTACTCTCTTACTTTTGGTTTTTTTTTAACTTTACCTTCTGATGGAGCCTTTTTAGCGTCTCCTTCACTTTATTCCTTACAACAACCGATGTCACCATCTAGTCTATGATGTTCTCTACTCTTAGTCGTGCCTGAGCTGTCGCTTGCAGCACAGCAGTTTGCTCGGCTAATATCGGGTATTCCAATAGGTCATGCTGTGTGTCTTCTATCACATTTAGGAATGCCGGGGCAACGAGGACATCTTGTCCGAACCGATGGAGGTATGCTCTGGAACACACATGTCCACTCAAGAACTGTGCGAAGTCGTAACTCATCCCTCCATGCTCTCCCGTGACCCATCCCTCCACATTTGTTATGCCCCTGTGGGTCCATCGACCTTGAGTAGATTTACTCCACCTCCTTTCCACTACTGAAATAAACTTCACTTCTAAATCATGTTCACTTCCCTAGCTTCTTCTTCTAATAGTTACTCAATTGAATTGAGAGGCTTTTGGTAACTGAAATATGATACGAAGACCATTTGAACTACCTATTTTTTTTGGTGGGCTTGGAAACACATTTTTCTAGACAAGGTGTTCTTATTTATACAGGTTCTACAGGTTTTTATGCGCCCCTTGTGTTTATTTTAGTCTGCTAATATTACTTAATTCGCTGACGCAGTGACACAAAGTGCCCCTTGGCAAACGACATGAGAAGACAGCACTGCTACTATTCCAGAAGGGCCATTTTTGTGTTCTAATTATTTTATAGTTTTTGGTACAGCAGATTTAAAATAAAACCATTTAACTTAAAAGTTTTTTTTTACCTATTTTTGAAGTTATACTTCTTTAGGCGCGTTTTGAAAATATTATGAGAGTGAATTTTTAGGAATCGAGACGCAACGCGAGACGCAACGGAGAATATAGGCGAAGGGGTATGGAGGGAAGCATTTCAACTCCCATTCTTTAGCTGATGTCTGTTCACGATGTCGATGGGTGAGGGGGTTTTTATCCTGAGGCTATGGAGGGAAATAAATTTCATGTAGGACTCATCAGCTAAGTGAAGGTTTGGGTTTTTTGTAGGCATGAAGATTCGTAGGCGATTTTACTGTGCACGACGTTGCTGGGTGAGCGGTTCTGTCGCGAGGCTATGGAGGGAAATCCGATCCGTGTTCTATTCATCACCTAAGCGCGAGTTTCTAAGGGTCAGTTTTACACCAGCCATTTGTCGGCCCGTGTGAAACTGGCCCAGATAATAATAAAGCTATATGGCAACTGTACAATAAGCGATAATTATTTACTCTTTTACTAATGATTTTGAATGTTTAAAATTTAATATAATTACTTAACCAGAAATTAGTTTTAATATATAATACAAAATATTTACTGTTATTATTTGGGAAAATGAACAAGATATTAATGGTTTTATTTAGCTTGACCTCGTATATTTGTTTGGTTCGAATCTTGCGAAAGCTTTTTCAACTACTTCTACTAAACCGATTCTTATGAAACTTTGCACACACATTGAGCTAACGTGACAGTGCAATCTGACAATTTTGTAAAAAAAATCAAGATGGCAGTTCCAAGATGGCGGACGCATTTTTCAATTGTGTTCCGATTCCATTGAAAATCGGTATCGGGGGGGTTTTAGGGGACGATTCTGTGGTCAAAATTTAAAAATTAAAAATGGCGGCGCCAATATGGCGGATGAATTTTGGAAATGTGTTCTGAATCCATTGAAAAGTGGTTTCGGGTGGTTTTTAGGGCCACAAATGACGATTCTGTGGTCAAATTTCAAAAATTCAAAATCGCGGCGCCAATATGGCGAATGAATTTTGGAAATGCGTTCTGAATCCATTAGAATTCGGTATCGGGTGGTTTTTAGAGACACAAATGACGATTCTGTGGTCAAAATTTGAAAATTCCTATATATATATATATATAAACGAAGCATTTTCTATAGGAATTATAAGTTCAACCTGTCGGTTCTTGAAGAGACACAGTTAAGTGTGTGGAGAATTGAATTTATTACAAGTTTTATTATTGCTAAGTGAAAAAGTCTTGTTTATAAGGAGTATAAAACGTATAAATCTAACTAAGAAACCTCGAAGCGGTACTTTTGCCTAATGAATTTACGGTCAGACGCGAAGAATTTTCTGCTATTTTTTAATGTTAATGGATTTATTTAGCTTCACCTCGTATATTTGTTTGTTTGTTTGTTTGTTTGTTTGTTTGGTTCAAATCTTGCGACAGCTTTTTCGTCTACTTCTACTGAACCGATTCTTATGAAATTTTGCCCACACATTGAGCTCCCGTGACAATGCAATCTGACAATTTTGTACAAAAATCAAGATGGCGGACGAATTTTCCAATTGTGTTCCCATTCCATTGAAAATCGGTATCGGGGGGTTTTTAGGGCCACAAATGACGATTCTGTGGTCAAAATTTAAAAATTCAAAATGGCGGCGCCAATATGGCGGATGAATTTTGCCAATGTGTTCTGAATCCATTGAAAATCGGTATCGGGGGGTTTGTAGGGCCACAAATGACGATTCTGTGGTCAAAATTTAAAAATTCAAAATGGCGGCGCCAATATGGCGGATGAATTTTGCCAATGTGTTCTGAATCCATTGAAAATCGGTATCGGGGGGTTTGTAGGGCCACAAATGACGATTCTGTGGTCAAAATTTGAAAATTCAAAATGGCGGCGCCAATATGGCGGATGAATTTTGCCAATGTATTCTGAATCCATTGAAAATCAGTATCGGGAGGTTTGTAGGGCCACAAATGACGATTCTGTGGTCAAAATTTGAAAATTCAAAATGGCGGCGCCAATATGGCGGATGAATTTTGCCAATGTGTTCTGAATCCATTGAAAATCGGTATCGGGGTTTTTTAGGACCACAAATGACGATTCTGTGATCAAAATTTAAAAAATACAAAATGGCGGATGAATTTTGCAAATGCGTCCTAAATCCATTGAAAATCGGTATTGGGGAGTTTTTAAGGTTAAAAATGACGAATTTGTGGTCAAAATTTTAAAAAATCAAAATGGGAAATAATGAATCTGTTGTCAAAATTATAAAATTTAAAATTCACCAGAATTTTGTAAAAAGTAAAATCGAAAAATTACTGAATTAAGACTAAAAGGAATACAATAAGGTTATTTCATTGGAATAATTTTTGATGTTTTGAATGCACCCAAGTTAAGGTTTCTGTATTGTGCCGAGAACTGTGTGGCGTTAGGGTGGTTAAAAATGATACGTCGTTAGCGATACACCAACCAAGTCAACGTTAGAAACGTGCCGAGGACTGTGTGGAATTAGGATGGATAAAAATGATATGTCGTTAGCATTTCAGCCTCAAGGCTGGGCACACCTTGTTGTATAAGAGCCTTGCCCCTGTACATGGACCTCTGGTGGGGTCGACTATTATTTGTCCAATACTCGTGGGAACAATATGAAAGAAAAAATTAATAAAAAAATTTAAACTAAAACACAGCGAAAAAGGAGGCTAGAAAAAGCGAGGAAAGAGTATAGAGCAAAGCGCACTAAAATGAATGAAGACGACAGGCATGCTGAACTACAAAGTAGACGGGAACAGGCAGTTGATGAGTTCGCTATCGATAAGGCGTTAAGAGTATACCCAACCAACCAACAGGTTCACAATCACAACAATGCGGTTCTTAATTCGTTCCGAAACAAAAGTGCCCCTATATACAAAATCAAAGCCCAGAACCAGCTGGTAGATGGCACACGAAATATGGACAACGTTAATATAATCGATATCATACCAGCAGATATTAACAAGACAGAAGGTTTACCACAAGAACTTGAATTATTCGTAGGAGCCAAAGTTATGTTACGTGCTAACGTCGACGTCTCGAAAGGGTTGGTGAACGGCGCTATCGGCTACATCACAGAGATTGTATGGCCTCAGTTTCGTAGGACGCAAATGTATGAAACAGATATACCATCTGTTCAAATTGATTTTGAAAGAGACGGCGTACACCTTATTCATCCTCAAGCCATACAATTTCCAGCAAAATTTAATTATGGAACGGCCGAGAGAAGGATGTTGCCGATAATTTTGTCATGGGCCTCCACTGTCCATAAAATGCAGGGTAGTACTGTTGACCATGCTGTAGTGTATTTGGGCTCCAAACTGTTTGAGGAAGGTCAAGCGTATGTAGCATTGAGTCGCGTAAGGGCTTTGGAAGGGCTATGTATTGAGGAGCTTGATTGTCAGAAATTAACAGGTAAGAAACCGTGCAGTAAAGATGCAATGAAAGAGTTGGAAAGGATGAGGAGTTTGCATAATGATACGAGCCAAAATCAAACTAAAAACTAGAAAATAAAAAAAATAGGTAAAAAAAAATAGGTAAAAAAACTTTTAAGTTAAATGGTTTTATTTGAAATGATAAGCTGTACCAAAAACTAGAAAATAATTAGAACACAAACATGGACCTTCCTGAGATTCCGACGTCTGGTAAGAAATCATGCAATAGTAGCCGTGCTGTTTTCTTATGTCGTATGCCAAGGTACCCTTTGTGCCGCTGCGTCAACGGATTAAGTAATATTCTGGGACTTTTAACAGACTAAAATAAAAACATGGGGCGCATAAAAACCTGTATAATTAAATAAGAACGACTTGTCTAGAAGAATGTGTTTCCAAGCCCACCAATATATTTCAAATGCGCCCCATGTTTTTATTTTAGTCTGTTAAAAGTCCCAGAATATTACTTAATCCGTTGACGCAGCGGCACAAAGGGTACCTTGGCATACGACATAAGAAAACAGCACGGCTACTATTGCATGATTTCTTACCAGACGTCGGAATCTCAGGAAGGTCCATGTTTGTGTTCTAATTATTTTCTAGTTTTTGGTACAGCTTATCATTTCAAATAAAACCATTTAACTTAAAAGTTTTTTTACCTATTTTTTTTTTTTAAAATAACTTCGGTAACGAAATTTTTCGGCATTGAACTAGGTGCGGAACACAATTTAAACTAACACTCCCGATTTTCACTCAAATTCAGAAAAGTTGGGAGCTCTTACCTTTAAATTGTTCTGGTTTTATATTTTTGAAAAGCTGGAAATAGTGTGGTGTTTCCTCTTTTTTTAATTAAAGACATTGCTCTTTCTCTTGTTATTACAGTGTCTTCTATAAACTGAAAAATGGCTAAGTTTACAATTGTGAGGGATATAACGATGCATAACAAGCGCTTCTGTGTAAGCGGTCGAAAAGTTGATTTCAAAATCAATACCCCGCCTGAGAATGTAGAGCCTTCTGTATGGTTGAAGAGCGCCATTGACGATATTGTTCAGGAAGTTATTCTGCAACTTCAGCCTGAGGATTATGTGGGATTCACATTTTCTGGATCTAGTTTTAACGAAAGAGGACCTGGCTGGTTAAATTATAGGTTGGCTTCGGAGGTCAAACCCAATGATATTTGGGAAATGATTGCGAAAATTTTTCAAAGCAATTCAGAGGGAATAAGCACGGATAACTTTTGTTTAGACGTAACAACAGTGCGCCTACCACAAGGCGGGGGAAAAAACCGCGCGGGAATATATAACACCCTTATGGGCAGGTGGTGGTTAAATGAGTTCCATCATATATAAGATCATAAAATATGGATTTAGCAGTCATTTGGTATTTTTGATTGGATAGTAAAAGTCATGAATTCGACAACAGTCATTTTAGACGTACAGTTTGTGAGTGGAGTTAGTGGTCAGCTGTTTGCTAAGGAGTTGGCAGTCTTACAACATGGAACAATTATGCCAATTTTATATTACCTCAAACCACCATATTCGTATAGTGAATTGTCACGAAGAGCTCGTTGGCAAGATGATTTAAACTTCAGCAAAATACATGGATTAAGATGGAATGGTGGAAATATTAATTACAACGAATTACCCAACATACTGGCGAATTATTCAAATTCAACAATTTACGTGAAAGGACTGGAAAAGGAAAAAATTATTCAAAAATACCTTCCAGAAGCGAAAATAAACCAACTGGAAATACCGAAACTAGTCAACCTGGAAAATTTCGAGTCTTTCTGTATGATACATGGAAAATCACCTACTCTAAGATGTGCCCTACAAAATTGTTTTAATATTCATTTGTACATGCTAGTGAATAAATGTTTTAAATAAAAGAATTTTTTAGTTTTATTTTATTTATTTATTTGCATTCAAAATTGATCGTATCAAAAACAAGATTTGCAATACAATACAAAGGTATTTCATAAAAAAGTCGAGAATAATTTAAGTGTACATAAGATGTTCGACTTGGAATAAAAAAATCTTCACATGCTAATGTTAATAAATTTTTTTCTTTACATTTTTCGACATACTTCTTATAATACTCTTTCACACTATCTGAAGCGTTGTTATTGTGGTATATAACGATGTTTAAAAATGTCAGCATTTCGAACAATTTACAAAGTTCCATTTGCCTTAGTACGATGTTGCCTCCGCCAACGGGGATTTTGTACTCCATTGTCTGATTTGCTGAAGGTGTATTTTTCATTTTGGTTTTTAAAGCGCCAAGATAGTTGTAAATTGTTGTCCATTCGGGATAAGATACTGATATTTGGATGAGTCCATGGCGATGAAATACTATTTTCGCCTCGAATGATGTTGTGTCAAAGCCGAGTATTACCTTCCGGTTATGGCAGTCGTCCAAATGGTACGTGTAATTTAATAAGAGATTTTCACAGGAAACTTCCGCATGGCATTTGGACAGCTTCTTTTTTCCTTTAGCACCAGTGGTCCTTTGTCCTTTGTGATGGCTCCATGTTAATCAAATTAAACCTGGACATGGACACTGAATATTAACAGCTTCTGTTCAGGGTTTTTATAGTGCTGTCTCGGCTTTACATGATTGGTTACAAAAGTACCCACCACGTTGTGTAAAATTCTTCAAGTATAAATTAATTATTTTATTGTCATTTAAACTTAAATCACTCGCAGTAAACTGTTTTAAAAAAGTATTGAGGCTCTTTCCTCTACAACGAGAATATAAAAATACACAGCAATAATGTCCACAGGTTGATGAAAACAGGCCTTGTAATCGTTTTTTGTTATTTAAAAACGTGTTTGAATTAGCCAGCAGGAATTTTTGAAAAAACTTATTGGTCGGATATCTTCCAAACGAGTCAAAGTACTCTGCAGGACCTTGTTTCGGGAAATAAAATGCAACCCAATGAGTTCCACCTTTATGTGATGGATCCGTATTAGCTATGACGCATGCCGGTTTTTTTATTTTTCGTGGTAGATGATTGCAAGGGAAGACCCCTCTAAAAAACTTGTTTGTTACCCGATTATTTGTCAGTCAATGCAGCTGCAAGCTCGATCGTGTTCATTCTTGTTCACAGGTAAATGTTGCCTCTAGATCAATGACCTTGGTGAGAGATGTAACGTAGTTATTTATAAACTACTTAGTTGATGTACCACGAACAAAGATTGTCTTAAATTTCGCCAGAGTTTTTATAAGGTCTTCATCTATCCGTTTTAGTTCAAGGTTGCCAAATTTAGTTGATTGTTGTTGCTCGTTGCATTCTGTACTAGATGTTGGATACTTAAACATTATTTTCTTCGCAAAGGTTTTATTTTGCGCAGTGAATCCAGTTAAAGAGACTTTTTTAAAGAAGGTATATTCACCCCCGCAAAAGTATTCCACATTAATTAAACAGCTCATTGTTACCGTAATAAAGCAATTTGTCAACTAACAGTTTGGTTGCACGTAGTCGCCTTATATAGATTTAAAAATTTGTGTAAACATTTCGATCCTTATCAATTTCAATGCTTCCATCGTACTCAGCATATACAATGCATGTCACACTATTTTGTAACGCGTCTCTAAATTTTCCTTCAACTCGTACTGTCCCTTGATTTAGTAAATTGCCGCAAGTCGCGTTATATGAATTGTCTGTGGTAAAATCGAAAGCAAGAAGAAAACATCCTTTGTCGAATAATTTCTTGGATATTTGATGACCTTTATCGAAATAATGAATACCTGTTCCTCTGAATAACGTATTGTATCCGCGTGTACTAATCGGATTATCCTTTGAGTAGTCAAATTCGAGAGGTTGATTTGGTATCTGCACGCCATTCACTGATAAGTTAAATCTGGTAATGTTGTTATTTTTAAAGTTGAAGGGGTTCTTTGTTCGTCTCCCAGTGAAGACGATAATGTGTGTTGAAGAACAGTACCACAAAATCATAACAGCACCAACTCGGCACGCACCCAATATAAACTACAATACCCGTGGATTACCATTTAGCAGGTGATTCTGCCTATCCTTTGGAAATCAACCTCATGGTGCCCTACAGGGATAATGGTTTCTTAACAAGAGAACAGAAAAATTTCAATTCTAGCTTGAGCTCAACTCGTGTATTGGTAAAGCAAGCATATGGAATATAAAAAAAATTTAGAATTTTACAACTGATTGACATACGAAGGTTGACTTTGGCATCCACTGATTCGTTTTTAGAGAGTAACGACTTGACTGTTTGAATAGTAATGGTAGAGCCATTTATGACTCTGGAGATATACAAACTTCGGAGCATTATTCTATAGATGTCATCGTTGGGTAAAAAACCTGTGACTGAATGACCCGGGGGGCTTATCCTGGAATGCGATTCGAAAGTCAGGAAATTCGGAAAGAAGAAAATGATATCCTCCACCAATGCGAATTCGAATTAAATTTGTCCGCCTGTTTTCGGATTTCAGTCCGCGAGTAAAGCCATTGCCGCATGCGCCGCATTTATTGTTTTAAAATCTCTTTAAATATTCTTGAAACAATTTATTGTTCGCATCAAAAGGTCAAATTAAGTTAATAAATGAAGTTGGTTGGCTGAAAATAATTTCTTTTCGAAGATTTATCAGGCATCGCTACTAGCTTCCGTTTGCTTCCTACTTTCGTATCGCCTTAGAAAAGCGGAGTCTGAAGTCACAGCCAGCTTCTCAAATTAACGTTTGAGCCGCCTATACATCAGGATACAGATTCAAGAAGTGCGGATCTGTTAGACTTCCATTCTTCACAACTCTCGATAATGATAACAAAAGGTTTTCAAAATCTATCTTGGCCTCTAGTATATCAGAGCAGATGGTTTTCGATTCAAAATTCGAATCCTGTAAGTTGCTTAGATGACTAATTATGTCGCCTGGTGTAAATGTCTGCTTTTTGTATAGTGGCAATGCACCGCAGATAGCATGTGTTCTGGCTGATGTGAAAAGAGCCGATTCTTAATATAATCTCTATGATTGCAGTACGATTGGGTACATTATGCACTTGAGAAATTTAGGAAGGCATTAGGTTCCAGGTTTTTCAATTGGGCTTCTACGCCTTTTTGTTTTGTTTAAGCTTAGACCCCCACACTAGTTCATCGTAGGGTCGCAATCTGTCCAAAAATGGTGGTATAAGTCAATGCATACATTACTTTCGCAGTTATTCCCAGACCATTGTATAAAATGATAAGAATTTTTCATCACGTCATACACTCTTCATTCCCAGATATTTAAATTATTTTCTTTACTTTTTTTTGGATGTTCCAGTTGAATGGTATTTAAGACCATTTTATTGTAAACAGCAGTGCAAAATTTTTATACCCAGTTGCTATTGAGTCGAAATATAGTAATAGTATCACGTATACTTTTTATGTAATGGATTCATTATTCCTTCTCTATTTGCAATATGTATTGATAAAACCTTTCAACATGTTCATCTGATACTGCACCAAGATTTCGTGAATGAAATCTAAGTGCGGGTCCAAAAATACGATTTTAAAGATTTTCTCATTTACAGATATTGTACTTAAAATTAAAAAAAAACAAAAAGATATTAAGAAATATTGCAAAAAAAATTACAGAAAAATCGAAAAATACCCATTTTGAGGGCTAAAACCCCCTAAAAAGTGGGCTTCTCGGGGTAGAAAATCGGTAGACTTTATAACCCCTTATTAAGAAGCCTAAAAAGAAGCTCTCTGCCAATTTTCAGCCTGTACCTAATTATTTCCGCTATATCGCTTTTTTCGGCTTAATTTACCTGTACTATTAATTTAACCCAGTTTTCTTGCGATTTTACACTGTTTCTGCGGGGAAAAAATTACGTGATATTTGCGGAGACCCTCCTCCTCCCCCACGTGAGATTTGGTGAGATTCGGCTCGACCCCCTCCCCCCCTAAACACCTCACGTAATTTATGGACGCCCCCTAAAGTTCTTCCTTCCCATCTTTTATTTTAATTAATTGCAATTTTAAACGAAGATAAATGCTAGATAAATCACGGTATGTATCTCCATGACCCAAGGTAACAAAGTCTAGAACAGAGGAGTTGTCTAGTTAGGCTATTGGCTTATATGCTACTTCTTCTGTTTTCAAAATATTGCTTTGAACTGGTGGTGTGGAAAAAAGATCCAATTCCGATTTCATACATTCTTTATAAGACATTATGTTTATTACTTATCAAAAATGTCCAGTATACGTTTACGTATCTTTTGTTTTGTTTTTAAAACTCTTGCTTTTACTCTTCTTCTTTGATTTTTAGTTTTGCAACTTCTTGTGCGTTTAGGTGTTTTGCCACGTCTCCTGCGTTTAAGAGCTGGTTTTATATGCAAGGTTGTAAACGGATTCGGTCTTTTTATACCTGCTCCACTCATACCGTCAAACACTTTATTTATACCTTTCTGAGCTAAATCCTGGGCAGCAAGTCTACCGTGTTCTTTTAAAATATCTTTAACTGATTTGTTGTTGATGTTTTTATCTTGTATTATAGCTTGCCCTGTTTTCACAGCCTGTTGTGCCAATGTTTTTAATCCCGATGTAGCTAGAGGTTTTAAGTGTCGAAATAACGCACTGAAAAAGCTACCGATACCTCTTCCAAGTTGATAAATAAGTGGACCACCGCTTTGTATTAAATAATAACGCGTATAGTAGGAATTCATCTCGTAATTCTATTTATACTATGCAAAAACAAGTTGTTGTGTGAATATTTATAGTTTTTTTTTTTTTTTTTATTTAACTTGATTATAGAGGGTATCCAACCTAAACATTAGATTATTTGTACCCTCTGTGTATGTACATATCGTCGGTCCAATGGTAAACTAACCTATCTGACATTTTGGAATTTTTGACTTAACTAGAGAAATTTTTATTTTATTTTGATTTATATTGTGATTATTTAAAGTGTGATCCAAAAGACCATAGTCGAAGACTAATACAACTGATTTATTTGAATATTTACGGAAAAAAGCCTGATTTTCAGTCATTAATTATATTTTGTTTGCGTCTCCCCAAAATTAAGGAATTTTCAGATAGACTAGTTTACTATTGTACCGACGATATATTCTATTTACATTTTTATTTATATTTCTTTTATAAGTTTTGTAATTATTAGAAATCTTTCCAAATTTTTTATGTTCCGGTTGTTTCCAAGTATTTCCTCTATTTCCGACTTGATATTCAATTGTCTTCTCAGGTTATTATATTTGGGGCATTCTATCAGTATATGCGTGACTGTAAGTTGGGTGTTGCATTCGTTGCATGTGGGTGGTTGCTCTTTCTGCAATATCCATCCGTGAGTGATTTTGGTATGTCCTGTTCTTAGCCTGGCAATACAAATTTCTATTTTTCTATTTTGGTGGTATGTTGTTTCCCATGGTTCTATTGTTTTTTTTATTTTTGCAAATTGGGTTGTGTTTTGAAGCCATTCGACATTCCACTGGGTTTTTATGTATTTTTTTAACTCAGCTGCTATTGTAGTATAAAGTGGGAGAAATTCGGGGTTGATGGTGCCGGTTATTGCTTCTTTTGCTGCAGTGTCTGCTTGCTCGTTACCTTTGATCCCAATGTGACTTGGAATCCAGATGAATTTTACATTTTTGCCTAATGTATGGATTTGGTGGAGTAAATCATTTATTTTCCAGATCATAGGGTTTTTGCTGAATTTGTTGTCAATTGCATTTAACGAGCTCAGGGAGTCTGTTATGATTACTGCATTCCTAATTTGGTTGTTATGATGTATCACCTCTATAGCGTATTGTATCGCATGTAATTCGGCGTCGAAGCTGCTGTTGTTGGCTGGAATTCTGATTTTTGTGGTGTTATCATTTATAATTGTTGCAAAACCTGTGCTCTCTTCTGTTTTGGATCCATCGGTGAATATTTGGGTGTAAGTTCTATGTTTGTTCAGTATTTCTGTGAATTCCTGTCTAGATTGATGGGTTTGTGTCTTCTTTTTTTCTTTTGGCTAAAGTTTTTATTATTTGTGTGGTTTGTGTGGCCCAAGGTGGATATTTTGGTTGTAGTATCTGGTATGGTTTTGTGGGTTTATTGTAATTTATAGACTGTATTGTGGCGTTGATTCTGTTGCATAATAATTTTAATGTGAATTTGTTTCCTGGGTGTTCTTGGTTTTCCGGCGTTTGGATTATGTCGTAGTTGATGTGAGATGGTAGGCTCCCGATTTTTAAGGCATAATTGGTCTGTAAAATCTCCCTTCTGTATTTGAGCGGAATAATATTTGTGTCAACCTCCATACTTTTCACTGGGGTAGTCCTATAAGCCCCTGTAGCCAACCTTAATGCTGTATTTTGAATAGTATTAAGTTGTTTTAACTCCTTTTTATTAGCACTGTTGTATACTATAGCCCCGTAATCTATGATGGGCAAAGTGATGGATTGATATATTCTAATGAGAGAATATCTATTAGTACCCCATTGAGTGTTGGCAAGACTTTTTATTATATTCATGCTTTGTATGCACTTGGTTTTAATGTTTTTTATATGTGTTTTCCATGTAAGTTTTTTATCAAAGATTATTCCAAGTATCCTTATTTCATTTTTGTATATTATTTCTCTGTTTGCAATCGTGATCCTTGGGTTTGTAGTTTTATATTTGTTTGTAAAGTGGATGGCTGTTGTTTTATCGGGAGTGAATATGAATCCTGTTTTACTTGACCAATTCTGAAGATTTATAAGTGTTTTCTGTATTTGTTCTTGTATAAATGTTGTCGATTTGTGTCTCATATATATAACAAAGTCATCCGCATATAGCAATGCTTTAACTGGTTTAGTGCAGTTGGTTATTATGTCGTTGATTGCTATAAGGAACAGTGTAACGCTCAATACGGATCCCTGGGGCAAACCGTTTTCCATTTTGTATTCATTTGATTCAATATCATCCATTATCACTTTGAATTTTCTTTCTCTAAGGAAATTCCTGATGTATTCAGCTAAATGTCCTTCGATGCCGATGTTTTTTATTTTTTGTAGTATGTGATACTTCCATGTTGTGTCGTACGCTTTATTAATGTCCAGGGATACTGCTACTAGGTGCTCCTTTTCAATGAAAGCTTGCAGAATTTCTTGCTGTAGTCTGACAGCGCAGTCTGTCGTGGAGTGATATTTACGAAACGCACATTGTAATGGTGTTATTATCTCTTGTTCGTTCAGGAACCAAGTCAGTCGATTAGAGATTATCTTTTCTAGTGTTTTGGATAGACATGAGGTTAGCGAAATTAGTCTGATGTTATCTATTTGGGATCTGTCTCGTCCAGGTTTGGGTATTGGGATGGCAAGGGAAATTTTCCACTTTTCCGGAAATTTTTTTGTGAAGAATATTTTGTTGTAAAAAGACAAGATCTGGTTTAGGGGTTTGTCGTTCAGGTTTTTTAACATATCATAGTGGATATTGTCTGGCCCGGGTGATGATCCTCTGCAGGATTTGAGTACTTTTTTAATTCTTCTATTGTTATTTCTTGGTTGTATGTTTCGCTATTGTCGTTATTAAATTCTATTTGGGTGTTTTCGATGGAACTTTTATAATCTCTGAAGGTTTTTTTGTAATTTTGTGAAGATGTAATTGTGGCGTAATGTTTGGCGATTATCTCGGTAATTTTCGTCTTGTCACTGATGATGTTGTTGATACTATTTATATGATCGATAATGGTTGTTTTTGGTTGGCAGTTTATTTTTCTGATATTGTTCCATATTGTCGGTGTAGGTGTGAGGAAATTGATGTTCTGGACGAAACTTATCCACGTTTCTCTTTTTGCTTTTCTAATTATTCGTCTGGAAATAGCTTTTGCTTTTTGGAAATTAATAAGGTTAACTGTTGTTGGTTTTTTTTTATATTTATTTTGCAATGTGATCCTGTTTTTGATGGCAATTCTTATGTCGTTGTTCCACCAGGGTACTAGTGGTCTCTTTGAGAAACATGGCGTTTTTGGAATGCTTTTTTCTGCTGCGCTAATTATTTGGTCAGTGATGTAATCGCACTCTTCGTCTATATTATAATCTTGTTTATCCTCTATTTCAACTAATTGTTTAAACTGTTGCCAGTTTGCTTTTTTGATGATCCATTTGGGTCTTCTTGTTTCACTGATTTTATGGTTTTCATGTTGAATTAGTATAGGAAAGTGGTCGCTGTTGTGTAGGTCTCTGTGTGTTTTCCATTGAAACCTATTAAGTTGGTGGTCGTTGCTTAGAGTTAGGTCAATTATACTAGTTGTTCCAGTAATGTTGTGAAGTGTGTAGGAACGTATGGTTTGTTCATGATACACATATTGTGCTTATTTATCAGACCTTCTATTATCTTCCCTCTATAGTCTGTATGTTCGGATCCCCATATGGTGTTATGTGCATTAAAATCTCCTACTATGAGTGCTGGCTTTGGTAGTTGGGTTATAATATTATTTAATTCATTGTATTTTAGTTGTTGTGCGTTCGGGAGGTAGATATTGCAAATTGCAGTTTTTATTGGGTAATTAATTTTTACTGCGATTACTTGATAGTTTGTTTGCAGCGCTAGTGGTTCATATGATATACTGTTTTTAATTGCTATTAGGGTACCCCCGCAGGTATTACCCCCACTATTGTAGTCGTTCCTTTCTATATTATAATTTTTTAGCTGAAAGGGTTGCTGTGGTTTTAATCTTGTCTCTTGTAGACAGATTATGAGAGCATTGGTTTCATTTATCAATAGTTGAAGTTCAGGGAGTTTAGAATATAGGCTATTTAAGTTCCACTGTAAAATAAAGTTGTTTGTTAGATTGGGACTCATAGTTTTATTTAACGTTTAGTTTTTGGTCGTCCTCTTGACTTCTTACTATTTGTTGATTGATCCGAGCGAGTTGATGCTTGATCTTCGTTTGCTTTTTGAATTGATGTGTTTACGATGTTGATGGGGAGAGTGAAGTTTGGATTTTTTATATCTGACGTTGTGGCTATTGAGGCTGTATTGAGGTTTGTATTTGGTGTTGTTTCTGATGTAACATTATTGGTTTTTGTCTGAACTAAATTTTCTCTTATTACTATAATGTTTTGTTTCTTGTGTTCGTTAGTTTGGTCGGTATTTGTTTCTCTTTTTCTTTTTGTTGATGTTGATCGTGAGCGTTGGTACCTGGTGATTGTTTGCTTATTTTGGGGCTTATGTTTAATTTGTGCTGGAGTGTCGAAGGACACAGGGGATGGAAGTGTAGGGAATTCCTCATCGCTATCCAATTCTAGAAATCGGTTGTATGTTATCCTAGAAAATAAACTCTTTTTGTGGCGTGGGTTTTCAAGTGCAGCTTCGAGGTAACACAAATTTCTTATCGCCATAGCTTCATTAATTTCCCTTTGTCTTATCTTTTCTGGACAATATTTGTGTATTGCAATATGTGGTTCTTTGCAGTTACTGCATTTGGCAGGTTTAGCGCATTGATCGTGTTTGGGGTTTTCGCTACAATTGATGCATACTTCTTGGCTGCGGCAAAATTTAGTTGTGTGTCCGTATTTGTAGCATTTATAGCATTGTTTGGTCGGTTGGATGTAAGTGTCGCATGGTATGCGTACTTTGTATAAATATACGTATTCTGGAATTTTTTTACCGTTGAAATTTATTTTTATTGCTTGCGAGTTTACCCAGGTATTTTTTCCATTTTCGTCCCTTGTTCTTCTCTTTAATCTTTGTAGTGAGTGGATTTCTATTGATGTTTCTATTTCGTTTAGTAGAGTGTTTTCGTCTATATCAAGGTCTATTCCTTTAATTATTGCAGTACGTGTGATGAAATTAATCGGAATGTATGCATTGTAGTTTTGTTGTTTTAGTGTTTCATTTAGGACTATTTCATTGGCGACCTGTGCTTTCGTAGTCTCTACAATTACTGTATTTCTACTTACTTTTTTTATTTCGTTTATGTGTTCTTTGCAGTTTTGGAATATTTGTATTATTGTTTTGCCTGTTTTAATTTTACTTATTGGTGTTGTGCTGGTTGATTTTACTATAACTTTATAGATGCCCTGGTCTATAGTCTTAGGGTATAGGTTTATGCCATCGGATGTCGATGACATTGTGGGGTTTGAGATTTACTGTAACTTTCACTGTTTGTCACTCGATTTTCGCGTCTATTCACTTTGAAGGTCTTATTCAGACTGATTTATAGTTTTTATTGTCTCTTCAAATACAGCATTACATTGTTTTAAAGTCAGCTAATTCACCTTGATGGTCAGTTATTTTTATAGAAATACTTTCGATAAAAGTTTTTTCGATAGGACAGTATTCTATATGTTCAAATCTTAATATAGTACCACACTCTTGAATCGATAAAATTCGTAGATATCTTACTAGTTTATCGCCTATAGCTCTAGGTTGAATAATATCAGTGTATATATGTATTATATTCTTCTCAGAGCAATCTTTTATAGTTTCTTGTGTACCTCTTGGTAATCGCTGTGTCAATTCTCTAATTGTTGTATCGAGAGAATTAATTTTTTCCATTATTGACCTGTGCTCTTGTTGTAATCCCGCTGTGTCAAATGACTCTTTTATTTCTGTCAATAATGCATCAGGATTCCGCTTGTTTTCAGGTGTTTGGAGAAATACATCTGTGATGAAGTTTGACAGATTATCTATGTTTGTATTTATCGGTACTGGTGTGGATAAATAGTCGCCCGACCTTTGTTTTTCATACGGGACCTGTAAAATTTCACTGTTTTTAGTTATTTTCCGTTGCTCGGGTGCCTTTGCTTTGAGTGAATCTTTCTTCAGCCTATTCAATAATTCGAAAATTGTATTTTTAATTTCAATAATTCGTTTATGTTTTTCTTCTTCGCTAAGCTTTTTATCGTCAAAGTGTACATTGGCTAAAAGCAATGTCATGAGATCTTTAACATTCAAGTGTGAGGGTAGTGGTTTTTTTATTTTTATCGTAACGCCCAATTCCTCTAAACGGAGTTCGAACACACCATGCTCCTTTTCACCAGCTTTTTTCTCTTTATTTTCAGCTATTTTTATGCTAGCCGGTGGATGTGTGTAGTTGTCTATTGTACCCTTCAAAACGGGGTGTTTCCTATTCTTCCTAGGAACTTGACCAAATACATCATCAACAAAATCTTCAATTGATTCATAGTTCTTATATTTTAAAATAACGTTTTCTGAAGTGTTTTTTCCTTGATATATGTGCAGTATGTATTCGTCTGGCTCATGCTTATACTTTATTTCAGGGATAACTTCATTAAAGTGGTCATCTTCTAACCGCTTCCACATTTTCGTTTTAACATCATTCAAGTACATGGTATACCATGAAGGTCTAACTGCATTATAAAATGTTAGTAAAAATGCAGAAAGATTTATTTGTTCAGCTCTGTAGCTAGTTTGTTCAAGATTTTCTGGCGTCCATTCAAGTTTTACATTTTCATTTATTTTGATGCTAAGTATTTTAAAATCCTTTTGATGCTGCTTTCTAACTTCCTTTAACTGGTCGTCTGCGCGCCTCACTCTTTTAGGCGCATTTCCTTCATTGCTGGAGATTGCACGTTTTGTTATTTCAAAATTTGGTAGTGAAATTTCAGTTATTCCGACACGCCAGTTTCCATTAAATTTGCATGGTTTAGCAAGTGCATTTGTAAAAGCCGATAGCGTATTTTCCGGGTAAAATTGCATAGAGTTATTACTCAAAAGACAAACATAGAAATCATTTTCTTTTATATCCACTGGCATTTTTTTTAAAGTCTTTCCCAAGGAATGTCCGAAGTACTGTTTGGTTTATCCTTTGGGTTCTTCAAACGTTCACTCTGTCTAACACCGAGCTTGCGCACAGAAAATGAAAGCGTATATTGACCAGATTCTAGTTCAGAGGGTCTTAATATAGACTGTTTCTGGACTGGTTTTGTTTGTTTTCCACTTTGTTCTAATTCTTCTATAACATCGTTAGCTTCATCGACAGTCATATTCATTGGTACAGTATATTGTGTTATACCATCTTCACCCGTAATTATTTTATAATCCTTTTCACGTGCGTAATGGTGTGGCCACACTACGCGGTCTTGGGTCGTACGCGCTTTTGCCTTTTTTTTTCATATAGAGTTTTATGACTTTTTTACGACTTTTTTACGACTTTGTCCATGGTAAAGGCCGTGCGGCCAAACAACGCGGACAAAAGGCTGTGGTTAAAAAGGTACATTGTGCGTCCACACACTATGAGCTTTTCAAAAGCGCGTACGCCGTTTCAAATGAGAATTGATTTTTTCTCACTCATGACTCAGAAAATTAAAAGATCACGCGCGCTTTTGGCTGGCCGTACGACCAAAAGCGCGTGGATTCTAAGTCCGCGTAGTGAGGACGGGCCTTTAGGTGCAGATATTGTTCTTAGTATTTTTTGTGGCGGCTTTAGCGTTTTTGCTATACCACTAGCTGATAATCGTCTTTTGGCCGCTGGTGATAAAGATCTTCTTGGTGGTGTTATTCTACCTGCTTCTTCAAAGACTTCTTCGTCTAGAAAATCCATTCTTGTTGGTGAAGTCTGTGTTAACACATCATTTTTAAAAATAAATTTCGTTTGTGTGGCACTATCTCTTAAACTTTTTTGCTCATTGAATAAATTTGTTTCTTTATCAAGCGTTCGTTTGGATTTCCGATTGTGATTTAAAAATGAAATTAGTTGATTTCGATAGCTATACCATTTTTCTGAATCATTCATGTGACTTGCAGTCATTTCAATTTCATCTTTAAGTTTGTTGTAAACCTCTGGCGACAGAAGTAGCATCTTGTTAAGTCCATTATTTCTATGCATATTTTTCAATCAACGACCCGATAACTCCCGATAATACACTTCCTAATAAAACTGGTAAAAACCCTCCTCTCTGTACTAGTATTTTACGTTGTTTAGCAACAGACCTCTTTGCGCAAATCAACTTACGCATATCCTTTTTATACCTACACAAAGAGTTGTAGATATTTCCATGCGGCATATGGTTACCTTTTAAGGTGTTGAGTGTAATTTCACAAAGTGTTTTTATAACCTCGGGGTCAGCATTTTGTATGATGGACTTTCTTAGATCTGGTTTAGCCTTTTTAAGAACATATAGCATATGCTTGTTGTCCCTTAATCGTTTCATTCGTGATGCCATTCTTACTATGTAAAGAATTTTGCGGACAAAAACAGGTTACAAAGTGTTTATTAAATATATCAGTACGAAATCTTAAGACGTCGTTAAGGGGTTAGTCTACTGTTAAAATGCCAAAAATGAGCCTCAGGGGCGTTGATTGTACTCAAAACTAATAGAATAGTTGTTTTGTTGTGATTACAGATTTATATTTTTGTCAGGATCTTACCCCGCGATATTTTTATTTTCATCAGCCAGTGCTACAGTGAATGCGTGGGATGGCCGCCATTTTGTTTTTTTTAATTTTTCTTGACAATAAAAATGTAAACTTTTAAGTTTAATAAACGAGCATATAAAATTTCAAGTCGCTATCTTTTGTCGTTTTTTTTATACAGCAGTTTAAAAAAAAGCTCATTTTTCGCATTTTAACAGTAGACTAACCCCTTAAGGTCTTGAGTTAAATCAATTAGCAAATACCCGTAAGGCATTTGAGTTATTTCTTTATATATTCTCACAAGTTCTAAACTATTTTCTGGGTAAATTTGTCGGGCCAGATGGGTAAATTGGCTTTTATCCCGGGGGTTTTTAAATACAACAAGATATTTACAATTAAACGATATGTCACGACTGAATTTTCCTTGATGAAATACGTTTTGTGTCACAAGAATTACAGAGAAATTACGATGATGAGACCCCTTAGTGAATAGTTCACACACATGTTTACTAAACGCATTTAACATCATGTCATCTATAACAATCAACGTTGGCTCGTTTACATGATTTACAAACTCCTCTGGTATAGCATTTAAATATTCAATGTTTTGTACTTTGATATCCGGTGGAAGTGCACCGTGTTCTGCATTACACCAAATAATTTTTTTAATTTGCGGCTGTATAAATACCTGATTAGTATTAAGGAGATTTTTTATAAATGTTGTTTTCCCACATCCCGAAGGCCCCGCAACCATCATCGTAAATGGGTGATTAGACTTGATCATTCCTGCTTTGTATATAAACTGATTATTCAACCTCTGGTATTTATACATTCCGTACAAAGAGCAGAAGACAGATAATCAACGAACTGCATAAACCAGTTAGAAAAAATTTTAAACGCCGGCATGTCACTACCAAAGGTATAGATGATTTGTGGCAGGCAGACTTGGTCGAAATGGGCTCTTACTCATCAGAAAATCAACGATTCCGTTTTCTTCTCACTGTCATTGATACCCAGTAGGAAAAGGGAGCATCCCAAATGAATAAAGGAGGCCTCCCTTGGGAGTTAGGGAGACCTCCCTTTACGTTCCTTTTATTGCTCCTTTTCCCATAAGCATGTCCGGAAAAGGGAGTACTCCATTTGTACTCTCCTGGACAGTTAAAGGGGAGTTTATCTACATACTCTTGGATTATTACTCTTCGTTTGGATTTTCAAAAGAGGCAGATAATTTTTACTCATGCGATATCTCCTTAAGGGAGATTAGAATTTTATAAGGATAACAAATAAAAGAAATAAATATTAATTCGACATAAATTATATTCATGAAAACAAAATAAAAAATTTCTTTAAAAATAAACTAAAAAACAATCATTACTTTCTTCTACTTTATTAATTTGAGATTTTAATATATATTAAGGAGATTAGAATTTTATAAAGAAATAACGAATAAAAAAATAAATAGTAATTGAACATAAATTATATTCACGCACACAAATTAAAAAATTCTTTAAAAATAAACTAAAAACAATATCATTAATTTAACTTTATTAATTAGACGATTTTAATTTATAAGTTTTCCGATAAAATCGGCTTTTGAATATTTTTAACCCCTTTTTCATTTCTTCCTCGTACTCTACATATCCAAAAGTGGCATCTTCTACGGCTTCTACAATAAAAACACTTATATTATATAAAACTAAATAACAATAACAAACTTTTCTTACTTACTTTTGCAAAAAAAATCGTAATCGCAGTGCACTTATAACTTCAACTTTCCACTTCAACGCACAAAACTAAAATGGCGACTTTACTTGAAATGCATGCATGTTTAAATTTTTAATCTCCCTTATACCTCCCTTATGGAGATCTTGCCGCGGTTTCGTACTGAGAACTCCCTAAAACATCTTTTTTAGCTCACCAGAGAGATTTGCTTGTAAAATTCGAATCTCCCATATACCTCCCTCGAGGAGATCTCGCTCCATTTCCTACTGGGTACTTTTTCAAAATATGCATGGACACTGCCTTTAAAATCTAAAAAGGCATCAGAAGTTGTTAAAGCGGTGCGGTCGATTTTTAATACAGGACGCATTCCAAGAAACTTACAAACCGATGATGGAAAAGAGTTTTTTAATAAACCATTTCGTCAGCTGATGAAAAATTACGAAATAAACCATTATTCCAGCTACAGTACTTTGAAAGCCTCAATTGTAGAAAGATTTAACAGAACGTTGAAAAATATGATGTGGAAAGAATTCAGCATGAATGGCAATTATCACTGGATTAGCATGTTGACCAAGTTACACAATACAACAAAACATCGTACGATTAAGATGAGACCTGTAGATGTTGGGCCGCATAACGAGAAACGTTTATTATGTGAAAAACGTGTATAAATACCCTAAAATAAAATCAAAGCCGAAATACAAAGCAGGTGATTTTGTTCGTATAAGTAAACATAAACATGTATTCGAAAAGGGTTATACACCTAATTGGTCCACAGAGATATTTAAAATAAAAGAAGTTAAACCTGTTTACCCGACAACATATATTCTCGAAGATTACCAAGGAAATACAATTCAAGGCAGATTTTATGAACCAGAAATAGCTCCTGTGAAAAACCCTGATGTTTATTTAGTAGAAAAGGTTATAAAAAGACGCGGTAATAAAGTTTTAGTGAAGTGGCTTGGTTTTCCATCAAAACACAACACATGGATTAATATAAAAGACGTGATATAAAACCTGCTACATTCATACAAAATGTTACACTTGAAACAAGAATACGATCGTTTGAAAACATTCGATAATCTAGCAATTGACTTAGATACAGCAGATCAGCTAGCGAAAAGGGGATTTTTTTACACAAACATCAAAGACCGTGTTAAATGTTACTTTTGTTCTCTGCAGATAAATGCTATGAGTTGTGCATCGGATGTCGATTTCGACCATAGACATCGTTCACCACGCTCTGTATCCATGCTAATAGGATAGACGAATGCGGGCGATTCAAAGATCAGATATCACCACTTACAAAAAATCAAAAATCAAAAACGATTCTTTATACATCCAACACTTTGAAATTTTTAGGTGGTATTTTATTCGTTCTAGCAATTCATTATTATTTACACGAGCAGCTATGAGGAAAAAAATAGATTTCATTGACGACCAACAAGTTAGATACATGATAGTATGGAGTTTTGCATACAGACAAAGTAGGAAAGGACCGTGGGAGCAGTATGCAGTGGATACATTTAGGTTTAAGAAGAGAATTTCACAACTGACTGTAATAATTAATCCAATTTTAGAAAATAAAATAAAAATGTTCAGCACGTAACAAGTTATTTCATTCATTCACTCGACTTCATAAGTTCAAGTAATAACAACAACCACGCAATACTCGTAAAGAATTGCCCATCGGCATCGCAAGTATCACTTTTACTTTCATCCACAGTGTTGTGGAGCAATAGGGTATGCACAGGCATTCATTCATGTAGTTATGTGATAAATCCACGGGTCTTTGCTTGTGTTTCCTTTTTCATGCCACGCCGGGTCCCCCGCCGAGTCCCCAACTGAGTCACCGCCGAGTCCCCAACTGAGTCACCGCCGTGAAACAACAACATGATGTAATATGACATAACCTTCTATGTTACAAGCCATGAACAAGGAAAATATTGAGAGCGAATTTCCGCTCAATCGGACTACAACTCGTCGAAGTCACGTTATGTTGTTAGTGTAATTTGGAGAAGTTGGAAGAATTAGGTGGTCCGATTCTCTCAATTGAGATTCTTGTTCATGGCTTGTAAATATCACACATCATTTTTAAAAATAAATTTCGTTTGTGTGGCACTATCTCTTAAACTTTTTTGCTCATTGAATAAATTTGTTTCTTTATCAAGCGTTCGTTTGGATTTCCGATTGTGATTTAAAAATGAAATTAGTTGATTTCGATAGCTATACCATTTTTCTGAATCATTCATGTGACTTGCAGTCATTTCAATTTCATCTTTAAGTTTGTTGTAAACCTCTGGCGACAGAAGTAGCATCTTGTTAAGTCCATTATTTCTATGCATATTTTTCAATCAACGACCCGATAACTCCCGATAATACACTTCCTAATAAAACTGGTAAAAACCCTCCTCTCTGTACTAGTATTTTACGTTGTTTAGCAACAGACCTGTTTGCGCAAATCAACTTACGCATATCCTTTTTATACCTACACAAAGAGTTGTAGATATTTCCATGCGGCATATGGTTACCTTTTAAGGTGTTGAGTGTAATTTCACAAAGTGTTTTTATAACCTCGGGGTCAGCATTTTGTATGATGGACTTTCTTAGATCTGGTTTAGCCTTTTTAAGAACATATAGCATATGCTTGTTGTCCCTTAATCGTTTCATTCGTGATGCCATTCTTACTATGTAAAGAATTTTGCGGACAAAAACAGGTTACAAAGTGTTTATTAAATATATCAGTACGAAATCTTAAGACGTCGTTAAGGGGTTAGTCTACTGTTAAAATGCCAAAAATGAGCCTCAGGGGCGTTGATTGTACTCAAAACTAATAGAATAGTTGTTTTGTTGTGATTACAGATTTATATTTTTGTCAGGATCTTACCCCGCGATATTTTTATTTTCATCAGCCAGTGCTACAGTGAATGCGTGGGATGGCCGCCATTTTGTTTTTTTTAATTTTTCTTGACAATAAAAATGTAAACTTTTAAGTTTAATAAACGAGCATATAAAATTTCAAGTCGCTATCTTTTGTCGTTTTTTTTATACAGCAGTTTAAAAAAAAGCTCATTTTTCGCATTTTAACAGTAGACTAACCCCTTAAGGTCTTGAGTTAAATCAATTAGCAAATACCCGTAAGGCATTTGAGTTATTTCTTTATATATTCTCACAAGTTCTAAACTATTTTCTGGGTAAATTTGTCGGGCCAGATGGGTAAATTGGCTTTTATCCCGGGGGTTTTTAAATACAACAAGATATTTACAATTAAACGATATGTCACGACTGAATTTTCCTTGATGAAATACGTTTTGTGTCACAAGAATTACAGAGAAATTACGATGATGAGACCCCTTAGTGAATAGTTCACACACATGTTTACTAAACGCATTTAACATCATGTCATCTATAACAATCAACGTTGGCTCGTTTACATGATTTACAAACTCCTCTGGTATAGCATTTAAATATTCAATGTTTTGTACTTTGATATCCGGTGGAAGTGCACCGTGTTCTGCATTACACCAAATAATTTTTTTAATTTGCGGCTGTATAAATACCTGATTAGTATTAAGGAGATTTTTTATAAATGTTGTTTTCCCACATCCCGAAGGCCCCGCAACCATCATCGTAAATGGGTGATTAGACTTGATCATTCCTGCTTTGTATATAAACTGATTATTCAACCTCTGGTATTTATACATTCCGTACAAAGAGCAGAAGACAGATAATCAACGAACTGCATAAACCAGTTAGAAAAAATTTTAAACGCCGGCATGTCACTACCAAAGGTATAGATGATTTGTGGCAGGCAGACTTGGTCGAAATGGGCTCTTACTCATCAGAAAATCAACGATTCCGTTTTCTTCTCACTGTCATTGATACCCAGTAGGAAAAGGGAGCATCCCAAATGAATAAAGGAGGCCTCCCTTGGGAGTTAGGGAGACCTCCCTTTACGTTCCTTTTATTGCTCCTTTTCCCATAAGCATGTCCGGAAAAGGGAGTACTCCATTTGTACTCTCCTGGACAGTTAAAGGGGAGTTTATCTACATACTCTTGGATTATTACTCTTCGTTTGGATTTTCAAAAGAGGCAGATAATTTTTACTCATGCGATATCTCCTTAAGGGAGATTAGAATTTTATAAGGATAACAAATAAAAGAAATAAATATTAATTCGACATAAATTATATTCATGAAAACAAAATAAAAAATTTCTTTAAAAATAAACTAAAAAACAATCATTACTTTCTTCTACTTTATTAATTTGAGATTTTAATATATATTAAGGAGATTAGAATTTTATAAAGAAATAACGAATAAAAAAATAAATAGTAATTGAACATAAATTATATTCACGCACACAAATTAAAAAATTCTTTAAAAATAAACTAAAAACAATATCATTAATTTAACTTTATTAATTAGACGATTTTAATTTATAAGTTTTCCGATAAAATCGGCTTTTGAATATTTTTAACCCCTTTTTCATTTCTTCCTCGTACTCTACATATCCAAAAGTGGCATCTTCTACGGCTTCTACAATAAAAACACTTATATTATATAAAACTAAATAACAATAACAAACTTTTCTTACTTACTTTTGCAAAAAAAAAACGTAATCGCAGTGCACTTATAACTTCAACTTTCCACTTCAACGCACAAAACTAAAATGGCGACTTTACTTGAAATGCATGCATGTTTAAATTTTTAATCTCCCTTATACCTCCCTTATGGAGATCTTGCCGCGGTTTCGTACTGAGAACTCCCTAAAACATCTTTTTTAGCTCACCAGAGAGATTTGCTTGTAAAATTCGAATCTCCCATATACCTCCCTCGAGGAGATCTCGCTCCATTTCCTACTGGGTACTTTTTCAAAATATGCATGGACACTGCCTTTAAAATCTAAAAAGGCATCAGAAGTTGTTAAAGCGGTGCGGTCGATTTTTAATACAGGACGCATTCCAAGAAACTTACAAACCGATGATGGAAAAGAGTTTTTTAATAAACCATTTCGTTAGCTGATGAAAAATTACGAAATAAACCATTATTCCAGCTACAGTACTTTGAAAGCCTCAATTGTAGAAAGATTTAACAGAACGTTGAAAAATATGATGTGGAAAGAATTCAGCATGAATGGCAATTATCACTGGATTAGCATGTTGACCAAGTTAACAGACGACTACAATACAACAAAACATCGTACGATTAAGATGAGACCTGTAGATGTTGGGCCGCGAGCGAACGAGAAACGTTTATTATTATCTGTGTATAAATACCCTAAAATAAAATTAAAGCCGAAATACAAAGCAGGTGATTTTGTTCGTATAAGTAAACATAAACATGTATTCGAAAAGGGTTATACACCTAATTGGTCCACAGAGATATTTAAAATAAAAGAAGTTAAACCTGTTTACCCGACAACATATATTCTCGAAGATTACCAAGGAAATACAATTCAAGGCAGATTTTATGAACCAGAAATAGCTCCTGTGAAAAACCCTGATGTTTATTTAGTAGAAAAGGTTATAAAAAGACGCGGTAATAAAGTTTTAGTGAAGTGGCTTGGTTTTCCATCAAAACACAACACATGGATTAATATAAAAGACGTGATATAAAACCTGCTACATTCATACAAAATGTTACACTTGAAACAAGAATACGATCGTTTGAAAACATTCGATAATCTAGCAATTGACTTAGATACAGCAGATCAGCTAGCGAAAAGGGGATTTTTTTACACAAACATCAAAGACCGTGTTAAATGTTACTTTTGTTCTCTGCAGATAAATGCTATGAGTTGTGCATCGGATGTCGATTTCGACCATAGACATCGTTCACCACGCTCTGTATCCATGCTAATAGGATAGACGAATGCGGGCGATTCAAAGATCAGATATCACCACTTACAAAAAATCAAAAACGATTCTTTATACATCCAACACTTTGAAATTTTTAGGTGGTATTTTATTCGTTCTAGCAATTCATTATTATTTACACGAGCAGCTATGAGGAAAAAAATAGATTTCATTGACGACCAACAAGTTAGATACATGATAGTATGGAGTTTTGCATACAGACAAAGTAGGAAAGGACCGTGGGAGCAGTATGCAGTAGATACATTTAGGTTTAAGAAGAGAATTTCACAACTGACTGTAATAATTAATCCAATTTTAGAAAATAAAATAAAAATGTTCAGCACGTAACAAGTTATTTCATTCATTCACTCGACTTCATAAGTTCAAGTAATAACAACAACCACGCAATACTCGTAAAGAATTGCCCATCGGCATCGCAAGTATCACTTTTACTTTCATCCACAGTGTTGTGGAGCAATAGGGTATGCACAGGCATTCATTCATGTAGTTATGTGATAAATCCACGGGTCTTTGCTTGTGTTTCCTTTTTCATGCCACGCCGGGTCCCCCGCCGAGTCCCCAACTGAGTCACCGCCGAGTCCCCAACTGAGTCACCGCCGTGAAACAACAACATGATGTAATATGACATAACCTTCTATGTTACAAGCCATGAACAAGGAAAATATTGAGAGCGAATTTCCGCTCAATCGGACTACAACTCGTCGAAGTCACGTTATGTTGTTAGTGTAATTTGGAGAAGTTGGAAGAATTAGGTGGTCCGATTCTCTCAATTGAGATTCTTGTTCATGGCTTGTAAATATAAAAGGTTATGAATATGAACATCACATACACACAGCCTTTCCCTTTCTCACACACATTATCTTTAATTTTTTAAAAATAAAGCATAAATAATTCCGTAAAGTTTCATTCACGCAGAAGTTGTTTTTTTATTTGCATGCCTTGAACCGTCGTCTCCTTTTTTTTCATTTTAAACCGGCAGATTTTGCTTCTCAAATTGCTGCTGCTGCAGTTTTTTTTTGTTTTTGTTTTGTTTTTTCTTTCTTTCTCATTTCGCGGGCTCTTGCAACTGCCATCACGATCATGTGCACATTATTTTCATCGGATCGCACAGGTAAACCTCACAAGATCTAAAAATAGAATTCCACACCTGCTTATATGTACACAAATAACCCGACTTCATTCAACTGCCGTCTTGGTCAAGTTGGCTAAGGCGTTGGTTTTTCATTTCGCGATTCGCGTGGGGCGAGTTCGATTCGCGACCATGTCTACGATTTTTATAGGAGTGTAAGATCAATATCAATAGCTACTGCCGTAGTAGTCAGCAAGTAACAAATTATTTTTCATTCATTCACTAGGTTGCATAAGTTCAGGTTATAACAACAACAACAACCATGTAATACTCGCCAAGAACGGACGGAAGTGGCCGCGCAAGGTCATTAGCTTGGGTGTCATAATCGGTTCAATTCTCACAAGGGCGGGGAGCAGGAGCAAGGAGCGCTAGCCGCAAAGGCCAGTCCGCCGACCCCCGCTGAGCCCCAACCCACCGACCCTGACCGACTCGTCCAAACGCCGGGTCCCCCGCCGAGTCACCGCCGAGTCCCCAACTGAGTCACCGACGAGTCACCGCCAAGTCACCGCCGAGTCACCGCCGATTCCCCAACTGAGTCACCGCCGAGTCCCAAGCCACTAACCCTGACTCAACGCCAAGCGACCCAAGGCCCAACGGGCTTGACATTGTTCCCCTGGTGAGCAAGGTCAATGGCCTGACCGTGATGAGCAAGGCCTTGACCTAGTCCCCGTGATGAGCACGGCCTTGACCTAGTTCCCATGAGGCGCAAGGTCAATGACCTAGTTCCCATGATGAGCAAGTTCAGTGGCCTTCACCTTGGGGGAAAATTTTCCCACGCTAAACCGACCCAATAACTACTGACCACAAATGACGATTCTGTGGTCAAAATTTGAAAATTAAAAATGGCGGATGAATTCTGCAAATGTGTTCTGAATCCATTGAAAATCCATATCGGTAGATTTTTAGGGCCACAAATGACGATTCTGTAGTCAAAGGACAATGGGCAAAATTATATGGAGCCTGGGCGATCTACGGCCAAGAATAATTTAGATATTTATTGGTGTGGTTTGGTCCTATAATAACTGTGGAGAAGTTTTATCACCGAGATGTACTTTAGAAATGGATAAAATGCATTATTGATTTTGTGAACTTCAGATAGTTTTACTAAGTATAATGGCTTACTTTCAGTGCAAAATGGAAAAATAAAGTAAAATAACTTTGGATAGGTTTTTATGTTGTTTAAATACTAAAGCTCTTATAATGTTCGTGTTAGGTGCTCAGCGTAATAACTGCGGGCTAACTTCATTTGGTATGTACCAAGAGCAAAAAGAGTAACATCGTTTTCTGACAGATTTGGAAAATCGTCGAAAACTGGCTGATCGCCGTTGATACTACGCTGTCTATTTATTTTGTTACAAACAACATAGTCCGGTAGGTGATTTGGTAGATTCAAGCGGTCTTATACAATGTCCACAAATGTAGCTGTCTATGATGAATTGGCTCTTGGAAAGCATTAATCAGCGCCGCCGCTATTTTCAAGTCATCAAACATGTGGTTTAGTGCCCGACTGAAGTAATTCTGTCGGAACAACTTGAAGTCACGTTGAATGGACCATTTATTACTTCTACCACTCAGTGGCATAAGGTAACCAATCTAGACCTGTTCGCCTGTTAGGTTGTGGGTTAATCTGCACCGCGGTCTTCGGTTTCAGGCATACATATGAGCCGAGTTATTGAATTGTGTCAAATCAGGAAGGATGTCTCTAAACCCACGGTCTAGAATAAAAATGTCGCCAGGACGAAAGAACCAATGAAACGTGCCTTCGCCGTCATATATCATGCGTTCTAAAATAGTTGCATCTGAGTCAGTAGCCGCGTATTGTCCACAGACATCTAAAATATAACCATTACAGGCTACAATAATTAATGGTTTTAAAAGGTTTGAATACTTGTACAAACTATATGTTACCACTACTAAGAATAATTGGAACTTTTCTGAATGGAATACAATGTAACGTTCATAGCAAAAATTATTCCTAGGTAACAGTACTATCATTTGACACTACTTTCAGTCATGGCCGCCGACATTCCAGAATGCCCATTCACCTTTGAAAATTCAAAATGGCGGATGAATTTTGCAAATGTGCTGTACCAAAAAATAGAAAATAATTAGAACACAATCATGGACCTTCTGGAATAGTAGCAGTGCTGTCTTCTCATGTCGTTTGCCAAGGGGCATTTTGTGTCGCTGCGTCAGCGAATTAAGTAATATTCTGGGACTTTTAACAGACTAAAATAAAAAAGTGGGTGTGTGTACTTATGTACGCGCATCAGAAGTTATACTTCCTTGGCGTGATTTAAGACTAATGTTTAATTTGCATGCAAATAATTTATTGGATTTTTTTATTATTTGCGTGCGTTGGCAGGTGGAAGCATCATGATGCCGACACGCTCCAGCTTGTATGTTCTTTTCAGCAATGCTTCGCCAGCTGGATCAGCTTTTATCTACCTGCTAATACTACCGATATTTCTAAGCCTTACTCTCTTCGTTTTGGTTTCTTTGCGCCTTACCTTCTGATGGAGCATATTTAGCGTCTCCTCCACTTTATTCTTTACAACACCCGATGTCACCATGTAGTCTATGATGTTTTCTACTCTGAGTCGTGCCTGAGCTGTCGCTTGCAGAGCAGCAGTTTGCTCGGCTAATATCGGGCATTCCAATAGGACATGCTCTGTGTCTTCTATCACATTTAGGAATGCCGGGGACAGCGAAGACATCTTGTCCGAACCGATGGAGGTATGTTCTGGAACACACATGTCCACTCAAGAACTGTGCGAGATCGTAACTCATCTCTCCATGCTCTCCCGTGACCCTTCCCTCCACATTTTTTATGAGCCTGTGGGTCCATCGACCTTGGGTAGATTTACTCCACCTCCTTTCCACTACTGAAATAAACGTCACTTCTAAATTATGTTCAATTCCCTAGATTCTTCTCAATTCAATTGAGCAGCTTTAGGTAACTGAAATATGATACGAAGTGCCTTTGAACTATTTTGTTTTGGTGGACTTGGAACCACATTTTTCTAGACAAGTTGTTCTTATTTACAGAGGTTATACAGGTTTTTATGCCCTCCGTGTTTTTATTTTAGTCTGTTAAAAGTCCCAGAATATTAATTAATTCGCTGACGCAGCGACACAAAATGCCCTTTGGCAAACGACATGAGAAGACAGCACTGCTACTATTCCAGAAGGTCCATGATCGTGTTCTAATTATTTTCTAGTTTTTGGTACAGCAGATGTAAAATAAAACCATTTAACTTAAAAGTTTTTTTACCCATTTTTTTATATTCTTTTTAGTCTTAATTCTGTCATTTTTGGATTATACTTTTTACAAAATTCTGGGTAAGTGACCATATTTCCAGCGCCATTTTGAATTTTCTAATTTTGACAACAAATTTATTATTTCCGACGTTAAAACGGCCCAAACAGCAATTTTCAGTGAAATCGAATCGTAATTGCCAAAATCGTACCGCCATATTGGCGCCGCCATTTTGATTTTTTTAAAATTTTGCCCACAGACTCGTCATTTGTGACCTTAAAAACTCCCCGATACCGATTTTCAATGGATTCGGAACACATTTGCAAAATTCATCCGCCATTCTGAATTTTCAAATTTGACTACAGAATCGTCATTTGTGGCCCTAAAAATCTCCCGATACCGATTTTCAATGGATTTAGAAGACATTTGCAGAATTCATCCGCCATTTTCAATTTTTAAAATTTGACCACAGAATCGTCATTTGTGGCCCTAAAAACCCCCGATACCGATTTTTAATGGATTCAGAACACATTTCCAATAGTCATCCGCCATATTGGCCCCGCCATTTTTAATTTTCTAATTTTGACCACAGAATCGTCATTTGTGGCCCTAAAACCCCACCGATACCGATTTTCAATGGAATCGCAACACAATTGAAAAATTCGTCCGCCATCTTGGAACCGCCATCTTGATTTTTTTACAAAATTGTCAGATTGCACTGACACGTTAGCTCAATGTGTGTGCAAAGTTTCATAAGAATCGGTTTAGTAGAAGTAGTTGAAAAAGCTTTCGCAAGATTTGACCCAAACAAATATACGAGGTCAAGCTAAATAAAACCATTAATATCTTGTTCATTGTTTTATTTTCCCAAATAATAACAGTAAATATTTTGTATTATATATTCAAACTAATTTCTGATTGAGTAATTATATTAAGTTTTAACCATTCAAAATCATTAGTGTAACAGTAAATAATTATCGCTTATTGTACAGTTGCCATATAGCTTTATTATTATCTTGACCAGCCGACAAACAACCAAGAAAAATCTTCTGAAAAAGTCGGCTGGTGTAAAACTAGCCCTTAGAAACTCGCACTTAGGTGAAAAATAGAACACGGATCGGATTTCCCTCCATAGCCTCGCGACAGAACCCCTCACACACCAACGTCGTGCACAGTAAAATCGTCTACGAATCTTCATGCCTACAAAAATCCAAACCTTCGCTTAGCTGATGAATCGTACAAGAAATTTATTTCCCTCCATAGCCTCAGGATAAAAACCCCCTCACCCATCGACATCGTGAACAGACATCAGCTAAAGAATGGGAGTTGAAATGCTTGCCCTCCATACCCCTTCGCCTATCGTTGCGTCTCGCGTTGCGTCTCGCATATTCCTAAAAATTCACTCTCATAAGATTTTTAAAAACGCGCCTAAAGAAGTATAACTTCAAAAAATGGGGCGCATAAAAACCTGTATAACCTGTGTAAATAAGAACAACTTGTCTAGAAAAATGTGTTTCTCCAAGTCCACCAAAACAAAATAGTTCAAAGGCTCTTCGTATCATATTTCAGTTACCAAAAGCCGCTGCTCAATTCAATTGAATAACTATTACAAATGTGGAGGGATGGGTCACGGGAGAGCATGGAGAGATGAGTTACGACCTCGCACAGTTCTTGAGTGGACATGTTTGTTCCAGAGCATACCTCCATCGGTTCGAGCAAGATGTCTTCGCTGTCCGCGGCATTCCTAAATGTGATAGAAGACACAGAGCATGTCTTATTGGAATGCCCGATATTAGCTCAGGCGCGACTAAGAGTAGAGAACATCATAGACTACATGGTGACATCGGGTGTTGTAAAGAATAAAGTGGAGGAGACGCTAAATATGCTCCATCAGAAGGTAAGGCGCAAAGAAACCAAAAGGAAGAGAGTAAGGCTTAGAAATATCGGTAGTATTAGCAGGTAGATAAAAGCTGATCCAGCTGCGAAGCATTGCTGAAAAGGCCTCTCTCTGCCGGAGAATGAGTTGACTAGTAGGTGATTTTAGTTAGGATTAGAATCCGGTATAACGGAGAGGCTGGAGCGTGTCGGCATCATGATGCTTCCACCTGCCAACGCACGCAAATAATAAAAAATCCAATAAATTATTTGCATGCAAATTAAACATTAGTCTTAAATCACGCCAAAAAAGTATAACTTCTAATACGCGTACATAAGTACACACACCCACTTTTTATTATATTCTTTTTAGTCATTTTTGCATTTTACTGTTTACATGGACATGCTCTGTGTCTACAAAATTCTGGTGAAGTGATTTGTTATGCATACCATACTTCCAGCGCCATTTTGAATATTCTAATTTTGACAACAAATTTATTATTTCCGACCTTAAACACCCCCAAATAGATATTGCCAAATCGTAATTGCCAAAATCGTACCGCCATATTGGCGCAACCATTTTGATTTTTTTAAAATTTTGCCCACAGATTCGTCATTTGCGACCTTAAAAACTCCCCGATACCGATTTTCAACGGATTCGGAACACATTTGCAAAATTCATCCGCCATTTTGAATTTTCAAATTTTGACCACAGTATCGTCATTTGTGGCCCTAAAAACCTCCCGATACATTTTCAATGGATTCAGAACACATTTGCAAAATTCCTCCGCCATTTTGAATTTTCAAATTTTGACCACAGAATCGCCCTAAAAACCCCGCGATACCGATTTTTAATGGATTCAGAAAACATTTGCAAAATTCATCCGCCATTTTGATTTTTCAAAATTAGACCACAGAATCGTCATTTGTGGCCCTAAAAGCCCCCGATACCGATTTTTAATGGATACAGAACACATTTCCAAAATTCATCCGCCATATTGCCGCCGCCATTTTTAATTTTCAAATTTTGACCACAGAATCGTCATAAGACCACCCGATACCGATTTTTAATGGAATCGCAACACAATTGAAAAATTCGTCCGCCATCTTGGAACCGCCATCTTGATTTTTTTACAAAATTGTCAGATTGCACTGTCACGTTAGCTCAATTTGTCTGCAAAGTTTCATAAGAATCGGTTTAGTAGAAGTAGTTGAAAAGGCTGTCGCAAGATTTGAACCATACAAATATACGAGGTCAAACTAAATAAAACCATTAATATCTTGTTCATTGTTTTATTTTCCCAAATAATAACAGTAAATATTTTGTATTATATATTCAAACTAATTTCTGATTGAGTAATTATATTAAGTTTTAACCATTCAAAATAATTAGTAAAACAGTAAAGAATTATCGCTTGTTATTGTACAGTTGCCATATAGCTTTATTATTATCTTGACCAGTTTCCCACGGGCCGACAAATAACCAAGAAAAATCTTCTGAAAAAGTCGGCTGGTGTAAAACTGGCCCTCAGTAACTCGCGCTTATGTGATGAATAGAACACGTATCGGATTTCCCTCCATAGCCTCGCGACAGAACCCCTCACCCAGCAACGTCGTGCACAGTAAATCGGCTACGAATCTTCATGTCTACAAAAAACCCAATCCTTCGCTTAGCTGATGAATCGTACATGAAATTTATTTCCCTCCATAGCCTTAAGATAAAAACCCCCTCACCTATCGACATCGTGAACAGACATCAGCTAAAGAATGGGAGTTGAAATGCTTGCCCTCCATACCTCTTCGCCTATATTCACCGTTTCGTCTCGCGTCACACGTTGCGAATTCGATTCCTTAAAATTCACTCTCATAACATTTTCAAAACGCGCCTAAAGAAGTATAACTTCAAAAAAAAAATTAAAAACCGTGAAATATGGAAATTTTTTAGAAGCATGAACTGTAACTATCGTAGAAACTTGTTTCAGGGCTTAAATTGTGGCCTATCTACAATTCATCGAAAAATAATACCATGTTTCCATCGCACTTGAAATCCGCAGTTTTTAATAAAACGATTTCACGAAATCCAAATGTGTTTACATCGCATCAAGCACTTTTCGCTTGTCATAACAAAATATTAAAAACGTTTCAAGAAATTAAAATGAAAATAAAATTAAATTTTTCGCGCTTTATATTTTCTTTTTTTGAAATCGCACTATTTTGCGACGTTTCTGACATTGTAAGGACTGCAAATTAATTGAAAAACGTATAGCACTGTCAAAAAATTATGACAGCCGACAAATTTTCCATGCTGAGTGTTAATGCTGAATTGGCTGAATAGTAATTAGCTAGATTTCGAGCGAGATTTCGTTGAAATCTCCACAGTAGGGCGATTTCATTTTACATGCAAAACACGAGATTTCATATGAGATTTCATTCGAAATCTGCATTTTTGCCGAAATCGGAGGATTTTAAGTGCGATGGAAACATGGTAGAACTTTTCGCGTAAATCGCAAAAATTTAAAAGCAGCTGTTCCCGAAAAAGGCCGGTTAGCAAAAATTTCCCATTTTTTTAGTAATATTTAATCAAAAATAAAATTTAAATGCAAACAAATTTTTTTACCCCCAACAAAAAAAGCTTTGCTAAATCTTTACTAAATTACGATTTCGAGAAGAATTTTTGTAACGATGTCGTGTCAACCCCTTCATATATTTTTCGTTCCGAATTTGTTCAGAAATCGATTGCGAATTCGGGAGAAATATACGAATTTCCGTAACGAATTCGGTAAGATATTTTAAAATTTGGTTTGCTGGGATATTGAATCATAAAATAAATTCACAAAATGGCCACTCGCGCACTTCACTCAAAGACTCACGATTTCACAATGAAGTTTGACAGGAATGTTTCGATTTCTCTCCTACTTCTTTACGAAAATTTGTTACCGGCTTCTTTGTGACATTAGTAAGCCATACACTGAGAGTTTTTTCCCCGCGCCAATTGTCGCGCCACGCAATCTGCCAGTTTTTTACCATCTTGTGTGGTCAACATCACACGCCAATTTTTTCTACATTCCATTTGACACTCAATTTTACAGTTTTTCTGTTGATCTATGCACACATGGAAAAATTCAAAAAGTGGCGTGTCATTTGGAGTGTAGTGTTGATGGTTATTTAGGTGTTGACATGATTGCCCCTTTAATCGACTCATTATTTTACGAACAACAACATGGGTACAGAAAACGGCGTTTGACCACCTGAAATCTTATGCTTCTAGTCTCCCCGCAAGATTATCTCAGCCACCCTACAAGGACAGACTGAAGGTGTTGGATCTCATGCCGCTGTCTTGTCCTTAACCGAAACGTTAATGTAGAATTTCTATCGAATAAAATCAAATTTAATTCGATGTAGTAGACATACGAAAGTACTAAGGGAATACAGGCATAGTACAGAGTACGCAAGGAACGAACCCTTCAACAGATGCTGTTGGGTCTTCAATAATCATGGATCATGTTATTCCCCTTCTATAAATAAAATATCCTATAAAAACACCGAAATTTTATGATATATTTTTCCGTGGTGTATGGCGTGGAACGTTGAAAAAACAGCCACTCCACACGCCGAGTCAAATACATACATTTTGTTGTTGTTTTTCAAAAGCACATTTAACTGCCACGCAATCCGACTAACTAACTTTTATAGTGTATGGACAAAGAGCTTTGTCAAACACGCAACGCAAAGTGGCAGTTTTTTTAACCCGCCAACCGACAGTTTTTTCGAAAGAAAAAACTCTTAGTGTATGGCTTACTATTGTTGTGAAATTGTTTTCCGAATTCTTTTTGAACTAGTTTCGACTAATCGCCACATACAAAGCTTTAGTTTTTGTTGTTGTATTACTTCCGAAAACCTTTCGACTTGTAGGAATTCGGAAAGTTTGGTTTGCTGGGTACTTACGCGTTTCGCTTGGCGTTGCACGCTTCTTTGTATGTTTTTTTTTATTATTTTTTTGTGTTTTGTGTTTTTGCATGCTTAAGTTGAGCCTCATCTCAGCACTTACTTGTGCTGAGTTGGTAAATTTGTCTTGGCCCAGCTGAGAAGTGCACCTTCTGTGTTAGAAGGGTTTACTCTATTATTATTACGAGCGCATTGAATTTTATGGGTAAAAAGTATAATAAATTACAATAAAAACTAAATTAATTAATAAATTACAAGAAAAATAAATTACAATTATGTTCACAAGAAGTACATAAAAAAACCTACAATTTAAAAACCCTACGATGATTTGGCATAAAATGACGGCAATTTTAATGTTTTTCGAAAAGTGAAAATTGTTGCCGTAAAAATCAATTTTTTTTAAATTTCAACCACGTATTTATAGCATCAAAATACACATTTTCTCCAATTTTTATGAAAATTCGACTATTTTCGCGTTATTTATTGCATTTTTAGAAAAAAAACCACAATTTCATACATTTTGGTTTTTTGAGGTTAGAATTCATTTTTAAAGTATTTATACCGAATCAGTTCGATAGTCTTTTCATTCACGAGTATTTTTCAATTTTTTTATTTTTCTACGACCAACAGAACTGGAGATATTAAAAAAATAGTGTAGGAACGCACTCAAAATGTATCAAAAATCCACATTTATACAATTTTCTCGTGCAGCACAGGTCCGAATTTGCAGACATTTTTTTTCCGTTTTATCATAACATATGTAAAGAAAAAAAAAGATCGCGTGCACGTGAAAGATGTGAAACATCTTTGGCGATCTTTATCGTTCTATAAATTGAATAATTGGTAAGAATAAGTTCTGGTGGTACTTTATCTTCCCTCTTACCAATAATAGCGCCACCTACATTACTATATACTAGTAATAAGCGATGTATAAAATATGTAATGTCGTCGAGCTTTTCATTAACAGATATAAATAGCTACAATTACCTAGTTTATAGCTACTCCAAAAATAATTCGAATTATGGATCATCCAAAAATTTTTGTAGTATAAACGGGATAATTCGAATTATGGCTTAAACCGAAATTTTTCGGCTTAAGCCAAAGTTATAAGAATGTAAGTTGAAATCGATTGCGTATTAAATACCCGTTTATATGTTAATTCGAAATTTTGGCGTAACTTTAAGTTAAATCGAATTAATTTTGCTGCTATAAACTTGGTAAATGATAATCACTTTCCCATTCAGAGTTTTACACTCAGTTATGCAAAATCACAAACAGATGTCGTCACTGACTTTTGTAGTTGAGTCATCTCGGGGTTTGGTGTGATAATGTTCACCTTATCATATTGATTTTGATATATTCCCACTCCTCCTGCTCGAACGTTCGGTCGAATATATTTAATGAACAATTGAAGTTAGATACATAATATCGGAATTCGAGCCATGCAGAGCTGACTTCACCTGAGCCTGAATTTGCCTACTGCGCCGTTTGATAAACCAACTGCCATGTCACTATTAGTTGTTATCATACAAAAAAGACATTTGTTAATACCACACAATTTTTTGAGTATTTTCAAAATTTTAATGTATTCATAAAAATATATTTAGTCCATCGCTTACAAAGGCTTATAAATCATAGAAGTAGACTATAATTACAGATTTCATCAACCGCAGTCTATAGGCATTGTTAGCTAAAGGTTGAGGATGTAGGGCTTTCGCGAAGGGGTCGTGGGTTCGATATTTGAGAGATTACATTGTGAGATAAATGGAAAAACCATTCCACTAACAATTTTTGGGTTTGTACTTTTGGAGTAGTTTTCGAAATATCTACATTTTGCCCTTGTTCACACTGCAAATCTCAGCTTTTGAAAGTGTTTTATTTCAAAACGCTTAAAACGTTTTATTTTGACGTCACCCATTTGATTTACATTGTAGACATTTTTTAAACGCTTTTAAGTGTTTTAAAAGTGTCGACAATGTTAATCAAATGGGTGACGTCAAAATAAAACGTTTTAAGCGTTTTGAAATAAAACACTTTTGAAAGCTCAGATTTACAGTGCAAAAGTCGAAAATTTATTAAGTACATATTTTAAAACTTTGAATTTAAGAAAGACTTAAGTACCTTACATACAAATTTCATGGGATAGAGTACATTACATACAAATTTCATAGAGGAACATATTTCCAATTGTTGCTTCATCCATATTGTTAATAGAATTGTTGTTGTTGATGCCCTATTTTACTAAAAAAATTAGTAATTTTTTAATTTTGACAACATTTTTTTTCTGCGCTCTTTACCTATATTCTTATTTTATTAATGCTGGAACGCATGTTTACATTTAAGTAAGTTATATTTCTAAATTTTACCAATTTCATGTATTTCATTCGGAGCTCGATTTCGAGAGGTTGGTTGTTCCCATATACTGGCTGGAGCAATAAAGACTTTAGAATCAAAATTATTTTTTACTTTTTAGTTCATTTTAAAATAAAAGCGTATTGTTTAGTTTCGTTAAGCTATATATTTTTATTTTCTACTTTTTAGTCTATTATATGTTTTTCGCCATTTTGCGGCGGCCGCCATATTGGATTTAAAATGACATTACACAACTACTGTTACTAGTCATAGCCTTTCATTATATACCCATATCGAGGAGAAAAGGAAAATCCGCCATTTTGAGTGGGCCGTCACTTTGAATTTGGAATGACGTCACACAGCTTACTCGTCATCCCCTTGCATTTGATACCCATTTCGGGGGGCGGGGAACACAATTGCAAATTCGCCCGCTACCTTGGAACCGCCACCTTGATATTTTTACAAAAAAGTCAGATTGCATTGTCATGCAAACTATGCATATGTGCGAAATTAGAAGTTGATCGGTTATATGAAAGATGGTCAAAATCAAGTTGCAAGATTTGTTTACACACGGCACACAAAATATAAAATAGAAAAAACAACGTACAGGTTATTAGCTTCACCTATAAAAGCGTATAAAAAATAATTTAAGCCCATTAACCATTTTTATAGAAAATCAAGTAAATTAAGCTAAATAATCATTTTCATTAATCAGTTGTAACTTCCTGCCATTCTGCCCTTCCACAGACAGAATTCTCAGAAATCCGAAAGCTCATCTAAATTTTTGAAAATGTATTATTCTAGTTAAGAAATTTTCTGTTTCAGTAATATTTTGTGCAATTTTCATTTAATAGTGAAACTCCTTTTATGTCGTTTTAAACTATGTTTTATTTATACCTTTTTGGAAATAATTTTAATAAAAGCTTTGAAATATAAATAAAAATTTCAAATGCCGCGACCCGAGATCAAGAACCGAACCTGCGACGTTTTCGGTATATCAACGTCGAATATCATACACTCAACCAACTCGTCCATTCTCCCTATGTCTGGTTTGTTATTCTGGCTCGTGGCATATAAACACTTTTCTTTGGTGTTACTCTTTTTTTAATATCTCCATCTTATTCTGTCTTCCTCAATACAGATCTGCCGTCGGTTTCGAATCGTTGCAAATCACAACACACTAGCATTAAGCAAAACGTTGCAACCTTGAAAAATTACTCTCAACCCGCGCAAAGATGCTTCACATCAAAAATCCAACTTCCCAACTACATCATAACTTTGCTTTTTTTTGTTTAATTTCCCTCTACTAAAATTATTCTACACACCAAAAAGTGTGTTGTTTTTTCATAGCTCAAAAGTGTGTTGTTACTCCAAAACTGTGTTAATAAATGTTAAGTGTGTTGTTTAGATTTCAGATCATAATTCACGACTTATTTTTAACACACCAAAAAGTGTGTTATAATTTTAGCACGGAAGAGCGTGTCAATTGCAAGATTAACACCCGTATTCTAAAACCAGTCATAACATAAGTCATAACGCGTGAGTATCAAGTTGAGACAATTTGGTATTCTAATTTTTGGTATCGCAATTTTGACAATCCGCAAACAATCTCAACGAATCTCAAAATTATGACTGTATACATAGCAGGTCACGTTTCTAGCATATTTTTCAAACTTTCGCACAGAATCGACACACAGCCAGCTTCGATGAGAGGTGCTCGGACGTTCACATACACTCTCCCTTACTGCATCAATATTTTCTGGCGTATGTTTGCTACTTGGTCGCCCAGACTTTGCTCTATTTCCTTATACGAATACAAATTCACCATTAGAGGTGAATTTTTTTTACATTTTCTTGTGACTGGGTGCTTAGAATACCAAAACAGCTGATAGTATCAAGAATAGTATCTCAAGCTTTCAATCACAAGGAAGAGTCTCAAAAGCTTATGACTTATGATTGGTCATAATTTAGAATCGGGGGGTAAGTGTCTTAAAACAACACACTTTTTCTTGACAACACGATTAGGTTTGTCGAATAACACACTTTGGTGGGTTGAACAACACATTTTGGTATGTTAAAAAACACACTTCAGTGTGTTACACCTTTTACAGTGATGACGGTAAATTTTATGAAATGTCCCACTTCAAAAATAATGTCATACTACTGTTGGAATAAGCGTGTAAACCTGCACCATCATCACCCACCCAAAATCCAACCCACGAGACTCAAGGGATACCGAAACCCATTCATTTTAACCCTTTGATTTTTAACATACATGAGGAAATGAGGCGAGGTATGATTGTAATTACGTAATGGACAGACATGGGCTTCTTCTCTCTAACTTCTTGGGGCAGTAAAATTCCAAATTAGTAGTATAGCTGGAGGGGTCCGACAACTCCCTTACCCGGTCCACCCGCCTTGACAACAAGCTTGATGGGGTTTATGTCCATCTTGCAGGGTTTATGTTCGTGGCGCGGTGAGCTTTTGGTGCATGGTGGTATGCAATGGGGCAAGACCCTCGTAAGTACAGGCCTGGAAGCAGAGTTTGTGTTTGTGTTGGTAATAGACCCATTATCTGTCAAATCGGAAGATATTATATGGAGGAGGTAAAAGTTCGGGATATTTTGCCGTAAAAAGTCATAAAATAATATATTTAACCAGTTTTTATTGCAATAGGATTACCAGTGAATAGTGCTTCAGTGATTTAATTAAGAAAATTTAAAAAAATCGAGTGATTAAGTGTGTTTTAAGTGAGTTAATTGTGAAGGTGGCCAATTTTGTTTACATTCGCGGTGGTTTTTTCTTGTTTATTTAGGGGAAAAATGTTGAATTTGTGTAGTAATATAATAAAAAGTGCTTTTTGAGTGATTAAAGATTATTATAGAATAGTTATTAAACACATTAAGTGCAAGTACCACCACACAACATACATAACAATAACTTTTTCACTTTTCCTTCACATTTTTCTGCACTTATGTTTTTAATAACTATTCTATAATAATCTTTAATCACTCAAAAAGCACTTTTTATTATATTACTACACAAATTCAACATTTTTCCCCTAAATAAACAAGAAAAAACCACCGCGAATGTAAACAAAATTGGCCACCTTCACAATTAACTCACTTAAAACACACTTAATCACTCGATTTTTTTAAATTTTCTTAATTAAATCACTGAAGCACTATTCACTGGTAATCCTATTGCAATAAAAACTGGTTAAATATATTATTTTATGACTTTTTACGGCAAACTAATGCAAAAATATTCCGAACTTTACATCACGGCGTATCCCTGCAAACAATTTCTCGGCTTTTCTCGGAGGCTCGCTTTCTCGAACCATTCTCGATTCGAAAACTGCTTGCGAAAGGTACGAGAAAAGCTTCAAAACCCACCATAAAAGCTTTCCTAGTACATTGGTTTCGATATCTTGCTCCGCTTTTATTGCCTTCGAATTCGTTTACGAGCCCGAGTTCGAAGCAAGCTCTCGCTTTTGCTTGTCGTTCTCGAATCGTTTCCGAATGTAAATGTTTGCAGGGATAAATCCAACAAAAGTGACAGATTCTGGGACTACGAGCAGCTGCGTTAGTGTTAGTGAGGTAGGCAACTTCCAGGCCTGTACTTGAGAAGGTCTTGAATGGGGTTAATTTCCGTGGTGTGGTGAGAGCTTTTGCTGGCTGTAAGTATGCAATGGGGTTTAGTTCCGTGGTGTAGTTAGAGCTTTTGAAGTTTGCAGGATATATTGATTAAAGAGTAAGTAGATATGGACAAACATTTGTCCAGCTTCCAAACTAGATGGCGATAGTTGTACAGTTTTAACTTGGAGGGCTGCGAATTTCTGTTGTAAGCCTCTAAAATCAATGGGAATGGGTTTTCAACATTAATTAATTAATATTATTTCCTTATACGTGCATAATAAATATAAAAGACACAAATTTTTCAATTTTGTTAATTTTTAGTAAAACCCGTAAAGCTTGAAAAAAAACAGGTTTGCGCCTGAATTTAAAAAAGCATTACAAAGCCCTTCACGCGTGTTGGAAGAAAAGCCAGAAGTTTTGGATCTAAAAATAGATTCATGTGCGCGTATTCCTTTTGTTTTGTTGTTTTGTTGTTGTTGGAAAATACGATTTCTTGGTTCGTGGGTGAAATTTAACAATGAAGAAATGATGAAGGGAGATGCAAATGTAATGGGAAATTAAGCATCGTGTTTCTTTTCCATTTTGAGAAAAATGAATTAGGTTTTTTTTAACAAAAATTCAAACATTTTTTATTGATTTTATTATTGATTATAGAGAAAATTTGAGTGATTAGTTGGGTAAATTTGAATATATGTATTTGTTTAAAATAAAAAAAATCAGAATTTTCGTTCAAAACCTTACTTCATATTTTTCAAGAGAAGTCGAATTCAATGAAGGAATAACAGTTCCGATTTTGAAAGTTTTTTTAAATGTTTGTATTAAGGGTGACTGTTTACTTTATCGCCTCGTCCTCCGCTCTGGGCGCAACAGCAGAAGGGCCGCGCCCTACTCCGAGAATGAGGTAGAAGTTGAGGTGGGGAAGTTTTTGGGGGCGCGAAATCCAGAGCCGAAATCGTTACTAAAATAACTAACCTTTTTTTTAAAAAAAATTAGTGATTTTTACAAAATTTCAACCCTGAATAACTTTTTAAGAGGTGACCGATGGCTAATTTCAAAGGAAATGTGTTCAGGTCAACCTCCTCTACAATCCCTACCGCGGGGTGGGCCGATAAAGTAAATAAATACCCAAAATTCTAAGAATTTTGGTATATACATCTACATATACGTACATATATCCCACGCCATTACCTATTCATTTAGTTATGGTAGCTTCAATAAACCACCTCCTTGCTTTCGATCAAGGGCGGATCCACCGTTGTGGGCACGATGGGCATGCCCACAACCCTAATAGACTTGTGACGTCACACTTTCACGGTGTATTGAGATTGATAGACCGATGATATTATATCCTATCCCAGCAAACATCATCTCGAAGTTTAGCGTATTTCGAAAAATTCTCGAAGAGGAAGAGAGCGAGAAAGAAATAGTTTGGAAATAAAGTTACGATAATATTTCGTTTTTGCGAAGAGAACTGCGTAAGTACTAAAAGTAAAATTCGTCATGAAAAGGTTTCGAGAATTTTTCGTTTTATCGAAAAAGTAGTGCATTTCACCATTCGCTTTATTCAGTTTTGAGACGCGCAAAGTCCTGCATGTCAAAATTATTATAATTCTTTTTTTACAAAAATGTACAATTTGTTTAATTTAAAACACAATAAATCTCTGTGCAACATGTTGAAATTCTGGCCGTAAAGAGTTAAATGTCATATGCTTATTTCAATTGCACGATTTTTATTTTCATAACTTTCCCTTCTTTTCAGGATCAGGGAGAATCGTTTCAGGAAGTTAATTTACGTCTGTGGACATCATGGAAATTGTTATTTTAGAAGAATTCAATTTCCGCAATTGACTGCATAATTTGCTTTTTAAAAATTAATAACTGAATTATGCAGTTGATAGTAGAAATTTAATTCTTTTAAAACAACAATTTCAGTAGGTAGGGCGCCAGTTTAGCGTGGGAACCAAAACCTGTTTTGTGAATGTAGGTCAGGCCCCGCCCGTTGGAATGTGGGTCAAACTGGTCCATTAATTTTTACGACCAATTACAATGACATTTATTGTTTTTACGACTAATTAGGTGTGATTTATGACTATTGGGGCCAATGACCTTGCAGTCGTGGGGGCTTAGCCGGTGGGCCCGTCCTTGGAATCTAGGTCAAACCCATAAATCACGTATGTAGTTCAGTCTCGAGGTCAATCACCTGTCATCAATCAATCAATGACCTGTAATAGGCCTTGGGATGTAGGTCAAGGTGGTTGACCTTGAGACTCTTAGACGGGTCGGTCAGGGCCGGTGGCTTGGGGCTCAGCGGGGTCGTCGGCCTCGGCGGGGCTGGGGCGGCGGACTCGGCGGGGTCCTCGGCGGGGACTCGGCGGGGGACTCGGCAGGGCTCTGGCCTTTGCGGCTAGCACTCCTTGCTCCTCCCCCGCCCTTGTGAGAGTTGAACCGGTTATGACACCCAGGCTAATGACCTTGCAGGCGGCCACTTCCGTCCGTTCTTGGCGAGTATTGTATGGTTGTTGTTGATGTTATAACCCGAACTTATGAAACTGAGTGAATTAATGAAAGATAATTTGTTACTTGCTGACTACTACACGGCACATGGCGGTAGCTATTGATATTGATCTTGCACTCTGTACTAGTCATTGCCTATAAAAATCACAAACATGGTCGGGAATCGAACTCGCGCCAGCGAATCGCGAAATAAAAAACCAACGCCTTAGCCAACTTGACCAAGACGGCAGTTGAATGAAGTTGGGTTATTTGTGCACATATATACAGTTGTGGAATTCTATTTTTAGATCTTGCGGGGTTTATCTGTGCGACCCGACGAAAATAATGTGCACATGATCGTGATGGCAGTTGCAAGAGCCTGCGAAATGAGAAAGAAAGAAAAAACAAAACAAAAACAAAAAAAACTGCAGCAGCAGCAATTTGAGAAGCAAAATCTGCCGGTTTAAAATGAAAAAAAAAAGGAAACGACGGTTCAAGACGTGGAAATAAAAAAACAACTTCTGCGTGAATGAAATTTTACGGAAATATTTATGCTTTATTTTTAAAAAATTAAAGATAATGTGTGTGAGAAAGGGAAAGGTTGTGTGTATGTGATGTCCATATTACATCATGTTGTTGTGTCATTATAGAAAGAGACGATGTTAATTACTAACAGCAGTTAATAATATTATTTGTAATAAAGAAAATGTTATGCTAGAACAAACAAAAGCATTTATTAAATTCAAAAGCTGTTTTGACCGGGTGGATCTAAAATTTGTGCACATATATGCAGTTGTGGAATTCTATTTTTTGATCTTGCGAGGTTTACCTGTGCGACCCGACGAAAATAATGTGCACATGATCGTGATGGCACATGCAAGAGCCCGCGAAATGAGAAAGAAAGAAAAAACAAAACAAAAACAAAAAATGCAGCAGCAGCAATTTGAGAAGCAAAATCTGTCGGTTTAAAAAGAAAAAAAGGAAACGACGGTTCAAGACGTGGAAATAAAAAAACAACTTCTGCGTGAATGAAATTTTACGGAAATATTTATGCTTTATTTTTAAAAAATTAAAGATAATGTGTGTGAGAAAGGGAAAGGTTGTGTGTATGTGATGTCCATATTACATCATGTTGTTGTGTCATTATAGAAAGAGACGATGTTAATTACTAACAGCAGTTAATAATATTATTTGTAATAAAGAAAATGTTATGCGAGAACAAACAAAAGCATTTATTAAATTCAAAAAGCTGTTTTGACTGTGTGGATCTAAAAGAAAAGTAACAGGAACAGAAGCAAAATCAGAATCACAACATACGTATGATCGTAGTTGCAAAGACCCCGCAAAAGAAGAGGTAATAAAAAACAAAATAATCAGCCATCAGGTATTTCGACGGGATAAGAAAAGCAAAAGTAAAACTTGCAAGTTACTGCAGGCCGCCTTTAAGCGATTATTCGTAATATGCATAAGCTTACGCCATAAGAACCAGTTTATACTTGCGCATAGATTATCGCTTGGTAGAACATCCAGAGGATCACATGTTTGTTACTGTTTTTATTCAACGTTCCCCATACCCCTGATAAAAAAAACAACATCACATCTTACCGTTGGAAACATGTGGTAAAAGCGTTTATCGCCCGCAGGGCTCACGCGATACTTCCGATCTAAAATCAAAACAGCAGAATCGAAAAAAAGTCTGAAAAACACAGGTTTGTTGTTGCTTGATTCTTACCCTGGTAAAGGTTTAAAGGGAAATAAAAAATCCGCGGCTCAATGAGAAAGGATAAAAAACATCTTCTGCCTTTACTCAGTTAATGAAAAAGTGATCAATATAACTGGATATAATTGACTCATGATGGCTTTTCAAAAAATTTCTGTAGAAAAAAATGTCCAGGAAATAGTTGTTGAGAAAACTAACTACAAAAATGTAGAAGCATTAAAAAATTGTTCACTAATATAAAAAAAACGACATAGCATAATTTTAATATACATAATTTAGTATAATTTTTGTGCTAGTTCTTTAGAATACATTTGTATTTAAAGCTAAAATTGTTTTGTATATTAAAATTCTGAAGAATAAGGTGTTATTGTTGGAGGAAAAATTTGTTTTTGGGTTTGAATACCTGTTATCAGGAAGGAAAAAGCATTTCTTGCTCTATGGAGTATTTGCAAGGTGAGCAAACCCATTATAACAGGCGACCATAACGTGAAATAAGAAAGAAAGACAAAATGCCCGTGTGGATCTTGCACACTAAAACCAGGTAAATTCCCAGCGGCCAATTTTTCGCTGCTTAAGAGGAGTCACAACATATGAATAACAACGTTACGCGAGGTGCCCCTTGCCCCACAGGCAGACAGTGTGGATGATGAAAGCAAAAATGGATCTTGAGCACTACCTATGAAAGGAATTAAGAGACACAGAGCAAGGCAGGGCCAATGATTTATGATGGCCAGGATTTTACAAACAATATTATCCAAGCCTTAAGGCTGCTTGCTTTACACTTTGTTGTACTGGAAACGGTTCTGATCGAGCAGAATCTTTGCAAAAAAAAAACTCAAGCGAAGACTTGAAGTGCAGAATGTATGCTATGGTGAGGATGCTGCTGATCTTTCTGCGAACCTGTTATGACTGCAAGGTGCCATACAATTTCGATTATTACGTGCGTAGGGTATTTTGTTGTTGTTACGGTTGTTCTTTACGTTGTGAATGAATGAATTTTCGAGGAAGCGAAGTCGCACGTAAAACCCGCTGTATGATGATCTATTAAAAATTGTATTAATATTTATTTGTACATAAATAAAAGTTTTAAACTAGTTGGGATGTGGCTTTTGACCCTTTCGGTCCACAAGATTAACTTCCCAGTATTCGTTCAAACAAAAAAACGACTCGAACGACTTTTATGAAAATCTTTTCAGATCATACTTCCTTTAATACGCTTTGAACGGCACCTTAACGAAGTCGAAATCTTTTTTGGTTCTCGCGAAATCGTGCCGGTACAAAAATCACTTAAGTCGTTCAAACAAAAAAACGGCTCGACCGATTTTTATGAAAATCTTTTCAATTCATATGTCCTTTAATACGCTTCGAACGGCACCTTAACGGAGACGATATCTTTTTTGGTTCGCGCGAAATCGTGCTGGTACAAAAATCACTTAAGTCGTTCAAACAAAAAAACGGCTCGACCAATTTTTATGAAAATCTTTTCAGATCATATTTCCTTGAACACGCTTCGAACGGCACCTGAACGAAGTCGATATATTTTTCGGTTCGCGCGAAATCGTGCAGGAAAAAATGACCACATACGTACGCACACACACACACACACACACACATATTTCTTCTCAAATTTTTACTTAAAATGCTATTGGGACCTTGAAACGTGTAAATACATTGAACATTTCGAATCCGATTTTCGGACCGATTACAATAACTTCCTACTGGGAAGTTAATAAAACGATTTATATATATTTTTTATTTATTTATTTTTTTCAAAATTAATCGATCAAAAATATGATTATTAATACAATGCATAGGTATTTCGTAAAAAAGACGCGAATAATTCAAATGTAGTAAGGAAGTTCTACTAGGAATAAAAAAATCTTCGTATGTTAGGGTTAAAACATTTTTTTTCCTTGCATTTGTCGCATACTTGTTGTAATATTCCTTTAGACAAAGGGTAGCGTTGTTGTTATGGAACATGATAATGTTGAAAAATTTCAATATATCAAATAATTTGTATAGTTCCGTCGGCTTGAGTATGATATCCCTTGTCTCTTTCGTGATATCTCCATGTTGCTCAAATTAAACTTGTACTCTGAATACTAACACTTTATGTTCAGAATTTTATAGCGCTGATCTCAGGTCTGCATGATTGGTTACATAAATTCCCGCCACCCTGTGCAAAATCCTTCAAATAAAAATTAATTATTTTCCGGTCATTTAAATCTACGTCACTCGAGGAAAACTGATTTAAAAAAGTTTTCAGACCTCGCCCCCTGCATCGGGAATATAGAAACACACAGCAATAATGCCCACAAGTTGATGAATGTTGTCCTTGCAATCGTTTTTTATTATTTAAAAAGGTGGTCGAATTATCTAATAGGAATTTTTTAAAGTGAAGATTGGTTGGGTATCTTCCAAACGAGTCAAAGTACTCCGCCGGTCCTTCTTTTGGAAAATAAAATGCTACCCAATGATTCCCGGCTTTATGTGCAGGATCCGTATTAGCTATTACGCATGCAGGTTTTTTTATTTTTAGCGGTAAATGGTTGCATGGAAAGACTCCTCTAAAAAACTTTTTTGTTATGCGATTATTCGTTAATACATTTGCTAGCTCAATCGTCTTCATGGGGTCGCATAAGTTTGAATTTCCCTCATCATCATATTTATCTTGAATATTTAATTGATGGTGTTTGTAGCGATATTGAGGAAAGTTTTCAGTATCATTATTCGCATCTTCAACCAACTTGTCTCGTTTTGTTGAGACTTTGTTAATTGATTCTAAATCTGAACTTTGCAAGTTTTCATCATCTTCTCCTTCTTCAGAAGTATACAATTTTGACTCATCATCTTGGTTTTTACAGGGGTATTGGCGAATTTCACCATAGTTTTGACTATATTTATTTACATCTTCAACCAACTTTGCTCGTTTTGTAATTGGCTCTGAATCTGAGCTCTGATCTGTTCCAAGAATTGGATTTTTGTTATTATATGGTTCCACTTGACTCTCTTCATATTTATCCATCTGCACTTGCTTAGAGAAAATATTACTAGATCTGTTCTCGCTGTTAGCATGTTCGGAAACTGTTTTCGGTGTTTGAATTTGTAAATATTCCCGACCTCTTCTTAATTTAAACATTTTATTTCTAATGATTTCTGTGGGGCTATGTCTATTATCATCCTCATACTCCATAGCATTATAGATATCTTCATATTCTCTGTTTCTGAGTGTGTGCGTTGATCGTTTTTTATGTCTAACAAGACTCTCTCGACGAGTGAATGTCCTGTTACATTCCAAGCACTCAAACATAGTGATTGTAAGTTACTGCATTTTATCGAGCGAGGTAATTATTTATATTCTGGTGTCGGTGCGCCGTGCCGGTGTTGGTGTGACGCCAGAGTTGGTGCATCGGTGTTGGTGCGCCGGTGTTGGCGCACCGGTGTTGGTGTGACGCCACCTACCAACATCAACGCCGGTGCACCACCGGGGTAGTTTTTTCTTTTGTATGTGATTACGCCTGCTGGAAGTTTTTTCTTTGGTGTGCCACACATGCTAGCTATTCTAATGGTCGCGTAATGACTGAGTTTTTTGGACTAAGACCAAAGATTTACGCGAATAGTATAGTGGATATATATTAATTTAAGATTAATTAAAGTACACAGTTAAGTTAGCGAACAAGAAAAATATTGTAAATAGTATTATAAGAAAATAAAAAATATTTATAATGTTTTAAACACTGCTTTATTCGAAAATCCCTAACACAATTTTTCGAGCACATCGGTCATAGTGTATATATGCACATTTAAATTTTTAATAGCAGATAAATGTTTAGAAAAAAAATAAAAGCAGTTTTACACCATACATATTTCAAAATACAGTTTTTAAGTTAATTCATATTGTTCTACTAAAATTATTTTTGACATTATACGTTTGTAATAAATTTGGATTTTTATAAATAAAAATTATATTTCTTTTCATTCAATGCTTTTATTTACTAACATGTATAAAAAAATATTAACACAATTTTGAACAGCGCATCGTACAGCTTTTAAATTATCGTGTATTTGACAAAATGTGTGGAATTGTTTCAGGTTCTCTAATTTTGGTATTTCAGGTTGCTTTATTTTTGCTTCCGGAACGTATTTTTCAATAAATTTAGCCTTTTCAAGTCCTTTTACAAAAATTGTTGACTGTGATAAATCCTTCAGTATGCTAGGCAATTTGTTGTAATTGATATTTCCGCTTTTCCATCTTAATCCATTTATTTTGCTAAAGTTGAAATCATCTTGCCATCTAGCCTTTGGTGACAATTCATTATAACGGTATGGAGGCTTAAAATAATATAAGCTTGGTGTAAGCGAGCCATAATGTAAGACCGACAGCTCCTTAGCAAACTGCTGGCCATTATTTCCACTGACAAACTGAATGTCTAAAATAATCCCGTCTGAGCTCATGACTTCAACTATATAAAAGAAAATACCAAATGAGCTTTAAATCTATATTCAAATCCTTTTATGGCGTCACACCAACACCGGTGCGCCAACACCGGCGCACCAACACCGATGCACCAACTCTGGCGTCACACCAACACCGGCACGGCGCACCGACACCAGAATATAAATAATTACCTCGCTCGATAAAATGCAGTAACTTACAATCACTATGTTTGAGTGCTTGGAATGTAACAGGACATTCACTCGTCGAGAGAGTCTTGTTAGACATAAAAAACGATCAACGCACACACTCAGAAACAGAGAATATGAAGATATCTATAATGCTATGGAGTATGAGGATGATAATAGACATAGTCCCACAGAAATCATTAGAAATAAAATGTTTAAATTAAGAAGAGGTCGGGAATATTTACAAATTCAAACACCGAAAACAGTTTCCGAACATGCTAACAGCGAGAACAGATCTAGTAATATTTTCTCTAAGCAAGTGCAGATGGATAAATATGAAGAGAGTCAAGTGGAACCATATAATAACAAAAATCCAATTCTTGGAACAGATCAGAGCTCAGATTCAGAGCCAATTACAAAACGAGCAAAGTTGGTTGAAGATGTAAATAAATATAGTCAAAACTATGGTGAAATTCGCCAATACCCCTGTAAAAACCAAGATGATGAGTCAAAATTGTATACTTCTGAAGAAGGAGAAGATGATGAAAACTTGCAAAGTTCAGATTTAGAATCAATTAACAAAGTCTCAACAAAACGAGACAAGTTGGTTGAAGATGCGAATAATGATACTGAAAACTTTCCTCAATATCGCTACAAACACCATCAATTAAATATTCAAGATAAATATGATGATGAGGGAAATTCAAACTTATGCGACCCCATGAAGACGATTGAGCTAGCAAATGTATTAACGAATAATCGCATAACAAAAAAGTTTTTTAGAGGAGTCTTTCCATGCAACCATTTACCGCTAAAAATAAAAAAACCTGCATGCGTAATAGCTAATACGGATCCTGCACATAAAGCCGGGAATCATTGGGTAGCATTTTATTTTCCAAAAGAAGGACCGGCGGAGTACTTTGACTCGTTTGGAAGATACCCAACCAATCTTCACTTTAAAAAATTCCTATTAGATAATTCGACCACCTTTTTAAATAATAAAAAACGATTGCAAGGACAACATTCATCAACTTGTGGGCATTATTGCTGTGTGTTTCTATATTCCCGATGCAGGGGGCGAGGTCTGAAAACTTTTTTAAATCAGTTTTCCTCGAGTGACGTAGATTTAAATGACCGGAAAATAATTAATTTTTATTTGAAGGATTTTGCACAGGGTGGCGGGAATTTATGTAACCAATCATGCAGACCTGAGATCAGCGCTATAAAATTCTGAACATAAAGTGTTAGTATTCAGAGTACAAGTTTAATTTGAGCAACATGGAGATATCACGAAAGAGACAAGGGATATCATACTCAAGCCGACGGAACTATACAAATTATTTGAGATATTGAAATTTTTCAACATTATCATGTTCCATAACAACAACGCTACCCTTTGTCTAAAGGAATATTACAACAAGTATGCGACAAATGCAAGGAAAAAAAATGTTTTAACCCTAACATACGAAGATTTTTTTATTCCAAGTAGAACTTCCTTAGTACATTTGAATTATTCGCGTCTTTTTTACGAAATACCTATGCATTGTATTAATAATCATATTTTTGATCGATTAATTTTGAAAGAAATAAATAAATAAAAAATATATATAAATCGTTTTATTTAAAACTTTTATTTATGTACAAATAAATATTAATACAATTTTTAATAGATCATCATACAGCGGGTTTTACGTGCGTCTTCGCTTCCTCGAAAATTCATTCATTCACAACGTAAAGAACAACCGTAACAACAACAAAATACCCTACGCACGTAATAATCGAAATTGTATGGCACCTTGCAGTCATAACAGGTTCGCAGAAAGATCAGCAGCATCCTCACCATAGCATACGTTCTGCACTTCAAGTCTTCGCTTGAGTTTTTTTTTGCAAAGATTCTGCTCGATCAGAACCGTTTACAGTACAACAAAGTGTAAAGCAAGCAGCCTTAAGGCTTGGATAATATTGTTTGTAAAATCCTGGCCATCATAAATCATTGGCCCTGCCTTGCTCTGTGTCTCTTAATTCCTTTCATAGGTAGTGCTCAAGATCCATTTTTGCTTTCATCATCCACACTGTCTGCCTGTGGGGCAAGGGGCACCTCGCGTAACGTTGTTATTCATATGTTGTGACTCCTCTTAAGCAGCGAAAAATTGGCCGCTGGGAATTTACCTGGTTTTAGTGTGCAAGATCCACACGGGCATTTTGCCTTTCTTTCTTATTTCACGTTATGGTCGCCTGTTATAATAGGTTTGCTCACCTTGCAAATACTCCATAGAGCAAGAAATGCTTTTTCCTTCCTGATAACAGGTATTCAAACCCAAAAACAAATTTTTCCTCCAACAATAACACCTTATTCTTCAGAATTTTAATATACAAAACAATTTTAGTTTTAAATACAAATGTATTCTAAAGAACTAGCACAAAAATTATACTAAATTATGTATATTAAAATTATGCTATGTCGTTTTTTTTATATTACTGAACAATTTTTTAATGCTTCTACATTTTTGTAGTTAGTTTTCTCAACAACTATTTCTTGGACATTTTTTTCTACAGAAATTTTTTGAAAAGCCATCATGAGTCAATTATATCCAGTTATATTGATCACTTTTTCATTAACTGAGTAAAGGCAGAAGATCTTTTTTATTCTTTCTCATTGAGCCGCGGCTTTTTTATTTCTTTCTTTTTAAACCGACAGATTTTGCTTCTCAAATTGCTGCTGCTGCATTTTTTGTTTTTGTTTTGTTTTTTCTTTCTTTCTCATTTCGCGGGCTCATCACGATCATGTGCACATTATTTTCGTCGGGTCGCACAGGTAAACCTCGCAAGATCTAAAAATAGAATTCCACAACTGCATATATGTGCACAAATTTTAGATCCACCCGGTCAAAACAGCTTTTGAATTTAATAAATGCTTTTGTTTGTTCTAGCATAACATTTTCTTTATTACAAATAATATTATTAACTGCTGTTAGTAATTAACATCGTCTCTTTCTATAATGACACAACAACATGATGTAATATGGACATCACATACACACAACCTTTCCCTTTCTCACACACATTATCTTTAATTTTTTAAAAATAAAGCATAAATATTTCCGTAAAATTTCATTCACGCAGAAGTTGTTTTTTTATTTCCACGTCTTGAACCGTCGTTTCCTTTTTTTCTTTTTAAACCGACAGATTTTGCTTCTCAAATTGCTGCTGCTGCATTTTTTGTTTTTGTTTTGTTTTTTCTTTCTTTCTCATTTCGCGGGCTCTTGCATGTGCCATCACGATCATGTGCACATTATTTTCGTCGGGTCGCACAGGTAAACCTCGCAAGATCAAAAAATAGAATTCCACAACTGCATATATGTGCACAAATTTTAGATCCACCCGGTCAAAACAGCTTTTGAATTTAATAAATGCTTTTGTTTGTTCTAGCATAACATTTTCTTTATTACAAATAATATTATTAACTGCTGTTAGTAATTAACATCGTCTCTTTCTATAATGACACAACAACATGATGTAATATGGACATCACATACACACAACCTTTCCCTTTCTCACACACATTATCTTTAATTTTTTAAAAATAAAGCATAAATATTTCCGTAAAATTTCATTCACGCAGAAGTTGTTTTTTTATTTCCACGTCTTGAACCGTCGTTTCCTTTTTTTTTTCATTTTAAACCGGCAGATTTTGCTTCTCAAATTGCTGCTGCTGCAGTTTTTTTTGTTTTTGTTTTGTTTTTTCTTTCTTTCTCATTTCGCAGGCTCTTGCAACTGCCATCACGATCATGTGCACATTATTTTCGTCGGGTCGCACAGATAAACCCCGCAAGATCTAAAAATAGAATTCCACAACTGTATATATGTGCACAAATAACCCAACTTCATTCAACTGCCGTCTTGGTCAAGTTGGCTAAGGCGTTGGTTTTTTATTTCGCGATTCGCTGGCGCGAGTTCGATTCCCGACCATGTTTGTGATTTTTATAGGCAATGACTAGTACAGAGTGCAAGATCAATATCAATAGCTACCGCCATGTGCCGTGTAGTAGTCAGCAAGTAACAAATTATCTTTCATTAATTCACTCAGTTTCATAAGTTCGGGTTATAACATCAACAACAACCATACAATACTCGCCAAGAACGGACGGAAGTGGCCGCCTGCAAGGTCATTAGCCTGGGTGTCATAACCGGTTCAACTCTCACAAGGGCGGGGGAGGAGCAAGGAGTGCTAGCCGCAAAGGCCAGAGCCCTGCCGAGTCCCCCGCCGAGTCCCCGCCGAGGACCCCGCCGAGTCCGCCGCCCCAGCCCCGCCGAGGCCGACGACCCCGCTGAGCCCCAAGCCACCGGCCCTGACCGACCCGTCTAAGAGTCTCAAGGTCAACCACCTTGACCTACATCCCAAGGCCTATTACAGGTCATTGATTGATTGATGACAGGTGATTGACCTCGAGACTGAACTACATACGTGATTTATGGGTTTGACCTAGATTCCAAGGACGGGCCCACCGGCTAAGCCCCCACGACTGCAAGGTCATTGGCCCCAATAGTCATAAATCACACCTAATTAGTCGTAAAAACAATAAATGTCATTGTAATTGGTCGTAAAAATTAATGGACCAGTTTGACCCACATTCCAACGGGCGGGCCCTGACCTACATTCACAAAACAGGTTTTGGTTCCCACGCTAAACTGGCGCCCTACCTACTAATTTCCATGATGTCACTAGACGTAAACTAACTTGCTGAAACGAGTCTATATCGATTCATATTTTCGGAGAAACCTCAAATATATAAAGACCCCTATGTACCTACACGAACAAATTTCGAAAAAACGAAAGAAACTCTAATCGCTTTCGCGATTCGACCTAGCGGACATTTTCGTTCTTTTTTACTTAGATTTCAATTCGAAACCAGCTTCGAGATCGCAATTGTAGTTCATCTTAATGATTCGTTTTCGATTCGATCTCAAATCATAATGTTTGCTGGGATCCCTTAATAAAATAAAATAAATATGAGTGTGCTTAAAACCCCACTTTAGAAGTAAAACTTTCTTACCCAACAACTGCCACAAGTATTAAAATATTAACCAGCTAACAATATGCTTGATATAGTGGAGGTCTGTCGGATATACCAATAGTACGCTTTCAGACAAGTAAGGCCAACGACAGGTGCATAAAGTATAGTGACGAGCCTACCGAGGGACTTGATACAAGTACAATTTGAAAATATCGATATTTATGAATTCCTATTTACATTAAAACCTATAAAACGAACAAAGGTTTTATGATAACTGAAATATTTTCGATTGAAACTGGTCTAAAAATTGCGTAAAACTGCATCAAGTGAGGTTCCATATGTCGTAGTACTTTTGTCAATATTGGGTCTGTTTAGACGCTTCGCTCCCAAGAACTTTCCTCACGAACTTTGTGGATGAAGGGGGAAGTGGGGTGGTACCTCTCTTCATCCCCACTTTCCCCTCCTTCCCGGTATCTAATGAAAAAATAATATTGAAATCGCAACTCAAAATCATGGGGATTTCGTTGAAGTTTTGACCTAGTAAAATTGAACCTTCAGAAGTGGAGATTGTCATGAATGAATTGGATTATTTCGCGAAAGTTGTATGCTTATATTTTTTCTCGTCTTATCGCTGCAAATCTCAGCTTTTGAAAGTGTTTTATTTCAAAACACTAAAACGTTTTATTTTGACTTCACCCATTTGATTAACTTTTAACTGTTTTAAAAGTGTCGACAATGTTAATCAAATGGGTGACGACAAAATAAAACGTTTTAAGCGTTTTGAAATAAAACACTTCTAAAACCTCAGATTTGCAGTGATACTGATAATTTTAAATTCGTAATATGCATTTATAGCCCAGTTGTCAGAGACTTTGACCTCGCACAAAATGTGATCTCGCTGAAAATTGGAACTTAGGTACTTTTTTGGGTGTAGAAAACGATAAAAAAATCTTTGCTGCGCTAAAGTGTATGCTAAGTTCACAATTTCGAAAACAAGTTAAAAATGATTTTGAAGTTAAAAATGGCGTCGAATGAATGCTGTAAGAAAAACTGAATATTTTAAAACATAAATTTTATTAAACAGAGACAATGTTTATCATTTTAATTATTTTTACATCAAAAGTAAATGTCTAATGATGATAAATGTACAAGGATTTTTTTTTCGTACGCCTCTATTAATATATATCTACCTATCTTCAATTGTATAAACATCAGTGAGAATTTTACAAATTATAACTTCCGGTCAAGTTTTCTATGAGAAAAAAAACAAAAAATTCTAAACTAATGGCTTTCTTAGAAAGCTTAGAGTGTCCTCTTTAAAATGCTTATTTTATTTTTATTTTTGCGTCCATTTTAGGCAAGGATACTGTAGTTTTTCCCCGAACGCCACGCTAGAAAATTTGAATTCAGCTTTTTGGCGCGCTTAGATTTTTGAATTTGCTTCTTATTTTTAAAATTTTTTTATAATAATAAAACAATGTTTTTTAAAATAAATTATAATATAGATTTTAGTTTTTGGAATTTTTTTTTATTTTTCGATATATAAAGCAAAAACCGAGCTTTCGGTCTAAATTTGGCTCTGACGACTGGGCTATTAAGCAACTTTATGGTTTTATTTTCATATTTAAAAAATACCTGTCACTAAAGGTGTACAAATTTCAGGATAAAGTAAGTTAAATAAATGAAAACAACAAATGAAGTCCAAAAAATTAAGAATTAGTGCAGTAAACAAAGCATTTTAATTTGCACAGTCCGGTAACAGCAAGATTACGATTTTATCCTGTTTGGGGTATCACCAGGAGTATATTCTTTAGTTTTGAACCTCGTGAGCCTTGTGCTACTTTTGTTATAAACAAAGTTTTTTTACCGCGTTTTTCGAGCTTAAAATGTGAATTACTCCGGTTCTATAAGTCCGATCGGGGCAAACTAAATACCAGTCTCTTCGTAATAAAATTTCCAATAAATCCTCAGTGGTTTCAAGTTTCTGAAGTACATACATAACCTACAAAACTGAAAAAACGAGAAAAAAACAGTATTTTTTTCATTTTAGTGCCCAAGACCGTCAACTAGACTAATTTGCATCAAACTTTCAGAAAATATACTTTTTGATATTATAAAAGGACTCTGAAAAGTTGGTGTCAAAATATTGAACCCATCCGCCAAAATTGCATTTGTTATCTAAAATTTGAAATGCCCGCCATTTCATGCCATTAAGTCCAAAATGAAAATTTTTGTTTTCAAAATGTAGATATCGACGCCAGCTTTCGAAAGCAATTAAAAAGAAAATTTTTTATTGTAATTTTCGTTACTGTTTTTTCATTTGTTTATAACTCAAATAACAACAATTGCATTTTTTCGGCCATTTTGAAAAATAAATTTAAAATGTTTTATCAGATCTGGTAGAGAGTTTTGGGACCTTTAATTTAAAAAAATAAATTGAATATTTGTTAACGTGAACTCGAGATATTTAACTTATTGCATTTTGTCCAATTGTTAATTAACAAATGCACATTGTGAGCTAAAATTTGGACTGCATCATTTTGAAACCTATTCATTTCATGTAATATATTCAAAAACAATTTAAGGTTTATAAAAACTTATTTACAAGCATTACAATGTAAGTATTGTTAATTAAATGAAGTGATTTTTTTTGGTTTTTTCATAAATATTAGTTGCAAAATGCAATAACTTCCTTGTTTATAAAAAAAGTAGCACAAGGCTCACGAGGTTCAAAACTTAAGAATATACTCCTGGTGATACCCCAATCATAATCTTGCTGTTACCAGACTATACCTCTCTTTTCATTTTTTTGGCCTTTTTTTACTGCACTAAATAGGTATATTCGAAAATAATTTTGGATGTAATTTTGGTTACTTTTTTTACTTCTGTTTATTACTTAAATAACAACAATTGCAATATTTTTGGGCATTTTGAAAAAAACAATTTAAATTTTTTTATCAGATATCGTAGAGAAATTTGGGACCTTTAATTTAAAAAAAGAAAGTTCATTTTTGTTAACGTGAACTCGAGATATTTAACTTTTTGTATTTTGGCCAATTGTTAATTAACAAATGCATATTTTGAGCTATAATTTGGATTGTATCATTTTGAAACCTATTCATTTCGCATGATAAATTCAAAAAACTTTAAAGTATTATAGAAACTTATTTTCAAGCATTATAGTGTAAGTGTTGTTAATTGAGTGAATTTGTTTGGTTTTTTCATAAAGCTTAGATGCAAAATGCAATAACTTTTTTGTTTCTTAAAATTCTAGTTCTTTTGTATGATAATAAAAATTACCCGATAAAATTAAATGTTTTTTTTTATTTCTGAAAAAAGTACCTCCAAATGGATCACCGAGTATTTCGTTAGAGACACTTCCCACCCCTAAACACTTTACCGTTTAAAAATAAAACGCTAGAGCCTTTAGTTCTCCATAAGTGCTTTGTCATAACTAAGTGTTTACCTTCCCAAGTGTTTACTTGGCGAATAAGTGTTTTTCTTTCAAACACTTGTGCTTAGGTTAGAATTTTTTGGTAAACACCTTATGCGTTTAATTTCTTTTAAACGCTTTAAATGTTTACGAATTTTGTGCATTAATCGCTTCTTCTGTTTTAAAAGTAAACACTTCCCACCATTAAATACTTTATCGTTTAGAAATAAAACATTAGAGTGTTTTATTTCTAAACACCTGCTAAGCACTTGGATTTGCAGTGTAAGCGATGGCGTTTTCGTATATCTGTATGAGGTGGTAAAACATTAGCGGAGTCCTCATCATATTCTTCATTTTTCATCCAAGTTTCTCATAAAAGCAATACATTCATTTTTTTTTACAACTTCGTCATCCAAATCTCGTACCTTCGCACCTATAGTTTGCCAATTTAGCGAAAATATTAATAATCCTAGTCTATTCAAACCTGAGAAAAATAATTTAGTTGGTTAATTTTCTTAAAAGCATGACCGGGCCGCACCTAGGACGCATAGCGAACAAATGCGAATGCCGCACGGGTATGCACTCTCCCGCTACAGGCATGGCATGCACACTCCCGCTACATGCATGAACATTTATAAATACATCCGCATCGGCATAGACGATTGCAAACGCGGGTGTTGTTTTACCAAGCAGTCCCCCAACTAAGCATTAACGATATGCAACGCTGCTTGACCTACGCAATTGATTTACCTACTAGTGTTTGCCCCATGGCTTTGCCCACGTGGAACTACACTGTAAAAAATCTTGGTCAGGGCGTCATATATTTTGTAAACATCTCCTTTGTAGGATTGCACTATATCGGTCATGAGCGAGTTCATACTCCGACTCGCACTTGGTCGATTTTCGGGTGGCTGTGACGACAACCTTTTTTGAGGGCTGGATCCGCCCCTGCTTTCGATAGCATCAAATTTTCAAATTTAATGAAATCAATCCAAGAATTGAAAATGAAAATACTGCCGTGAAAACCCATAATTAATGACGAGTTCCTCGACACAAAAACTAACTCACTTGCTTTGTGGAGACAAAAAGATTACAAACAAGTTGGAATTTTTGAAATCAAAATATAAGTTGTCGATGTCGTCATATTGTGTAGAAGCAATATGAGGGATTGCAAACCCATGCTTGGGACGACCACCTTCAAAAAGAGAGTATGTATACAGAAGTACTAGAAAACGGAAATAAAGATACAGACAGACAAAGATACGGACAGACGAAGAAAAATCTAGACTAGAAGTGGAGCCCTATGGCCCACACAACACATACTGTGTTCGCGTGAACCGTGAAATAAAGGAAAGGCGCTGCCAAGCCGCTGGAAAAAGTGCATATAAACATTCGGTCGACATTGTTTGCACAGGCATTCAAACTTCAAAGAACGACCGACACACATTCAAAGAACGACCGACAAAAGCCTCTTTCATGTGGACCTACCATTAAACAACATAAGTCCATAAGTCCTATAATACATACATATGTATGTACAATATTTTCATTCATTTTTAATGTTTTTTTTTGTTCAAAGGTAAATTTTTTTTAAATGCTTGCCTTTTTCTTAAAAGTTGTTACTCGGCAGATTACTGAGTTTATTGAGTAGATATACAGGAGGCCTCTTCAAAACCACATACATTTTTTGTTCTTTGCAGAAACTCTAGAGAAGGATTATGCGTGCAACGGAAAATTGTTGCAGCGTCTAATTCGACGCCTTCTGTAAAACTGTAAAATTAACTTACATCTCAGTTCTAAGGAACTGGTTTGAGAGCTTTGTTTCTGGTCGTTCAATCAAGATTGTAGTGGACGATGTCGATTCTCTCACCTGCTTTCTTTCTAATATTCTTTAATGATCTGCTCTCAATCCCCTCCAACCCACTTCATAGTTTTACCGATGACGGTACTCTGCGTTACTCCTACCCCTTCGACAATATAAAACAAGCACGGGCCAGACCTTGTTTCCTAGACCGTAAACTCATGTCCAACTCTATTAACAGGACATTGAACTCATTCTTGATGGGGACCGCAAGAATCTTGTCGAATTCAACGCAACCAAATCAAAGTACCGTCTTATCTCTACAAAAACCTGCACCTTCCTTCCCTTTATCTCAGCGGGCAAAAAGAACCTAATGGCTGACTCATCTATAAACATGTTAGACGTAATTTTATCTTAGATCTGCGAAGGAATAATCACATATTCCAAATCGGCAAATAAGCTTATCAATACCTAGGACTTCTCAAGAGATGCAAGTTCCTCCTTCAGCCAGATGCCCTGACTACAATTTACAAGTCCTACATTCCACCCCGCTTTGAATATAACCCATAGCGACGGCTCCATTGAAATTAAGAACCTCCTGCCTACACGGGAACTTCTTTCCCACAACACAATACTAGCCAACTCCTCTCACACCCGGCTCACTGCAGACCTCCTGTTCGTTCGTTTATAAATAGAATAGATGTGAATATAAATAACAACTCGATTGTGGAACTGTCTTCCACAGTCTGTGTTGCTGAACCCAGTAGAGTTCACCGACATCTACTCACGCACCCTCCACACCTCTGACCTATTCCTTCTCTTCTATCCATCAGATCAAACTTAGTACTAGACATTACACCATGACTTAGACGACATGACGGAGTTGTGATACAAAGGGAGATTCCTTAGCTTGACCATGCCACATAAAAGAAAATTCAAAAATAATAATTATTTTATATAGCTCAATACTATAATAATTTTATATATCTCAATACTATAATAAGTACCTAATTATCCATAAAAATTTCAAGTTTCTACGAATTAAAAAAGAGAAAAAAATCTAAACATTTGACACATTTTTCGCTAAAAAAAATTAAATAATCCCTTAAAAGCCATTTCATTTTTCTTAAGATAATAAAAAACACTTGATGCCAAATTTCCCATTAAAGTTGTCTCGCCCATTCATTTTTTTCCCCCATTTGTCAAATTTCACCCATCGGGCACGAAATTATCATCATTTTTTCATTCATCCATGAACAAAAAACAATAGCTATAAGCGCATAGTAATCTATTTTTATATCAGCAGCCACTAAAATCAAAGCCGCAGCTTCTGATTTTTTTCCAAATGCGCGAAGGGCTTTTTCATAACAAGGAAAAGTTTATTTCGGAAACTAACCATATAGAGGAGAACAAAACCCTGCGATACTAGCGCACGAAGCTGATAGCGCCGTAGCTGGATGTTATTTTGACTCGCGTTTGTCCATATCTGCTCGGTATATAATCAATGCAGGATATTTGTCGGTCCATAGTGCGGGGTTTATATCCGTGATGTGGTAAGCTTTTGGTGCCTGGAGGTTTTGCAATGCGGTTTAGGTGTGTTGGGATGTGCGCTTATGGGTAGTGGGTTTAAGTGTTTCCGGTGATTGTGAGATTTATCATGTTCGAAGTTGCTCATCAGATTGAGTCATAACGACCATGATAAGGGTTGGGGTTAATTTTGAGAATGCTTACATGGTGCAGAGGGATAAATTAGAAAGTAGCTTTACACAATGTATAAACACACGGGTTGAGACACAATACCGAAAGACAAAATACCGAAACCCAAAATACCGAAAGCCAAAATACCGAAAGTCACAAAACCGAAGACAAAATACCAAAACGACATTTGACCGAAAAGACGAAATACCAAAATGACATTTGACCGAAAAGACAAAATATCTAAAGGTTGAAATACCGAAAACAGCCCGAGTGTAGTTATCCAAACCACATTATTTACCTATGTAGGTCCACTTCACTCGATGAGTCAAGGTTAATAAACTAGGACTTTGACCACCAAAATGCCAATTTCTAAGATTTCAAATGTTTGGCCTAGGTGGGTCAAATAGGGTATCACTCGACTCAACTCGATGAGAAGAACACATTATTAGTTGTACATTTGTATACTTCTCAAGTTATAAGATACTAGTGGGGCCCCTGTTTAAACACAAAACGTAAAATTGCAAAAATATCAAACGCAAAACGAAATTCTCTTCTGTAAAAAAATTCTCTTCCGATCTACCAAAATAGCAAAAAATAAAAAATTCTCTTAACTTCCTGATAGTGGCCCTGTTTTTAACTAGAGGGCCACTGAGATTTACATGTTATCAGATTTTAGGTGGTATACTGCCTTTATAAAACTTCTCTGTATACAATATTATCTATGAAAGTTATATTTTCGGATGTTTTTCCTTGTCTAGAACCATCAACAACTTGAATCTTTAAACAATGGGGCCTATTCTGTCAGTAAAATTTTATCATTTTATGTTATGTTATGCCATAAAATAACAGGATTCTCTAAAATCCTATTCTGTCCGACAAATTTTATTTTATTTTATCGATTGTAACATAAAATATTTCCTGTTGCGCTTCATAACATAAAATAATCTAAGCAGCACATTTTACAAGTATTTTAACCCATTTTATGAAAATAACAGACGGGAATTGACATTTGCGAGAAAATAGTTTTCATTGAGTTTTGAGTTAAATTAAAAATTAATATGCCCAACGCATTACGAAAATTGTATTTTGTCAGATACTTTAATTTGCGCTTTGATTTTGTTTGTTTTCATTCATAATTTTATTTGTTTTCATTTTCAACCGCTCAGCTGTTCAAAACGTAATAGAACCCATAGCGGATTGTACTAAATATTTTATGTTATCTATTCATAAAAGACTTCATAAAATAATTTTTAGAAAGTATGACAGAATACTAATTTTTAAAATATTTTATTTTTATTTTATGAAGAAGAAATTTTATCATCATAAAATAACATAAAATATTATTTTATGAAAAATTACAGAATAGGGCCCAATAATCTTGTTTTGCTCTTGAACAGGCAGTATACAACTGACCGTAACCGAAACATGGTTCTGGTAAAAACAACCCTACTTTTTCAAAAGTTTGTTCTTGAGCTTTGTTAATTGTATAATGGGCCCTATTCTGTAATTTTTCATAAAATAATATTTTATGTTATTTTGTGATGATAAAGTTTATTCTTCATAAAATAAAACTAAAATATTTTAAAAATTCGTATTCTGTCATGCTTTCATAAAATTATTTTATGAAGTCTGTTATGAACACTTAACATAAAATATTTAGTACAATCCGCTATAGGTTCTATTACGTTTTGAACAGCTGATCGGTTGAAAATGAAAACAAATAAAATTATGAATGAAAACAAACAAAATCAAAGCGCGCCTTGTTTCAGTATCTGACAAAATACATTTTTCTTAATGCGTTGGGCATATTAATTTTTAATTTAACTCAAAACTCAATGAAAACTAGTTTCACGAAAATGTCAATTCCCGTCTGTTATTTTCATAAAATAGGTTAAAATACCTCTAAAATGTGCTGCTTAGATTATTTTATGTTATGAAGGATAACAGGAAATATTTTATGTTATAATCGATAAAATAAAATAGAATTTGTCGGACAGAATAGGATTTTAGAGAATTCTTTTATGTTATGGCATAACATAACATAAAATGATAAAATTTTACTGACAGAATAGGCCCCATTTTATCATCATAAAATAACATAAAATATTATTTTATGAAAAATTACAGAATAGGGCCCAATATCCCCCGTTAAATGAACTGGGTTTTTAAGAGCTTTTGAGGAGCTTTTGAGTTCCCATACAAAATCGAAGAACCAGAAGACCCAGATAAAACCTGGGTTTTCGATTTTGTATGGGAACTCAAAAGCTCTCAAAACCCAGTTCATTAAAAGAACACGGGGATCATAAGCTAATCGAATCGGAAATTCATGCCGAGAAAAATTGAATGGTAGTGAGGGATCGTTTGAGGTATCCAAAGAGATTCTTGGAATAAAGTGGATGGTACCAGATTGTGACCAATTAATATTTCAACTGTTATAAGATTTGGCCTTCTTGGTCTCTAACAATCATTCGTGAGCCATTACACAACCCTTTACTTATAGACAAATTTCTCAACAGCCTCACATTTAATTTATATAGTGGAAGGCCAGAATAGTTAAGACTGTTTAAAAATTCAACAGGAAATTTGCTTGCTCATCATTATCTATAGACCAGTGCAAATAATTTTTGGGGACAAAAAAATTATTAACAGCATGACAAATGTTGGAAAGTGAAGGAATTGTCAATTGGCAGCCAACCAGAAAAATAAATTCAAGTCGATCTGAGTTACGAGGGTGAAATAGGGTTAACTTTAAGGGGTGAAAAAGGTTTTTCACGATTTTCAGCAAAACTAGACCTACTATCAAAAAAAGTTAAATATGAGAATTGTAGGTAAAAAAAAGATCTACAACTTTTGTACAACTTTTTCACATAACCTCAAATTTCCGAGAAAAATCGAAAAAACTAGTTTTTGTTTTTGATTTTTATCTCCCTTAAAAAAAATTGTTTTTTCACGAAATTTTATGGAAACTTACCTTTTTATGTCTCAAACACGCTGTAATTTTTTTGAATTAAAATATTTATTTTTACGTTTTATTTTGAATTTAAACCTAAAAAGAGACCTCATTTTCGGCCGAAAATGCCCATGTTCTAAAAAATTTTTTTTCAAAAAATCTAACGGTTTTGTCTTTTGTTGAAAGGTCTACTTTCAAATGGTGCAGAAAAAATTAACATGACTATGGAAAAATTTGCCAGGAAATGCGAAAAACTGAAAAAACTTGATTTCAAAAAGCTATTTTTCAATCACTGTTTTAAATTTTTCATTATTTATTAAAATTTAAAATTTAAATCCTTGAATAATGTAAGATAGAAAATAATTAGTTTTTTTGAATACTTCCTAGAAAAAAATTTACTTTGCTCAATTCAAATAAAGGACCCCGCAGAATCTGTATGGCAAATGCGCACAGCGGAAAAAACTCCCGATCGCGAGAAATGATCGTCCGAAGTTAGGTTTTTTTTTCGCTGCCTACAGCCTTTGCGCGCATGTATCGGGCCATGTTATACATATATACATGTTATATATACATAATATGTTATACATGTTATATATATATGGATATATATATATATATATATATATATATATATATATATATATATATATATATATATATATATATATATATATATATATATATATATATATATATATATATATATATATATATATATATATATATATATATATATATATATACAGGGTCTTTCAAACCACCCGTGCCACCCAATTTTCTGGGAAAGTCTCGATTAAAAAAAACAACCCCCATTTTTTTCACGGATTCTGATTCCCCCCCCCCCCCTCAAAGTGGGTGTGGGGCGCGGGGTAAATTTCTGTATGGTCAGATAGATTTTCAAAAAATATTGAACACGTGTTTTTTTGTCTTTTTTTCAATCGAGACTTTCCCGTTTTCAAGATAGGGCGTTTTGAATTTTGGTTATGGGGAAAAATGTAGCTTTGATTTAGAATAAAAAGGTAATGAAACAACCGTCGATTTCCACAAATAGGGTATCTTTGTAATCGTTAGGAATTCGGCAAAAAAACAAGGCAGCTGGAGTCTTGAGTGTTCCACGAACTTTTTAAGCAGCTTTTGGAGACGTTAAACAAGTTCAAAAAAAATTTAAAACAGTGATTGAAAAATAACTTTTTGAAATCAAGTTTTTTCAGTTTTTCGCATTTCCTGGCAAATTTTTCCATAGTTTTGTTAATTTTTTCTGCACCATCTGAAAGTAGGCCTTTCACCAAAATAAAAAACCGTTAGATTTTTTGAAAAAAATGTTTTTAGAACACGGGCATTTTCGGCTGAAAATGAGGTCTCTTTTTAGGTTTAAATTCAAAATAAAACGTAAAAATAAATATTTTAATTCAAAAAAATTACAGCGTGTTTGGGACATAAAAAGCTAAGTTTCCATTAAATTTCGTGAAAAAACAATTTTTTTAAGGGAGATAAAAATCAAAAACAAAAACACTAGTTTTTTCGATTTTTCTCGGAAAGTTGTGGTTATGTGAAAAAATGTTTTGTACAAAAGTTATTACCTACAACTTTCATATTTAAGTTTTTTTGATAGGAGATCTAGTTTCGCTGAAAATCGTGAAAAACCTTTTTCACCCCTTAAAGTTACCCCTATTTCACCCTCGTAACTCAGATCGACTTGAATTTATTTTTCTGGTTGGCTGAGCTATATTTCCTTCACTTTCCAACATTTGTCATGCTGTTAATAATTTTTATCATTTTTGCCTTTTTAAAAGGTATCTGCACTGGGCTACTATTTCGCCTTTATCATTTTTTTAACTTTTTTAATAGCTTACTAACTTTTCTTGAATAAAGCGATTTTTTAAACTACTTTTTCATTTTCTTCGATCTTTTTTTGGTATTTCAACCTTTTGGTATTTTGACTTTTTGGTATTTTGACTTTTCGGTAATTTGTGTTTTCGGTGTTTTAACCTTTCGGGATTATGTCTTTCGGTATTTTGTCTTTTTTGTCTTTCGGGTTTCGGGATTTTGGGTTTCGGGATTTTGTCTTTCGGGATTTCGTCCGACATCCCTGGGTGTGCGCACCCAGATGGTAGTGTCAGATTCCTACTGACTAAACTCACTCAGCCTTTTTTGCATCACGTTCAAGTCCAGGCCGGTACGAGACGTAAAAGCATTACTTCAGCCTGTTGTCATCAGCACGACCCTTAGCAGGTGATTCCGCCTATCCTTTGGAAATCAATCTTACGATGCCTTACAGGGATAATGGTCTCTTAACAAGAGAACAGAACAATTTCAATTCAAGTTTGAGCTCAACTCGTGTATTTGTATAGTTAAGCATATGGAATCAAAAAAAAAATTTAAAATTTTACATTATATTGACATACAATGGTTGACTTTGGCAAAACATATAATTATGGCATGCATTCGGCATGCATGGCGTCATTCACAATATTATTCTAAAGATGGAGATATACAAACTTCACTTCGGAGCATTCTATAGATGTCACCTTAGAGTAAAAACCCTGTGCCTGGATTACCCACGACATAAGCCTCTTTTTGAGAATCCGGAGACTCAAAATCGACTTTCGACCTATGGTTTCTGGGGCAAAGTTGCTTAAAATTACCCATAGAATATCGCTGGGGGTGTAAAAGGTAGGTCAACAATTTGACCTGCCCTATTATATATATACATATATCTATTATTTTTTTTAACATTGTATTCTTTCTCATATAGAGGACACCAGTTTATATATTTAAAACGCACATGTAAGGATGGGTTTTTTTAGCTCTCTCTCTTATGGAATGTATTCTGGCCATAATGACATAAAAAGTATTTTTCTTTAATTTAATAAGTTTATTAAATTAAAGAAAAATACTTTTTATGTCATGGAATTTGTTTAAATAAGTTTCGTTTATACTTTCATCACAACCTGCCTACGTTATTATATATCACCCTTTGGAAAAGCCTGTCTTTAGTGTTGAGAAGACGTATCGGCCTGTAGGCCGACGGATCCTCTGGAGGCTTACCTGGCTTAGCGATGAGCACAACCTTTTGGCGCTTCCATTGCTCAGGGAACACTCCTTCCCTCAGATACGCTGTGAATACTGGGGTGAACTCACCTCGTGCCACACTGACTGCCAGCTTCACCGCTCTGTTCGGCATACTGTCTGGCCCCGGGGCTTTTCCAACGGCAATCCTCCTCCCAAATGCCGTACAAGAGGTCCAGAGCTGCGTTTCCACTTTGCGTTTGGGATGTAAAATAGCCGTTATCTTACTAATTATTAAATTTAAAGAAAGATAAAGATCGCCAAAGATGTTTCACATCTTTCACGGGCACTGGCTACACGCGATCTTTTTTTTTAATTTTCTTGTATTAACAATATTTTTTCACAAATTTTAATTATTGTACATTCATAATTCTTCCAACTTCTTTTATCTTGCCCACTCTGGCCCATTGGATGACGACGCCCTTGTTTGTTTGTACTATTTTCTTATTAGAATTGTAATATAACATTGAAAATAAGATAAATATTTTGTTATAATTGCGTTAAATTGAATTTCTTTTAAAGTAAACTCATGTTTAAAAAAAATTTCCACGCACTTGATAAAATAAAAACATATCTATACTTTAAACTTTTCAATCAAATCTTCAATAGTTTGTTAAATCTATTTAAAACAAAAATAATTTTATTTTACAGAAAATTGAACAACCATTTCTAAGTGCAGTTGAAACAACACTTGGTGATCGATATACAACAAACGTGGAAGGCATTTATAAATTAACAATAAAATTTATAATTGAAACATTAGTAACAGGGTTTGAAGTAAATAGTGCCAATATTAAAACAGCAGATTTAACAACAGCAAACAACACGACTGATCAAAATCCACCTGTCAATTCATAATTAAAATCAACTAACAAATTTATTAAGGAATATATTTTTTATAAATACTATAAATAAACCAAAAAAACAAAAGAAACACACAAAACATCATCAATAGATCAAACCGAAATACAACAAGATGTAATAAAAATGAATTAAATTTTAAGAAGAACTAAAAAACACGCAAAAATGCGCATTTTGGTAAAAGATTTGAAACAATATTTATTATTATTTCAATTTTATTACTAGGTATATTGCTTTAGTTCAAGTTAAGTTGTTCTTTACAAAATAATTCGAGTATAACTAAAATAAAGTACAAAAGTATCACCTAATCGCCAGCGAAGAATGCATTCATATTTGTTAATCCTTTTATGAATACTGTAACTTAACCCTATACTCTAAATTGTGACCAGTCATAAGTCACAAGCGTTCGAGTCTAGTGCTTGTCACTCAGCCTTACCTGTTAGATGATCCATCGTTTCGTTTATTACTCCCATAAAAGAACCGGTTTTATAATCAAGGGGTCGCAGGGAAGTGTTGTATTTTCCTCATTTTTGCTTCAGAAATATTGTCAGACTCAATCGTCCATCACACTAACACAAATATAATATCGTTTCTTCTTATTCGCATTTATTGTACAACTACATAGGTATCAAAATCGTTACATGAAAAAAATGCAGAAAAATGAGTGTATCGTGTAATAGTTTCATCATGCAAAAAACCGTTTTGATGTGACAGAGTGATGGATAGTGCAAGTTTCCCCATGAGTTTGAGAATGCTTGCTATTCAGCTGCTTTGGTGTTCTAAGCACCCAGTCACAAAATAAATCTTAATAATTCACCTCTAATGGTGAATTTGTATTCGTGCAATGAGATAAAGAAAGCCTGGTACACAAAGTAGCCAACGTTCGCCAGAAAATATTGATGCAGTAAGGCAGAGTGTATGTGAACGTCCGAGCACGTCTCATCTAAACTGGATGTGTGTCGAGTCTGTGAGAAATTATGAAAAATACGCTAGGCACCTGCTCTTTGTAATCTTATGGCTTGCTATTTATTCACTTACAACTTTGATAGACTTTGCAACTGTTTGCGGATTGTAAAAATGTTGACTGCATAATTAGAATATCAAATTATCTTAAGTTGACACTCACCAGACACCTGTCATTGCGTTGTGACTTGTCACTGGTTTTAGGATGCAGGTATTAGGATGATTATTACGAATTCTTCGATCTTAGCATTATTGAACATACGTATCGTTTATACGTAAAAACATAGGAAGGTAACTTGTGGAACCTAATCACATATTACAGAAGGGAATTTTCTCAACAAGCAAGCAATGCATCAAAATCGAAACCGGAATACAGAATCCGTCACTCAAGTGTTTCAATTTAAAAATGATATACGTACAGTACATACTGTGATAGTAAGATATAAGTTCCCATTTAGTAGTCTCGACACACAAGTCATTTGCAAGTATTCAGACTTTATACAGACTTTTAATTGCTGAATATTTGCAATTGACTGCAGTTAAGCGTTTATGGTCTATAGTCCAGGGAAATTAGACAAAAAAAGCCCCAACTTCGAAAAATTCCGGGAAAGCTGAATTTTGGTATGGACATTGATATTATTGCTCTAAGGAAAGTGTCACGAGTCCCACCGATTTGAGACTCTGACACGATTTTATGAGGGATCAAAGGTCACCAAAAGCGATTTTCCGCAAATATCTCAGTAATGTTAACTTTTACCAAAAAATTATGTGAATAAAACTTGCAGCTTAGGTAATTTCCTACAAAAATATTGTATAACTTTCTCTTGTAAGAGTAACCGTTTGTGAGATATTTTGGTTTACTGAGTTCTAAATTTTGTAAATCTTGTAAAACACAAAAATGTTGAAAGTGGCACAACTAGAATATTATTATAGAAGATGGTTTATTTACTGATGGATGAGAAATGTCAAACGTGTGATAATAATTGTCAAACGTTTCGGTTAAAACGATAACCAAGTTGGACGCTCATTGTCGTCCGTTCGGTTCTAGGAGTCGACTGGGTCCCCTTGATCGGCTTGTAGGTTTTTTTCTCCAGTTTTGGATTTCGATCTGCGGGCCCCTTAATTAATTTTACCGGGTGATCATTTTTAGTGATTTATCGATCGAAAAAGTGAACGATTATTTGGGTTTTCTCTGGCTTAAATGGTAGCTAAAAGCCCTTATAACAAGAAATTGCGGAACGGACCGTTTTCTTATAACGGTCTTCCACGTGGAACCATCATGGTCTTCTAGACCTTCACGCACATGGGTAAACTTTTATACCGTGTGTTATCTATTGAAACGTGAATCAAGTACATAAATATCCGTCTGAATATTTAATGATATAAGACTTATGAATCAGTGCTAATAGCATTTTTTATATCGTGTGTATCAATTAACCGAACTATACGGAGAATATTAACACAATTTTTAAAATTATAAGTTTCTGAGTTTTAAATTTTGTCTGTAATCCTAGTGTCATATATGTTTTAACTTTTCTCTAACCAGTAGTGCCGCCTAAAAGATTAGATTAACGGATCAGCATAGGCGCATCATAACGGTCATCCTCGTGTTCTTCTCATCTCACATGAACAGTGAAAAGCACTTTGTTGGTGCTAAGCATCGCAAATCATAACGGACGTTCAATACTGGCATTGTTCTACAACAAATTAGTCATATCTCCAGTTTTAGTGGTGCGAGTTTTCTGCAAATACCAATACAGATCCTTCCAGCAGCATATGACGGGTGACAAATTGTTTAGGGGTGCAATGAGTTATCGTATTCTCATATGATATGGATGGAAAAATAAAAGCGCTTCCAGGCATTGACAGGCATAGACATTGTACCGAAATTGGATATGCTGATAACCAAAGATTATCTACAATAAGATGTGACACTCTCGACGTTTTCGCTTATCTATTTTTGACCTTCGTACCGTTATTTAAACGGCCTTGCCGGAATTGTAAGAAGTAGATAGTAATAGAAAAGCCATTTGGAAGAAAAGGATGCAATATGATGAGGAACAAAATGAAAATTAAAACAATTTTTACAGGGTGTGCATATAATTTAATGAAATTTTTTGGTTTAAAATTAAATTTAATCACATAGGCAAGTCAAAAATGGCGAAATAAAAACTAAACCTGGAAATAACAGACAGAAACTTAGTTTTTATTTCATTTTATGAAATTAATTATGCCGGATGCTTTACTAAATGGCAAATCTTTTAATGAACTTTTTCTGTCCTGGTATAGTAACTTTCTGTGTTTTGATATGGGACCGTCAAAATTTAAGGAATTGAGGAATTGACAAAGTAGGCTGGCTAAAGGGAAGTAGGTAAGTGGGGGAAATTAGCCGTTGGGGATTTTGGTATGAACAAACGGTAGTTCTTTTGCCAAATTCTCTTTTGGGGTTTTAGTAAGGCCATAACTGGTTCTTCAGGAAAAGTTTGCCTTTGGGGGTTTTAGAGATGGTTTTGTTGCTGAATCCGTCTTTGGGGGTTTAGTTAGGGCAAACAAATAAAAATAAAAATTGAAGTGAAATGCCAATGATATTGAGTGGTGATTTTAGTGCAATTTTCGCCAAGCCAGAAGCACAACCACTGATGGACTTCTCAGATAATAAATTCAAATTGAAGATGCATAATGACAAAATAATAGCAGCAAAATCTGGAATAACCATTGTACCATAACCGCTGTATTTTGTAGTTATTTCAATGAAGTTAAATCACGAACTTTATATCCTACTTTAGTTATCACAAATCTATCATTTCATTTTTTGATTGTGGTGAAGATTTGAATAAAAATGAATAAATATACATTTTATACGGATAAATGAATATCGCATTATAATGAATGAGTTTAATTGTTCGGTTTCCCTACAAATGTGTATTCTTTTATAAACGACAGAAAATTTAGTAACTCCACTTATAAGATATATAGGCCTGATGTTTTGCTTCTGAACTTTTCAAAACTCTTGGTATTCTGGAAATTGTTTCAGATGAACCAAACCATTACCTAGAATAACTTCAAACACAAGAATGGTCTAGGTCGTAAATTTTTCCAGGTAGTCAGTTTTAACGGAAGAGGCGGAAGCTTGCCTTCCTATTATTTTCTAAAATAATATTATATTTTATAAAATTTCTCCGTAATGACTTAAGAAAATGTGGAGTATCAAACACATAATATAGTTTAACATTATTGATATACAAATAAGGATTTGTATAGGAAATCCCCTTTAATTTGTTAAGTCCGATGAAATTTCCTCCTTGGTACGAAATAATTAGTCGCGTTTTCATATTAACGTTCACTAATTGTTTTACCGTTTTTTCTAATATTTCCACTATTGCTTTAGTAGGACAAGCTGAGTTCACAAAATAATACCCTACCAATTGCTTATAACGATGCGTAATCCCTTTTACATTTGCACCCTACCCAAGCCACCCCTAGTTGAAGTTGCCGTTTCACCCCTCACACCGCAGCAAATGGTCAAAAATTTCTGCCACTAGAATTTAACTGTTATTTAGCCCTAATAGAGCCTACATATGCAGCGACAGACATTTTTTTCAATTTTAACCCCTTTTTTACCCCCTAACCCCTCTGTCTACAATGGGCCCATTCTCCGGGCTAGCGAGTGTGCATACGTTCTTAACTGCGTATCGCACTATGTATATATAAGAAATATCAGCTTTAACAAAATGACGTAGGTCTGGCGGGCCTGGGCTCTTCTACTATTACATTAATTGGATAAGCCATTGATTTCAAACGATTCGATAATTTTGAAACCATATTTTCATCGAAATGCCTTTCACAAACACGATGATACTGTGGTATGTTCACGTTGAGCAAATCGCATTTATTTAAATTTCTCAACCATATTTCGCTCCTAGAACTATCACCCGGTAATTTAAAAAATTTAATTTTTAAATCATCAGATTTTTTTCCACCACATACAAAACATTTAATATGATGTTTACCCATTGTAACCTGCGTAATCTAACTCCAATTACAGCTAACACTACGATTATTGTTCCAGGTAGCCTTTAAATTGCAAACAGTGAATATATAATCTACAAATTGATTAATAAAATCACTTACCAAATTCAAAAAAAGCAATAAAAGCCGATCTACCGCAAACAAATTGTTCTATGTAGCCTCTAAATTTATTACAAACTATCCCAGGTAGCCCTAATAATTTTCGCAAACAATAAATCTAATACCGTGCTTTCTCGTTATTTTTATTAAAATACCAAAAAACTACAAAGTTAATAATAAAGTCACTAAGATAGCCTAAACTAGTTACGAAAAAAATTAGTTTCTTCTAATTCTTGCCGCACTTTATAAAATACTTAGCAGATTTAAAAATCACTTTCTTTTATAAATTGAAGCATTAGCAATTTCTAAATTGAAATTCCACAAAAATTTTTTCACCAGCCTGTGTTATTTCTGTTCTCAGTGCTAACCACAAATAAGATGCCCTGGATCGCCTTTAAAACTATGGGATGAAAAAATTTCCAGTTTGTAATGCGTGTACCTCTTGTACATGTGTTAATTTTGTTTCAGTTCCACATTTCCCTATAATTTACATTAGGGCCCCATACACTACAAGGTTTTATGCGTACAAACAAGGCGTTCAAACAAAGATTGACAGTGTGTGGTGAATTTGGTTTTTGGTTCTATGTTTGTCACAAGTTTGTCCCAAATATCAAAACGTTTTAATTTTTTCGTGGTTTTATCTGACAGTTCTCCATAACATAAAAAACGTCTGCTCTGGTGTTGTTTATTTTGTTTCGGTGTTTTTAGTAATTAGCTGTATTTATGTATTAAGTTTTGCTGTAAAACCCTATAGTGTATGGGCAGGCTCAGTGTACAAACAAGTTTGTCACAAAGACTGTGGGACATGTTTGTGCGCCTAAAACCTTGTAGTGTATGGGGCCCTATTGTGTGGGCTGGTTGAAATTGAACGACTAACATCATGACATATGCCCTGGATCGCCTTTAAAAATGCATTGTAAAAAAACCGGCATTTATTTATTGTACACATTTTATGGATGTGTTATTTGCTTTTGCGATATGCCTCGTACTCTTTCTTTTTAATGGGAATTTGCATAGGACAGTTGTTTTGATAAAAAGCACTGTAGTTATTCTTTTTCAGCTCATAGGATATTTTTGGTTATGTATTTATGAAAAATTGTAGGTGTGTTTGTGATTCGAGACTGTCACATCTTATTGAAAATAGATAATCTTTGCTGATAACCGGCATAGGTGAGAGCAAGGACAATCTCCGAGAGCTTCAGCAGACAGAGTGGACATGTTATTCTCAGGTTGGCAACATGATTCTTTGCTGGTTGTCAGCGGTTTGCAACAAATGACTACTACACACACAAATCACTCAATAGTCACTGACAGCATAAATTTGTCAGATCATTCTGGAATACTAGGACCATCAAGAAATCATCGGACGTACAAATCTATGCATTGGGTGCCTTCCATTTAGACACAGAAAGGCAATTGTGTCCGACACAGCGTGTCGCTCTGTGTCATTCTGTGTAAGCCCAAATGGAACACATAAGTTCATGAAAAATCCGCCACGGCGCACTTTCCTCGTTTTTATTTTTGTTTGACACGTAAATCGAAAATTTGATGTTGATAATTCCTTTAAATTAATTACCCGACATCTTATAAATGCTGGGAATCTTAAAAATGAAACAATATTGTTGTAATTATTAATTAACGATCACATTTCAATTGGCGAGGGTTGGTAGCATTGTCTTAGTTGTGCCCGACTGTGTCTAGCTGTGTCGTTGATGGAACACTTCTGTGTCGGACACAGTGTAACACTGTGTCTGTCTGTGTCTAAATGGAAGGCACCCATTATATAGTTTTTGACAGAGGAGTTGGTTTAAACCCATGATACTAATCAAGTCTCAACATCTAAAGTGAACTTGATGTAAACCATGTGAGAATCAGTAATAAGAAAACATAGTTATAATGACATAATAAAATCTGGTGACAATCTTTCAATCAAATGTGGAATTGAGTATTAAACTTTAATCCCTGAGCTCTAGTCTTCTACATAAAAAAAAACCAATTTTGTGATTATATAATAAATATCGATTGACTGCATACTAAATCAATTAAGTCTTGACGAAGTCCCCTCTGCTTGCCGATGCATGGTATAAATAAATACTGTTTTAATCATTGGTTCTTGGATTACTTTTAATTTTAGTGTAAAATACATCCCTGCTGCTCTGGCCTGCCAGCAAGGGTTTGAGAATCTGCGAAACTGTTAGGCTAGGCTACAAAACTTGTTCTTAATCATTGATGCATGGTCCATATGGCTGCAAGGCCGGCGCCAAAAGTAACCTTATAAGGTTCGCTAGTCCTGAACTAGTAAATTGAGACTACAACAAAAACAACAAGTTGGAAGCTCCGTTTCATAAATTCCAAAGTGTCCTCGGCATAAACCCGACCAATGAGACCCTTGTTTACTTTCACCTAGAAAAGCGCATTTTCCGATTTTTAAAATGAGTGAAAAAGTTCAGCGGAGGTGTCGCATTAAATTTGGCTTCAAAATATAATTTGGATATGTTTAAAAAGGCTTTTGGTGACAATGCATTGTCCACAAAGAGTTGTTTTTAATTGCTATAGGTTGTGCAAAGAGGACGGAGAACGCTTTCAAGGCAATGAAAGTCCTGGCTGTCCTTCGGTGAACACCACGCCAAATAAGTCAAGGATTTGATGCTCAAAAATCATCGATTGGCAATTAGAGACCTTGTTAGCATTACGCCAATATCGCTTGGGTCGATATAATCGATTTTGAAGGATTGGGCCTCAGATTGTCGCATCCCATCTGGTTCTAAAAATATTTAATACCATGTCAGTGAAACAATAATTTCTGACTACCAAAACGTCACCAAATGCTTTATTACTATTCGCCTGATTTCAGTTTAGCTTCTGACTATTCTCAAAACTCAAAAGAAGCCGAATTGGCGAAGGTTTCGAAGGACATTTCGGAAATCACCTTCAATAACGGTTTCGAAGGCGATGGAACAAACGTTGGCATAAGTACTCTGTTCTCGGGGCGGATTAATTTGAAAGGAATAAAATAAATTTTTAAGATCTATTTTATTATCAAAATGTGAGTTTTGTCAATTATAAGGGTGAGTTGCACCAACTAACTTTAACGGTAACAAAAGCCGAATCGGCTGTCAAATCTCCGGTTAGGCAAAAAGAGTGTTGCACCGTTTAACTATTGTTAACATGACGTAACAAGTTGACGTTAACTTTAACCAAGCAAAATCGGCTGGTTAGTGTTATTGTTATTGTTAACTTTTGACAGTTGTCAAATTTATTTTGTGTCATAAAATTTTCAATTAATTTGCTTTTTAAGACAAAGTAACAAACATTTATTAACAAACTTTGTGTTTTTAAAATTTTTGATAAGTGCCAAAAAATTGTGTGTGAAGAAAATTCCTTTTTTGCCAAAGGAAATTTAGGGATATTTTACGACGAAGCTTTTAATGTTAGCTTTAACACATGATAGTGTGGTGCAATTCATTTTTACAAACTAGAACTTTAACAACTTTGTTATTGTTAAAGTTAATTTTAACAATAACTTTAATCAACGATTTGGTGCAACTCACCGTAAATCTTTTTATGCAATATTCAAACTTCAAATTTCACAAAAATATATTCTGGAGCAGAAGATATCAATTCTTCCGTTGAAGTTATTGTACGCTGCAAAAATGTGAGCCTGTGGAACGCCCGATGAAGCTCTGACTTAAATGTTTCACACTTTCATATTTTTTGTTGACATGTCCTGTGATGACATGTCCATGTGCACCTTAGCCTTCAAAATGCAGCATATGTAGAATTTCATAGGATTCAAGTCTCGCGAGTATGGAAGCCATTTTTGCGAAGATTTTGTAATATTTGTTGTGTCAAATGGGCCTACGTAGACTAGTCATGATTACTATGTAGTAAAACGGACTTTTAAGAAGAGAGGGGTGAAGGGGCGGGGTGAGTATGCCGCCCCTTCACCTCTCTCTTCTTAAAAATCGGTTTTACTACATAGTAATCATGACTAGTCTACGTAGCCCCAACGGCCTTTATGCGACGGTGCCGATTCCTGTTGTATTGTCCAGTGGTTGGTAGTGAATTTTTTGCATAGACAGCATGTGAAAAACATATCATTTAAAACAAGTGTTTGTACACTTTCCAGGTCACTGCATACTGTACGATTTTCATCATTGAAAACAAATTGCATATGTTCACCGGTGTGAGATACTTTATTTTTATATCTGGTAAGGCTTCCATTTAAACCCATTTTTCTTATGCTCGAGATAGACACATTCAGATTTTTAACCAATTTTGTTGTGCCCTCACGTAGAAGTATTAGTATTCCAGCCTTCACCTCTCAAAACATATCTGGTGATGCTGCTGATTTCTTTTACCGATTTCATGGCGTTTTGCTATGCTACCAGTATAATTAAAACGCTCGCTGGTTCGTTACACAAACATTTTATTTACATAGTAATGCTGAACCTCACGAACAAAAGGTGATTGCAATATTCCGGCCATATACAAGACGTTCACTCTATAATGTTTGTAATTAGGCCAACACTTTCTTGCAGGACCTGCTTTCAGGACCAGGAGCTTGTTATTGAAAAAAGGGCTTATTCACATGCCTTCTCATTGCCCTCAAAGTTCCTGTGACCCGATACTTGTACCTCGTAGCTAAGGAAGAGAGCTCTTTTTTACAGCTTTCGACCAGGGGTGGTAGCACGTAAATTGTTTCAATCGACCTGTTCATACGAAAGTTCTGAATTTTTGTATGAAGAGGTCGATTGAAACAATTTAGGTGTTACCACCCCAGTTTGGAGGTTGTACAGAATGCTCCTAGTTACTTGGGAGTCACTTGGCTATCCGATAACCATCTTCATTCGTTGTCTATTCGATAAACATATATTCCACCTGGCAGTCCTCTTCCTGTATCCTCAGGACAGTGCAGGCTCCATATTTCCTCAAGTACAATTCATTTGGCAACAGATCAAGAACTACGCAAAGGGTTCTACTACACAAAGCCCCCGTTACGCTGAAATGTCATTCTTTGGGCTTAGCCTAGTTTGGTTGCGTATTCTTTTGCAAGAGCTAAAGGCATGCTTTCAAAGAGCCATATCCTTAATCCAGCTGATTATGGAGAGAAACTTCCCGGAGAGTAGGGTCACTATAGCGCTCGCATAGGCCCTGTCTGGTTTTGCCTAGTCTAGATTTTTTATATTATTGTGCAAGAGTGTGCCACCACACGGTAAAGTCATATGTAAGCATTGAACTAATAACTGCCGTTTAGAGCCACTGCATTATGAGTCCCTTCAAGCACCATCTCTTGTCGAAGGTCTGCTTACTGGCGTAGAATAACGTACTGTTTCCATGCTGATGGTTACGCAGGCTTTCTTCCATGACAATACTTCCTCCGCCTACAATGTTAGCCCTATAAGGCTCTGGTTTGCCCGCCCTTTTCTTGTTAGGGTAGTATCGATAGTTTCTTCCTACAAGGGTTGGAGCGTTGCATCTATTACAAATCTAATTAATAGTCAACTATGTAATTAAAAAGCTTACGCTGGCATCACATTCTAGCAAGAGGTTCTTTCCTTTAGTTATCAAGCTTCATACTAAATACTTAGCTTCTGTAGGCCGGGCTGGCTTTTCGTGTGCTAGGTACGCTGAGACGACGAAGAGATCTTCTCCGATGCTCACATCTACCATCAAACGGCAAGGTCCTCTGGGCCGTTAGAATATTGGTAAGCATTAACGTGTCAATATCGTATAGACCTGCTCAAACATTTCTAATATACCAGCAGTTTGAGCTGCTAGGTTTTAAGGAAGCTTTAATCTGTTTATTAACTTGAATACAGAATCTAGGCTTACCACTGTCTTAAATGTTGTAAAATGTGGCAATGCCAGATCTTATTCTTTTACTTCAACCCAAAAGTCTATCCCAGATTTGGCGGGTTAATGAGTGAGACTTGAAGGTGGTCTTTAACCACCTATCTCAAGCGACTGCCTGTCGCCAAACCAGGCTGGCTAGCTTCTGTTGTACCAGTTTCCCCCACTGTGGTCGGACTAGAGAGCTCCTTACTTTTTGGAACGTGATTGGAGGCAACAAATTTTCCTCCCGAGACCTCTTTCTGTGGCGTTGCTACTGTCGTTGCGTTCTGGAGTACATTCCACTCCTCAAAGAAGGTAGCTGGCTTTATCGGGTTTGTCCCATCCAAAGAAGATAAAGGCAGCCTTATTGTTGGCAATATTTTCGAAAAAAAGAAGACACGATTGTACCTTCTCTTGAGGATGCAATCTTTAGCTTGTTAGCTAGTACTATCTTTAGCTTGTACTACGACCGTTACAACTGCGGCTAGTGACTCTTGTCGCGTTAATTAGTTTGACTTTACTGACTGCAGATTACTAGTACTCACAAAGCCACATCTCGCGATTGCTTCACACGGCACGTTTTGTGAGTTGCTTGTTGTTATAGTTGTTCATGATTTGTTCCCATGAGTATTCGCCAGAAAGAATAAGTCTACACTGTCAGAGAGCTGTTTTAGACGGTGCGCTTCAGCGCATGTGCCTCACGAACGTTTGGTGATGAAGGGAGGAGTGGGAATGAAGAGAGGTACCACCCCACTTCTCTCTTTATCCACAAAGTTCGTGAGGCACATGCGCTGGAGCGCACCGTCTAAACCGGCTCAGAGTCGCTAGCGAGAGTAAGTGACTTATACAAGCAAACCTTTCTGGTCATCGGCTAGAACCGGTTACCAACCTTTAACCACTGCCTGGCAACTTAACTCTCGGCTTTGTACCATGAGAAAGAGGGCATTTAATCTGAACCGACTAAATGATTTGCTGCATTCTTTATGCATTGATAGCCTCGAGGTAGTTTTAAGCTTGCCTCAACCTCTCTGTGAGTTCCAGTAAAGCATGTCATGGCATCTATAATTCTAATCCCTATTATATGCATCCATAAATTCTCCTTTTTGGATATTGGTTGGGTCTTGTGAGAAGCTCTGTGTTCGAAAATATGCTAGGTCAGTTAGCATAGTTTTTAAATTGTTTTTGTGTGAAAGACTGAGAAGGAGAACTCAAAGGTATGCCCTTTAAGTCAACAGACTGTTCTATCAAAGTGTTATCTCGAACAAAGTGTTCAAGTCGGAATTCTACTATCATTCAACGAAGAAAGAAAGAAGCGCTAACGCCAACACCCGTTTTCAATCCACCTGCTCCCATCTAATATTACCACGACGAAACGCTGGCTTCTGTCCTCAGTACGATTATCATCAGTTTTGGTGGAGTCTCCAATTCTTCAGTTAGCTCAATTTAGCAATTCGTGGAAGTCTTTTTCCCATCGCTCCAAGATTTTTTGCTAATCAGATTACCCTCTCTCTCCTTGTTGTCTGAATTGCTTCTATTACGACGGACTCTTCAGTAGAACTCCGTGCTTGTTACGCCTTTCGCTCCAAAGAATATTTATTACAATAAGATGTGACACTCTCGATTTACAAATATACCTACAATATCGACAAATCCATCAACAATAATTTCCTATTAGTTGAAAAAGAATAGGTGCAGTGCTTTTTATCAAAGTAGCTTTCTTATGAAAACCCTTTGTAAAAGAAAGAAAAATAGAATAAAAGAAAAGAAAATAGAACAAAAAACGCAATTTTCATATCCCACCAGTCCTCACAATGTGCGGTTTCGCCCACATGCGAGACATTCACAGATTACAAATTTGAAATTTTTACCTAACGTAGTTTTAAATGGGTCATGGGAAAATTAGCTTAGTGATGGCAGTGATAACAGCAAGACTACAGCCTGTTTCAATTTCCATGTCGTTTCATTAAATTTATCCTTTTCTTATAAATGGGTTTTCTATTGCTGTCTGTTTCCTACAATTTCTGCAAGGCCATTCAAATAACGGTGCCAAGGTCAGAAATTGATAAGCGAAAACGTCGAGAGGGTCACATCTTATTGTAGATAATCTTTGTTTCGCTCTCTGTACTGTTCTAGTTCACAAACGAGATTTTTCTCCTAGGGTTCCTTTTTTCATCTGTGAACTTTCTGCATTGCTCGGTAGAGGCAAAGTCTAGATATAACAAGCCTTTCATCTTCATACAAAATTTTCCCGCCGTTAGTTGTGTGCGTGCATATATGAACATCATTGCTGAGCACAACTCAACGCATACATCGTGAACTCGGCGAGACAAAGCCAGATTCTCTCTCTTCGATAAAGTTTGCAGAAGAAAAAAGGAAGGAAAATTGAATCTGCTGTTTTTTTTTCATAAATAATAAATATGCACCAATACATCAAGTTTGTCCCCATATAAAATCATAAAATTTTCCGCTGGCTAGTTGTGTGCGGGCGTGTATAAAAAGGTTGCATTCTCTCTCTGGTACCCTGACATCTTCATTTAAAGAATGTGTGCATATAGCTGTTCGCCTTTCACTCACTAACCATATGAAGATGAAAGACTTGTTAATATCTAGACTTTGGGTAGAGGCTGCGCCAAACCAAAAGGAAAAAATGAGCGCGAATGTGGGGAAATGATAATTCTATACACATTAAGATTGCGCGTATGGATAAAACGTGCATTGTAATTTCCCCTTCGAAATTTATTTGCGGGTGACTGATTGAATTGCGATTGAGAAAATAAGAGATTTAGGCGGCGTCGTGTGGCGGTGGAGCCGACGGTGACGGGAAAAACGTTTAAAATACACGGGCCACCATATGTGCTAACACAAACAGCAGGCGGCGCGGAGAAATTAAATGTATATGTGCAAGACCCTCGTAAGTACAGGCCTGGAAGCAGACAGGCCAACTAATACTAACATAGCTGAAAAGTGGCCAAAAATTTCTGACAGTTGTGGAATTAACATGGCCGAAGCCATAAGAAGCAATTTTTTAAGTTTGTTTTTGCACTAAAAAGTGGTAAAATATTGTATATTTTCACTTTTTGGTGCACATGGATTATCAGTGATTAGTGCTTTAGTGATTTAATAAAAAAAATTAAAATGAAGTGAGTGGTTAAGTGTATTTTAAGAGTGTTAATTGATTAGGTGACCATTTTTGTTTACAATCGCGGTGGTTTTTTCGTGTTAATTTAGGGAAAAAATGTTGAATTTGTGTAGTAATATGTATAATAAAAAGTGCTTTTTAAGTGATTAAAGATTATTATAGGATAGTTATTAAAAACATAAGTGCAGAAAAATGTGAAGGAAGAGTGAAAAAGTTATTGTTATTCATGTTGTGTGGTAGTACTTGCACTTATGTTTTTAATAACTCTTCTATAATAATTTTTAACTACTTTAAATTCACTTTTAATTCCATTACTACACAAATTCAACACCTTTTCCCTAAATTAACACGAAAAAACCACCGCGATTGTAAACAAAAATGGTCACCTAATCAATTAACACTCTTAAAATACACTTAACCACTAATTTTTTTTTAATTTATGGACTCAGATCACTAAATAACTTATCACTGATAATCCGTGTGCACTAAAAAGGGATAAAATACAATATTTTACCACTTTTTATTCCAAAACCAAAGTTAAAAAATTGCTTCGTACGGCTTCGGCCATGTTAATTCCACAACTGTCAGACGATTTTGGCCGCGCACAGACACAACCAAAAAGTCTGCTTCCAGGCCTGTACTTACGAGGGTCTTGATATGTGGAATTCTGCTGCAGGCCGCCGTCACGGTATACAGCACTGACATATAATAATGGACTGCTCATCAGACATTATTCCCATACAAACTGATGGCACCAAAAAGTATAGAAAAGTATAGTCCTCTCGCTCATCCATAAGCCCCTTTTGTCACCGAACTCAAATTTTGTTAAATTTCGTGTTAAGAATTCAGTGCATTCACTGGCAGAAATAAAATCAGATAGTGCCAAACTTGAGAAAATAAAATTTGACATTCAAAAACTGCACATTTTTCCATTTTCTTAAATATTTTTACTCTTGACTTTCAATAAACCACAAAATACGATAACTTTTTTATCTTTGCAGTAAAATAAGAATGGTAAATAAAATTCTGGAATGATTTTAAGCGAAATTTACAATAAAACCGCCACAACCGTTGCACGATATTGAAGTTACCATACCTGATTTCATTTTTAATGTCAGAATATTTACAAAAAATACATGGGTATAGTGATTTTTTTATTTCTGTCTTATTTCGCCATAAGACCCGGAATCACTGACATTTAGATGAAACAGGGGTAGAGAACTCGCATGGTTTAACATAAATATTTGTAATTAATGAAAAAAGGCATTTTAAAAGGGAAATAGCATCAAAATTGCATTTGTAATTTTTTTAACTAACATTTGTTTTGTTCCCATCGTCCAAAAACGAATATAAAAAAATTTAATTTACAAAAGTAAGTGACGTGTTTACATGTCAGTGAGAAAAGGTTTTCATGAAAATTTCCTGATGAGCAGTCCATTCTATATGTCAGTGGTACGCAGAAACAAGGTAATGTAAAAGAGAAATGTCCTTTGAGTGCTGACGTCACTCGGCACGCTCTCCCCATATAAAATCGGAGTTGTTGTTGTTGTTTCTGCATTAGTGCTGACGTCAATCGGCCCGCGATTTCTACGATATTCGAAGCTGTCAGTCTCTGTTACATTACCTTGTTTCTGTATACCGTGACCGCCGCGATCTGTAAGTGCCTCGAATGAGCCGGTAATTTGCGTTTTTAAACGAACAGAGTGACGTTGCTCGCTTTTATCATACACTGCTAAAAATCTTTGTCATTCGAGAATTTTTTGTTGAATTTAATATTAAGCTTCAGGAAAAATTGGGAGTAAATATGCACTAAATCGAGAATAATTTTTTTTCACTAAGTTTTTTTATAAATATTTTCGATATAAATATTAATTCCATTTTCCCATGAGAAAGGCAATAAATTTTTCAATTTTTTAGTATGAATTTTAACAGTGTATGGTTTATTATCTACTTTCGTAATGAAGCCTTGAGACTCTCACTGCGCTACAAAGCTTTTTTGCCGAGTAACGCGCTCTCTGAACACCATACCATACCCAAGTCGAAGTTGGATCCTCGGTACGTTCGTGCCGTCATCAGGCCCGAGATGTGGCGAAGGTCTATCAACACATCGTCTATTTGGTTGCAAGTGGCTCCATCAGGAAATATCCAGGTGGCTTTATGGATATCTTTACGAACAAATCTAGTAATTTCAATGATCAAGTTTTTACTTGCTGCCATCTCTATAACTTTATAACTACTTTGGCGTTCAGATCTCCCAAGATAATTTTTACAACATACCTGGGGCAGGCATTAAATTCCTATTCAGCTACTTCAAAGAATTCTTCTTTTTTAGCATCCAGATAATCTTCTATAGGTGCGTGAACGTTTATGAGGCTGGTGAAATACTGAAATTTGCCTCGCACACGACGGGTGCATAGCCGTTCATACGTATCACGTTCGAACTTGTTTTTGTGAATAGGTATTATTGCAATGCCAAAACAAGTTACCATTATTAAACCAGCCTCGTAATACTGCACTTTACGGTTCCAATCTGTTTGCAAATTGTTACTTATCTGCGATACGAGTCACAAATCAAAATTAAGTATCCCACAAATTATCATAAAAGTTAAATTTTCCTTAGACAATTCGCTTCATTTTATAATTCACCTCCTCACTTAACCATATTTGATAAGTGTGCGTTGATGAAATTTCGTTATCGCCGTAAAAATATATAAATTTTGAAATCTGAAAACTTAACTGAGCTAAAACAATAGAACTATCGGCTTTCGTTTCTATATATTAATTTAATTTGTTTTTTGATATTTATATTTTAAATAGCCATAAAATTGTAAAATTGCAATTAGTAAAATACTAAAAATTTGAAAATTAGTTTTTGTACTCATTTTCGTTTTTTAAGGCGCTGTTTATAAGTATGTAATTATAAAATTATAAGCCATAAAGCTACGTATAACTTAGTTATATACAAAAATGTTAAAAATGTGAGTCATATAAATAGTTAAAAGAAAAACAAAATTATTATATTGGACATGAAGATGAATGTTTAATCAAATTAAGAAAATTATGTAGCTAAGTATTTGAGAGAAAATTAAAAATGGCATGTAACGAAAAGAATTTAGAAAAGTTGAAACAAAAACATTGTTCTGATGAATATAATCCTTACAATTATCATTGTGTAAAAGAAAAAATTTATAATATACTTTGTTGTAGCATGCTTCCTAATAGATAATCCAAACAAGTTTTCCTTTTATATATTATATTAATGAGCACAGGTTTTGCTAATAAAGAGCGAAAAAGGAGCAAAACAAACAAAATATCACATGATTGTCCCTTATTTTGTAATGTAATAATATTGTTGTTGTTCGACTAGTGTTACTATTGATCACCCTTAAGCATTTACCATACTCACAATTCTAGGAATCGAAAGCACAAACAAAAATGTAACAATTGAATATATGCTATTGGTATAAACTTTGTAGCAATGGAAAACCGATAAATCAAATAATTAACAAAACAAACACAAATTGCATTTGATATTTGGTAAATAAAATAATATACAATTAGTAATATAAATTATTTGTAAGAATAATGTTAAGTGTATTTAAAATGAAATGATGAATAAATAAGAAAAATTTAGATGAACAGATTTCTCTCTAGCACAAGGATGGCCAACCTTTTGCATATCATACTCCAAGTTTGTTCACAAACCAGTTCACATGGGCAGGGGCGACGCAGAAAATGGGAATGGAAGGAAAAGTGCACACGCGGTGGGGAAATCCACAGCCAAATTATTTCATGTACACCTTTATTTCTTTTATACAAACACAAAATCTGAGAGTCCTTTTAGAGTACTTACAGATATTTTCGCACCAACAACTACAACAAACACCACGAAATGGAAAAATAGATGCAAACTGGGAATCAATTGAAACAGCTATAAACTCAGCAGCAGAAAAAACAATAGGACGCGCCGAATATAGAAGAAATGAACACTGGTTTGACACGGAATGCATGAACGCTATTAGAATAAAAAACTGGGCTAGGATGATGCAATAAAAAAATAAAATAAAGAAGATTACATCACAAAAAGAAAAGAAGCTAATAGGATATGCAGACAAAAGAAACACGCTTATCTAAAAACGGTGGTAGAAGCAATAAACCAGGAATATGTGGATAAAGATATAGTCCAGTCAATTTAGACATCCGAGGGTACAGAAATTCACACCAAGCTGAAAATTGGTAGGATTGTTCAAAGCACCGTTATAAATGAAATGTAAAAAGTCCTCATAGATCCGGCACCTGGAACCTGGATTTACTCGGGGTCAAAGGTCACAAAAACGGGTTTTTCGCGATTTTCAGCAAAACGGTAACTTTTATCATAAAATAGTGTTTACAAAGTTTGTAGATTATGCGATTACCTACAAAAAATGATCTTATACATTTTCCCGTACGAATTGTCATTCATGAGATATCGCCGTTTTAAAGATTTAAAGCACTCATATCCCCTCATTTGCAACTTGTATGGCCGAATTGCCATTTACTTAAACTTTAATAACTTCTAGACCGATTATAGTAGAGCAACGTAATTAGGCTCATCTTTTAGGTAAATGTGGATTCTTTTATTTGAAAGCCTGAGTGACTCCGTTTAGAAGATATGTACTTTCAAAGTGTGAGGAAAATCTGGAAGTCTGCAGTGAAACCCTATAACATGCATACGTTTCCACTCCACCTATGAGGTAGTGTACTTAGCGCGTTTTTTTTAACGTGGTTTCCCCAGTAGGCCTATTCTACGGGTCAGTTGTGATCCTGTTTAATTTGAAACTATTGCTCCTAAAAAAACCACCTGCTTAGATAAGTATAGATATGCATGTTTCGTTAAAAATACCAAAAGTAAAAAACAAGTACAATTAGCTTGTCTTCCTCCAACCTCAGTTGCTGCTCATCAACATCCGAATGTTCAAGTGTGGCTTGGTTATCACCTAGACCCTACAGACTGGGGTTGGAAGTTGGTCAACAATTCATTAGAACCAGTTCAAACTTTACTTACACCTGCGCCGGAAAAACTGCTGAACACAATTTTTTGCAACTGCAAAAAGGGATGCAGTGCTAAATGTGGTTGCAAAAAAGTCGGACTGTTTTGTTCTCTGGCATGTACACATTGTCAAGGCCGGTCGTGCTCTAATATTGAATCACCAACAGTAGAGGATCCGTTTGATTCCAACGAGGCGACATGCGATACATCGCTATTAACGCAGTTTACATGCACTCAGGATGAAGATGAAGAAGAACAAGAAGAACAAGAACAACAAGAAGAAGAACAAGACGAACAAGAGCAATAATATCAAGAAGAAGAACAAGAAGAAGAATTTGAAAGTTACGACTCGGACGATTAAATTTCACTCCTTTTTTTAACTTAAATTGCTTTTATCTTTTCAATTTCTGCTAATATCCATTATTTTGCAATAGTTTCAAATTAAACAGGATCACAACTGACCCGTGGAATAGGCCTACTGGGGAAACCACGTTAAAAAAAACGCGCTAAGTACACTACCTCATAGGTGGCGTGGAAACGTGTGCATGTTATAGCGTTTCACTGCAGACTTCCAGATTTTCCTCACACTTTGAACCTACATATCTTCTAAACGGAGTCACTCAGGCTTTCAAATAAAAGAATCCACATTTACCTAAAAGATGAGCCTAATTACGTTGCTCTACTATAATCGGTCTAGAAGTTATTAAAGTTTAAGTAAATGGCAATTCGGCCATACAAGTTGCAAGTGAGGGGATATGAGTGCTTTAAATCTTTAAAACGGCGATATCTCATGAATGACAATTCGTACGGGAAAATGTATAAGATCCTTTTTTGTAGGTAATCGCATAATCTACAAACTTTGTAAACACTATTTTATGATAAAAGTTACCGTTTTGCTGAAAATCGCGAAAAACCCGTTTTTGTGACCTTTGACCCCGAGTAAATCCAAGTTCCAGGTGCCGGATCGATGAGGACTTTTTACATTTCATTTATAACGGTGCTTTGAACAATCCTACCAATTTCCAGCTTGGTGTGAATTTCTGTACCCTCATACCTATTTTTTGGTCTAATTTGACCGGACTAATATTAGAAGATTTTACCATAGTGTTAATATGCAAAGGAAAAGATTCAAGCCGAAATTAGGCAATTGTAAAGATAAGAATGGAGAGTTATTAGCAGATGAAGACGCAATAATTGAAAGATGGAGGCAATACTTTGAGAAGCTTTTAAATGTTGACGAAACAGAAACCATGCACGGGAGCGAAGATGAATTAAACGTAGGCAACTGTGAACCACAAACATTCATTAGTTGTGTTTATTGAGCTGCTCTAGGTTGAGCTAGGTTGAGATATCTCAGGAAAAGGTGTTTCATGAGAAATTCGCTTGCTCTAACTCGCCTGAAGTTGCGCTGATTTGTGTTTCATGAGCCTGCTCTAAGTTGAGCTAGCTCACGGTTTTCTGCTCTACCTTTTTTGGTAGAGCAACTTCGGGCAAGCAATCAGCTGTTTGTCAACTGTCACAAAACGGCAACAGTTAATCGAAAACTGTTAAAAGTAAATTACAGTTACACGCCAGACCTCAATAAGAGTTTAAATTTAATATTTTAAATAGATTAAAAACTAAAATTAAAATTTCCACTTTAAAAACTGACAGATTGAACTTCTGACAATTCACTTTGAGAATTGTTGCCCGAAAAGTGTTTCATGAGATTTCTTGCTTTGAATTGCTCCAACTTGCCTGATTGTTTTTTGACAGCTGCTCTACTGTGAGCTGCCTTGAGCTGCTCTGCTTTTTTTTCGGTCTCAATAAACACAACTAATGAAATAAATAGTGCCATAGAAAAACTAAAAAACAATAAGGCGCACGGTGAAGATAACACAGCTTCCGAATTAATAAAGATAGGTGGCGAATCATTCATCCGAAAGTTACATAATTTTGTATGTTTGATATGGACCGAAAAGAAAATTCCAGAGAAGTGGAACACAGGATTAGTACAACCTATTCATAAAAAGGGAGATAAAATGGTCTGAGAAAATTATAGAGGTATAATGCTATTAAATACAGCATACAAAGTATTTATTGTCTAACATAATATATGAGAGAGTTAAAAGTAACGCCGAAACGATAATTAGTGAATACCAATGCGGGTTTAGAGTAAACAGATCAACTATTGAACAGGGGCCAGTTCACGCAATTCGACGTCGACGACGCAAACGACGCGGAGTACGTTCTAAAACTTTACTATGGTTAACTATTGTAAACTTTTTTCGTTCAAAAAATCCTTGGTTAAAACTCCGGTGGTTAACTATAGTAAGGTTTTTGAACGCGCTCCGCGTCGTTTTCAGTCGACGTCGAATTGCGTGAACTGGCCCCAGATCTTCATGTTACGACAAAACATGGAAAAATGTGCTGAATATAACATGGATCTACCTACATACTTTACTAATTGATTTTAAACAAGCATTTGACAGTATCAATAGGGAGAGTATGCACCAAGTGCTGAGGGAATTAGGACTAGCAACAAAACTAACCAGAATCATCATGATGACACTAAAAGAGACGCAAGGCAAAGTAATAGTCCAAAATAATATATCAAGGTCATTCCCCACAGGAACAGGTGTCAAACAAGGAGATGTTTGTCCATGTTTTATCTTCTTCTTCTTTAACGGCTCTACAACCGGGATCCGGTCCTGGCCTCTCGCAACTGTTCTCTCCACCGGTCCCGATTCTGAGCCGATGTCATCCAGTTTGGCATCCCTATGCTCTGAGCGTCCTGGTCTACGCCATCCTTCCAGCGGAGGTTGGGTCTCCCTCGCTGTCGCACCCCATAAGTCTTACCGCAGAGAACTTTCCGAGCAGGCTCATCTTCACTCATACGAGCTAGATGTCCTGCCCACCGGAGTCTACCGAGCTTTATTTTCTTCACAACATCTATGTCGCGATAGCGCTCGTAGATCTCGTCATTGTAGAGTCTCCGGAATCGTCCTTCCTCACATACGGGGCCAACAATCCTCCGAAGTATTTTCCTCTCGAACAACGCCAAGAGGTTAGAGTGCTTTTTGCTAAGCACCCACGTTTCGGATGCATATGTGAGGACCGGCAAGACCATCGTCTTATATAGTAAAAGTTTAGACGTTATGGTTAGATGCTTGGATTTGAAGAGCCTTGACAGGCTATAGTAGGCCTTGTTGGCTTTTAGCAGTCGTGCGCGTATTTCAGGTTCCATGCTATTGTCGGCTGCTACTATTGACCCAAGGTAGGTAAATTATTTTACCATATAAAACTCGTGTTCCTCTACCTTGATTGTGGGACCAATGTTAGGTGTTCTTGCAGACGAGGCCACCATGTACTTTGTTTTGCTTTGATTTCCTGCCGCGCGCTCAATCTGGATGAAAGCTTCTTATACAGCTGTTGATGTTCTTCCAATGATGTCAATGTCGTCTGCATAAGCCAGTAATTGGGTGGACTTGTGAAGGATTGTGCCCCTTGATGTCACGCCCGAATCTCGGATCACTTTCTCCAACTGACAATGACAGTATTTTGGTTGAAAAGGAGGCAGGCCAGACCGTCCCCTTGTCGGAGTCCATTATAGATGTTGATTGGTCTGGACGGTGTTCCGGATACCTTTACTTGGCTGGTGACATTGGTCATGGTCAACCTACATAGTCTTGTCAGCTTATTGGGAATGCCGAATTCTCTCATGGCTTTGTAGAGTTCTACTCTGGATATGCTATCATAGGCGGCTTTAAAGTCTATGAAGAGGTGTTGGATTGAGTTTTGAAACTCTAGACATTTTCCCATAGCCTGCCTCAAAGTGAAAATCTGATCGGTTGTTGATTTGCCTGGGCTGAAGCCACACTGGTATTGGCCTACGATGTTTCTAGCGTATGGGGCCATCCTGTTTTGTAGGATGGCGGAGAATATCTTATACGCGGTACTCAACAACGTTATACCACGATAATTGCTGCACGTTGTGATATCTCCTTTTTTATGTACCGGGCAGAGGATGCCTTTTCTCCAGTCTTCCGGCATCGCTTCCTGCTCCCATACTTGCACAATTAATTCATGAATCGCTTGGTGTAATGTAGGCCCTCCATATTTAACCAGCTCCGCAGGGATGCCGTCTGCACCCGAGGCCTTGTTGTTTTTGAGCCGGGTGATGGCACTGCTAACTTCTGCTAAGCTTGGTGGTGGCAGCGTAGCATTATCGTCAGATATTGGTGGAGCCTCCAAATCCTCAGTTAGCTCGCCATTTAGCAATTCATGAAAGTGATTTCGTTGCGGAGTGCAGCTGTGTTGATTCGAGCCTGATCAGCGGATACAAAGCTTTTCAGCGTTGTAATGCGCTCCCGGAGCACCATACCAACAAGATAGTGATCTGAGTCGAAGTTGGCACCTCGGTACGTTCGTACCGTCATCAGACCCGAAAGGTGGCGGCGGTCTATCAACACATGGTCTATTTGATTGCGAGTCGCCCCATCAGGAGATATCCAGGTGGCTTTATGGATATCTTTACGCGTAAATCTGGTACTTGCAACGACCAAGTTCTTACTTGCTGCCATCTCTATAACTCGCTGCCCATTGTCATTAGTGTTCTCATGCAAGCTGTGGGTGCCGACATATTGCCTGTATACGGGCTCCCGGCCTACTTTGGCGTTCAGGTCTCCCAATATGATTTTTACATCATATCTGGGGCAGGCATTAAGTTCCCGTTCAACTACTTCGAAGAATTCTTCTTTTTCATCGTCCAGGGACTCTTCTGTAGGTGCGTGAACGTTTATGAGGCTGATGTTCTTAAATTTGCCTCGCACACGAAGGGTACATAGCCTTTCGGTTATTGCTTTAAAGCCGATAATGGTAGGCTTCATCCTTTTGCTGACCATAAAACCTACCCCGAGCACATGGTGTTTCGTATGACAGCTGTAATATACGTCATAATCAGGTTTTTGCAAAACACCATTCCCTGTCCATCGCATCTCCTGAATGGCGGTAATGTCAGCTTTATATGTTGACAGGGTATCGGCCAGATGTTGTACAGATCGAGTTCTGTGCAGAGTTCGTACGTTCCATGAGAAAATTCTTAAATCATTTTGCCTTTTTCGTTTTATCTAATTACAACAAATAATGTAATGGATCAACTGGAAAATTAGTACATTTAGATCTTGATACAAACAACATTGTAGTTAGAGTTTGGTTGGAGTTTTGTGATTCAACAAATATTGGTTGTAAGAAAAGGGAAAAAGCTGCTCTATTAGCTGTGCAAAGTGGAGCTAGTAATCTTGCTGTGCCTATTGAACTACGATCTGCGAGCATTCTATGCATATCAGATAAGAAATTTATTGCTGCTCGAGAGCATTTTCCTTTAATTGCAGCTTGCCATATGACCATACATAAATCGCAGGGGGGAACTTTCAGTGAAATTGTTTACGAGTATAGCAAAGATCATTCACAAGTACTTGTATACGTTGCGTTATCTCGTGCTACTAATATCAAAAATTTGTATATTGTAACACCTCAAGATGATCCAACGAAATTTAAGTTTTATCATAATCGAAAGCAAGCTAGATCAACAGAGAAATTGATGCAAGAATTTCAAAGATTATCTCCAAACACATTGCAGACCAGAACACAAATGATCTTGGATATGATTTGCAAAAAAGAGGTCTTTCATTATTAACTTTTAACTGTCAAAGTTTAAAAAGCCATATCTTAGATCTCATCGATCCAATTACTGAAAATTCTAATCTTCTATTACTTTCTGAAACATGGATGAGAAATGAAGAAGAAATTGTCCTTCGTAATTTCTCATTATAAACGAGAAAATATTCGTGCAGATGGCGTCGCAATATACCAAAGCTCAGTGTTCTATTTGGAATTAGATTCTATTTGGAATTACATTCGCAGTTGAAGAAAATGCGTAAGGAACTTCGTTCCTAACGGGGGTCCCCTAACCGCTGGGCTGCTCAGTTGGGCCTAGAAAAATTTACCAACTCAGCACAAGTAGGTGCTGAGATGAGGCTCAACTAAAGCATGCAAAAACATAAAACACAAAAAAATAATAAAAAGAACACACAAAGAATCGTGCAACACCAAGCGAAACGCATAAGTAGTTATACGTGAAATTAAAAAGAGTCATTTTAAGGATATCTTTACTAATACTCACGCAAAAAGCATTAATATTTTTGTTCACGTTAATGAACATGCGATTTACAGGTTCAAATCTGGCGCAATTCGGGTTAGAGGAGTTGATGTGTAAGAGAGGTGGCCCTCTCAGATTATACCTGCTCTCTCTAAATGACACACGGCGACTTAGAAAACCTGAGTCGACCTTTCCGTTAAGGAGCTGATAAACAAATACAACATCGGCCACCTCACGACGCTTGCAAAGAGAGTTTAAGTTGAGTAACTTAAGCCGGGATTCATAAGATGGAAGAACTAATGCGTTTTCCCAAGGAAGATGATTCAGTGCGAATCGAACGAACCTCCGTTGAACCGATTCAATACTTCCAACGTACGAAGAGTAGTGAGGAGACCAAACCTGGGACGCATATTCAAGTAATGGTCGGACAAGAGAAATGTATAGGTGTTTAGTGATTAAGGGGTTGTTAAATTCTTTCGACCACCTTTTTATAAAACCCAGGACTAAACTACCTCTGGAAGAAATATAATTGATGTGAGTGCAGAAATCGGGCATTTTCAGTAATGCAGGTTACGTGCGCAACTGACTTATTCAGCAACACAATTCCATTGCTGAAAAATGCCCATCCAGCTTACTATCAAATCGAATCCCGATATCTTTAACAAAATTAACACGAGGGATACCCTCATTGAAAAGGTGTAGTTAAAAATTATAGGACCACGTCCCCTACTAAATGTCATGATTTCGCATTTACTAATATTGAGAATCAGGTTGTTGTTCGCACACCAAGAGTAAAAGGTGTCAAGGTCAGCTTGCAAAAGTTTGCAATCCTCGATACTCTTTATGTGACGGTACAATTTGATGTCATCAGAATAAATCAATATTCTACAGTGTCTTAGCAAGGGAACGATGTCATCAATTGATAGAATAAAGAGGAGAGGGCCAAGATGACTTCCTTGAGGGACACCGGATGACGCTTCAATTGTTACTGATTTGGATCCACGAAAAAGAACTTGGTAGGTCCAGTCAGCTAAGTAAAACTGGAACCATACTAGAAGGGCTTCAGGAAAGCATTACAATTTTAATTTGAGAATCATAATAGAGTGGGAGAGCTTGTCAAATGCCTTACTAAAATCAGTGTAAACGCAATCAGTTTGGCAACCGGAAACCAAGCCCTCGACAGCGTGAGAACGAGCTGCAAGAAAACCGTGTTGGTTCGTTGAGACCAGCCTCCTGCAGATAGGCATGATTGCATAATAAATGATCGTTTCAAAAAGTTTCGGAATTACAGACAACTTCGCAACTGGTCTATAATTCGATATTTCGTTCTTGCTACCACTTTTGTGAATAGGAACGAATTCCTCCAAAGAGTAGGCCAAAGACGATTATGTGAAGACGATTTGACTGACGAACTCTCTTAATTGGACTAACTCTTGTCCACTTGGACTACAAAAGCAAATAAGATCGAAAATTAAAACTTATTTTGAGAATCAGTTTTCTAGATTAAAGTCATTGCATACCTTTAGGTGAAACAAGAAAATAAAAAGAAAAATAGAAAATGACTGACAGGTGGAGGTTATGTCATATAAGGTTTGTATGTTTACGCCACACGGGATCCCACGGGATCCCGCGTGCGCGAATTTTGTGTTGTGTTTTCTTAGGGAAATTTTCGCTCCCCTTCTCGCAAATAAGTTCCCGAGGTCTCGAGTCGCAGCGACTGTGGCTGGCTGTCAAAGCGATTCTGTAGTGAAATTTAAATTGTCAAATGCAATTGTCACTTGTTATGGCAAATCAAAAGATTAAGACGTGCTGAAAATAAGTTCTTAATTTGGTGCGTTTGGTGATTGTGAATAATTTCATAAATAATTTATTAGTTAATTCATTAATTAATAGTTTTATGTCATTATTTTGAAGACACAAGTGAATTTTAGGTTATGGTCTTCTTGATTTCCACGAAACATCCCAGAACATCCCAGAAAGCGTTTTCCTACTTTCCGAATTTTATCCCCACTCTTCAGCTTTACAGTCAAAAATCTCGGGATCCCGTGTGGCGTAAACATACAGAGCTACATATAATCGCAGAAACCTTCAAATAAATATTGGGTAATCGATAAATTAGATCAGTTCTAATTGATTGATTAATTCAATAAAAAACATTTAAAAGGAATATTCTTTCACAATAATCACCCTTTAACACTACTAGCAACCCATAAACTAACATATACACATAACGCCAAAACGCTGTACCTTTTTGAAAAAAAAAATCTGTTTTCACTAATTAATGGTTAATAACACAGATCTATGATAAATTATTAAACATCACTATTATTACGTGTAGACAAAACGCAAAAAAGAAATCCGAATAAAGGTTTAATTATACAAAAAATAAGACGACACTTCGCACAAGAAAAATCACGTCACAATCCTCAAACGACTTGTCAAAAAAATGGATGAAGCAACAGTGTTTTCTTAAATAATTGAAAATATATTCTTAAATCCTATGAAATTTGTATGCAATGTACTTAAGTCTTTCTTAAATTCAAAATTTTGAAATAATAATAAATTTTTAACTTTTGAACAAGGGTAAAATGTAAATATTTCGAAAACGATTCCAATGATACCAAAAAAGTACAAACCCAAAATTGTTAGTGAAATGCTTTTTCCATTTACCTCTTGCGATGTTATCTTGAAATAATTAAAAAAGAGCGCCCGTGTCAGGAATCCAACCCACGACCCCCGGGTGAAAGCCCTTCATCTTACCTTAGGCCGGCTACTCACACGCTTAGAATATAAAACTACAGGAAGGGCCCGTGGAGAATTTTAGCGTAGTGAAATTCAAACTGCACACTTCATTGCTCTTTTTTTCACTGAAAATTCACTCGTAACCACTTCAATTACACTAAAAACAAATTCTTTAAACTTTCTTTCTTCTTTTTAATTAGTTTTGCAAAAAACTGTAAATAAATTTTATAGAAAAACTCGTTTTAAAGAAAGTGCCGCGGGAAAATTTGACAGTTAACAAGAAATTATACCAATTTGACAGTTGACTGATAGCGATTTCACTACGCTCCCATACACGGATTTTATACGCGAGGGCCTTTCCTGTAGTTCTCTATTCTAAGCTCACACGCCTGCCGCAGGGGCAGTAGGATATTGCCCCTCAGAAATTGGCCTGACTGCCTATAGATTCCAGTGGTTGAAATCGGTAATTATAGCCTTCTGCTTTTATTTATAGGCCTTTGTATGCGATGGACTAAATATATTTGTATGAATAAATTAAAAATTTGAAACTCAAATATGTATATTTATTTTGTAGGACAATATAGCTAACTAATTTTTGTTCGTTTGAATGAATTTATTTATATTAGAGCAATTATGATTGAATCAGACTGGATATCCCCAAATACCTCGTGCACATAATGATAGATTTCCTAACAGGCAAGACGCTTCACTGTGACTCCGATAATATAGAGATCCCATGTAGAAGAGGACGCAAATCTAGCAATAGCTGCAGATCTATTTGATCTACAACCCTCGACAAATATGGAGGTCACAAGATGAGTGGTACCACAATGTACATTGGACCCGGGGGAATAAGACCGAGTCTGATGACCATAGGCGTACCCAGCAGACCATTGGAAGGTGCCCCGTTTGCCCCGCCGGGCTACGACAATTCTGTTGACTCTGAGCTCAAGGACTAACGAAGGGTTTTGTCCGACGAAAGGTTTTGTTTTGATATTTTGTTTCCGCGCTTAAAAAAACAAATGTGGTACGACTAAAGGATCATTTCACGACTGGCAGGCCCGCTTCTACAGGAATCCTTTAATTTTTGGACTCCTTATCTGTAGGATAGTTCTTTTGCTAGTTTTTATTGCTCCTTTGTTACTTACTATTCATGTTGAATATGAAATCAGAAAAATTTACCATTAGTTAGTTTGCTTGAACGACCACAGTACACAAGTCTTACGTATTTCAAAATCATCTACATACGATAAGAAGCTTTCGAAATCATCATTACACAGTGGCGGCTCCTGCCTCTAAAATTTGGTGGGGCTTGAAAAAAATATTAATTATCAATTCAAAACAATGAATGAGATTTTTTTTCGAGTATAGATCGCAGTGCTCGGAAATTGAAGTTCCGCCGAATTTCAACAGTTCGCGGGAGGCCACGTTTGTTGCAAACCTCCATTAATAAATATTTTCGTTTGGGAGAGCATGATAAGAATGACGTAAAAGCAGATATATTGACGAAAAATATTGGCGTTTCTTTAATAACTGAGCATGCCTGCTTTAAGACTAAATTTAGTTGATGGACAAAACAATGAACAAAATATGCAAATGGATACAATTTTTTTACTGAAGTGTGAACTCCGGCTGTACTCCCACTCATTGCAGCGGCACCATCATATGTTTGAGCAATCAATTTTTTTCTAAATTCCAGCGCATTCTAAATCACATCAACTATACCTTTTGCGGACCATCATTAAGGTCAAAATTTGATAAAAACCATTCAACAGGCTTATTATTTTTAACGAAACGTAAAATGAAAACCATTTGTGATTTACACGAAATATCCGTAGTTTCATCAGCTTGAACAGATACAAAATTTGTTGCTTGAAGTTCAGATTTCACTTCATGTAGATAAACCTGTAAACAATATTCAAGTAACTAATTTTGTAGGTTTTCGAAGTGTTTTTTTGCGATTTGATTATTCTTCAAGTAGTCGTCGAATGATCTGGTATATGTAACCATATCAAGAAATATTCCTCGATTACTACTTGATTCACGTTCGTTGTGTCCACAAAGAGCTAAATTTTGACCACCGCAAAACTTTAAGATATCTAAAATTCGACTTAATACTTGACGATTCTTTTTAACATTTTCATTATATTTTGCTATGGAACTCGCGTATCCCGAATCGATCTGTGAGAGAATATTAACCGTCCCGAAGGTTTGGTAATTTAAAGTATTTTTTAAATGCATAGCGCTCGTTTCATGTTTTTTAATTCGTCCCGATAAATGTTTTAAATCCTGGATACCGATTTCTGTCCAAGCCGATTCTCCTCTAAACAAAACGCAATAAAAGCAAAACAATGCATTTTTTCGTATACTAACCGTAAGCCATTTCTTTTTAGAAACCAATCCAATGAAATTGTTCTATTTTGAGATTTTTCAGTACAAATTAATTCAAAATCAAATGGTTGATGTGGCCCTAAACGTTTAATTTCTAATTTTCTTCTAATGACAACAAAGAACAATTTTTCTTCAATAAATTATCTACGTGATTCATTTTAACCAAAAACAAGAATTAAATAAATATAATTTAAGAAAATTATATATTAAAAAATGTAATATTAATATTTATTGCAAATAATTTAATAATATTTATTGGCGAATAATATTCAATATACGGGTGTTTGGCAGATGAACCGACAAAATTTTTTGGGGGGTGGGGGGGCCCATTTGCTTCTTTTCGTCGGTAGCCGCTATGTCCTAAGGGCCACACTAGCTGAGATATGATTTTTTTTGTGTTTTTACAAAATTACTCAAAATTTAACCTTAAAACCATCATAACTTTTTTGTTTGTAGTTCTAATAGCACGAAATAGCTTTTGTTATATTCTTCAATGTATTCTTACTCTAAATCAATCAATACTTGATCCAACTGATATTAAGAAAAAAAGTTATGACATTTCAAATTCGTAAAAAGGTTTAAATGTTGGGAAAAGTGTCAAATTCTAAATTCATTTTAAAAAGAACTACCAGCTATTTTGAATTTAGCTTTATTTTGAAAACTTCCTCAGTTTATCCCCTTTCCAACAGTGTGCTACATGATACCCTGGGCCAAAATCCTCACAACAAAAGAGCAAGATCTTTTCAACGGAAATTTAGTGTGAATGTTTGGGCAGGTGTTATTGGGCGCAGTGTTATCGGCCCACATTTTTTGCCAGAACGCCTGAACGGAGAAAATTATTTAGAATTCCTCCAAAACGATTTGCCGGAACTGCTACTGCCAACCTTAGAAGAAGATGTCCCTATTATTTTTCAAAATGACGGTTGTCCGGCGCAATACCAACGAACGGTCCGAGATCATTTGGACAACACATTTCCCAACTTGTGGATCGGTAGAGACGGCCCTATTCCTTGGCCCGCACGGTCCCCAGACCTGACGCCCCTGGATTTCTACATCTGGGGACGTGCAAAAGAACTAGTTTACGCGACAGAGGTGCCGTCAAAAGAAATTTTAATAGAAAAAATTACGGCCGCATTTGAAAAAATTAAACAAGAAATGCGGCTTGAGACTACAACAACCGAAGTAAGAAGAAGGTGTCGTACCTGCATAAGGTGTTTAGGCGGTCAATTTGAACCAATTTTGTAAAAAAATAAAAATAAAAACATAAAAACATAAAAAAAGTTTCTTCTTAAACTTGGCTCTACCAAACTAGTACCTCGTATTTTGACCGCATTTTTAACAATTTCTGTATCATGTAGCACACCGTTGGAAAGGGGATAAACTGAGGAAGTTTTTAAAATAAAGCTAAATTCAAAATAGCTGGTAGTTCTTTTTAAAATGAATTTAGAATTTGACACTTTTCCCAACATTTAAACCTTTTTACGAATTTGAAATGTCATAACTTTTTTTCTTAATATCAGTTGGATCAAGTATTGATTGATTTAGAGTAAGAATACATTGAAGAATATAACAAAAGCTATTTCGTGCTATTAGAACTACAAACAAAAAAGTTATGATGGTTTTAAGGTTAAATTTTGAGTAATTTTGTAAAAACACAAAAAAAATCATATCTCAGCTAGTGTGGCCCTTAGGACATAGCGGCCACCGGCGAAAAGAAGCAAATGGGCGCCCCACCCCCCCAAAAAATTTTGTCGGTTCATCTGCCAAACACCCTGTATATCTACCGCAATTCTGCAAGCACACACTTTTCATTTAAAAATCAACTTGTAACTATCAGTTAAAATTCAATCTCCAATAAGCTCTTTTTCCAATAAAAATGTCTCTTTTTACTACTTTTTACTACATTTCTACCAAAATATTTGCGACGGGCTAAATAAAATCAGCCCCTCAGGTATATAAAATCCATAAGTGTAACAAAAATTATCAAAATGTTCGGTCAATTAGTAGCAAATGCAGGCAATATAATAAACAGAACTAAAAGAACGAACCGACAACACTGGCGTTGTATGTGCGTGAGTAAACCCAACAGAGCAAGAGAATGCACTGACATGTGTATTACAACAGTCAGTGAAGAAAATCCGAATGAATCCTAGGGCTAATAAATTTTAGCCTCGCTTGGTAGAACAAATGTTGGTTGAATCAATCGCCTTAGTCAAGAAATTTTGCATACTAAATGGTTCATGTTCGGGGCTGACTCAATGATAGCCCCTGAGAAGAGAATTACATGTAAATGGGTATGGAATTATGATTCGGCCAGATTATTTTGATGAGAGTGTTGAGAGTTTTTCTTATTTTTTTATTTGCTCTTTTTTTATACTTTTCCTATGAAGTTCTACTTCGAATTTTTTGGTGGGGTATTATTTTGAATTTTTTTTTAGAAATTGTAATAAATTTGCGTTGCTTTTTTGTAAAAATGAAATTAATTAAAAAGCGTGTGAATATGATTTGCTCGATAATTTCTGGTGGGGCTAAGCCCCACTAGCCCCTAAAGACGAGCCGCCACTACATTACATGTCACTTTGTCACGTGCAGGTTGTGTCCAAGGACTATGGCCTATTGCAAGTAGTAAATCGGTGAGTATAAAACTTAAGGCTATTTTACATCCTAAAGGCAAAATTTCTGTGCGATAAAAGAGTTCAAGAGCTCCGTTTTCACTTTGCGTTGGGATATTCTTACTATGTAATTATTCAATTTAAAGAAAGATAAATATCGCCGATGATGTTTCTCATCTTTCACGTGCACTCGGTACACGCGCTTGTTTTTTTTATAACACATCTAGTATCGCTAATTGGATGCCATGGGCCATACACTATTGGTGATAAGCAATAACTGCCTTTCCCATTTTTTTCATTACACTACAACCATCTGTTGTTAGACTGATCACGTCAGTGTCTAAATCGCTCTTACCAGATATCTTAACTAGATCTAAGTTTTTGTATTTAACACAATCAAAAAATGGTGAATGTATGTATATTTACATTCAGGTACCTCTTATTTTGGGTTGAGGTCCACTCGTCGTCTAACGTACAACTAAATTTAACTCAGGTTGCCTTATTTCGTTTAATGTTTGAGACTTTACGTAGCCGGCCTGTCTTTTAACCATGTTAGATATGGTAGCCACAGACGAGGCTAGCATATATTGCGATTTTTTGAACAGCTCGCGTAAATCTTTATATTCGACAAAAGTTTGAAATGGTATTCCATCCAGAGAAGCCATTTTCGAAACTTTAACTTCAATTCCGTCAACTCTTTGGAAGAAATCTTAGATTTTGTTTCGGGTAGTTCATCTTCCTTTTGGATTTGCCTGTTGTAGTTATGCGAGCAATGTAATCAGTATCAGATGTCGGTCGGTCGTACTTCTTCCCTTGACAATATAATGTAATGAATACTTTTAAGATGTTTACGAAGACCACTTGTGTTCCCTCCTATAAAGTCTTATATATTTTATGGCATGATTTACATTTTGCAGAAGCATTATCATTGGCTCGCAAAAAATAGCACCAAACCGAAGACTTATCATGCATTTTAGCAAGTACATCGCAATAAGGCATGCTGTTATCTGAAACAATGAAAAAAGGCCCATCACCACACAAAAACAAAGACATTACAAACAAAGCCACCAGAATAGCACATCAAATTTAAAATGAATTTAAAAATTAATTAAAATTATTCTGCGCCGTTAAGGCACAAAGTTAACAACGAAAACAAAATTGAATTAAATACATCACCTTTTAATTTATCTGCTAACGAACCCATCGCAGCTATTAATTTCGCACCTTTACAAATAAAGGAGACTGGTCACAGTCCATACAAAATTACCCCAGGCCCGGCGCAAAAGAAAAGTATCTCAGATTATCGGTTATAAAGGTCCGGTTACACGCAACGATCTGCTTGTGCCAATTGGCTGGCGCAAGACAATTTGCGCAAGTGAATCGTTGCGTGTAAACGCATATGTGGGACTTCCCCACAACGACTTATGCAGAAATTGTGGCAATGAGGATGAGGAAGAAACTGTCTCCCATCTTCTCTGTACATGCCCGGCCCTCGCGAGGAAAAGAGGGACCTTCCTTGGCTCACCTTTCCTTGATGGATTGAGTGAGCTGCAAAACACTGGTGTTTTTGACCTCTGTCGCTTTATTAAAAGCTCCAAATGGCTTAAAATGGCCTAAATTTTGTCCCAACACTAGAATGGCATCACAATGGGCCCAATGGTGTGCCTAAGTGGGCTCCCTGGTCGGGGAGCAGCCATTTCAACCTAACCTAACCTAAACGCATATTTTTGGCTTGCGCAAGCCAAAAAGTTTGCCTTGTGCAAAATATGTGTTCTTAGAAAATCGGCTTGAGGTTGGTATTTTGGCATGAGCGTTTAAATGATGTTCAAGCAAATTTTATGACGCTCCTTCGACCTTATCATATACCTTGTTTATGCGTAAGTCGAATTTCGGCTTAAGACAGAATCCGGCTCCGTATAAACAGTCTTAAGCCGAAATTCGTCTCAAGCTTAATTTATTTCAGCTTAAGACGAATTATTGTGTTTATGTGTGAGGAATTCTCAAAATGATTGGTTTTGGTCTTACATTAAAAGAATAACCTCACTCTTGGTTAAAGTTATGTTAATGCATAATATAGAACGTAAATTTTCAATTGTCTGAGAGAGAGTCCGAATCTGTTTATACAGGCAATTCGTCTTAAACCGATTTTAAGCTTAAAACCGTCTTACGCATAAACAAGGTAATAATCAATATAATATAATAATCGTGTCAAATTAGCAAAAGGGTACCAACTGTTTTTAAGTAGAACCAAATGGTTCACTGGTGACTGGTTCATTTTCACTCAGTTTATTTGCATCAATTGACTTGCGCCAGTCAATTTGTACAAATAAATCGTTGCGTGTAAACGGATTCATGTTCACTCAGGCCCAATGACTTGCGCCAGTCAATTTGCACAACCAGATCGTTGCGTGTAACCGGACCTTAATGAATATAGAAATTCTGCATAATTTTTATATCTGGTAAATGTGGCAAAGGTGTTAATAATGGCATTTCTGTTTATTCAGGCGAAATAACTAATATCTCCCTGTAACGGTATAACCTATTTTCATGAATAAGGTATCAGTGTACGCAGAATACTCCCACCTATCTAAAACTGTAAAAATCAAGTTTCTACCCTATCAACTTCCAGAGCAATGAGTCGTCAAAGTCAAAACTTTGGTTTTTTTTAACTAAAATTTCAACTGTTGACAGTTTTAGATAGGTGGGAGTATTTTGGGTACACTGATACCTTATTCATGAAAATAGGTCATAGGGTTACAAAAATTCAGGGTAATAAGTAAAACTCTAAAAAAAACTTCAAAACGCCCTAGCAGCTAAACCGATAGGTGAGAGTATTCTGCGTACACTGATACTGTTAAGTAAAACAAGTTATGTATAATTTACAATGTCAAACTATGCACACTTTATTTTTGTTGTTTTAATGTTTTTATATAAATCACTGTGTTATTGTCTAATTTAATTGTATTATGTAGTGTAATGTCTCGAATGTCGAGATTGGTATGTGACCACTCTTCGACTGTCGAAGTGGAAGTGTCCAAAGCAGCTGCAGCGTGTACAACCTCTCATGTCGTTTTTTGATGCAACGGGAGTTATGCATTAGACTGAATGCAATGCCTGTTGTAGTGGTAGTGATTCCTAACAGATACCTTATTCATGAAAATAGGTTATAGCGTTACAAAAATATAAGGAGATATTAGGTATTTCGCCTGAATAAACAGAAATGCCAATATTAACACCTTTACCGCATTTACCAGATATAAAAACTATACAAAATTTCAATACTCATTATAACCGATAATCTGAGATACTTTTCTTTTGCGCCGGGCCTGGGGCTCCTATGACCAGTCTCCTTTATGAAAATATGTAATTATAAAGAATTCAAGACCCGTGTTAACTTTAAACCAGGTTAGGTTATGCTGCATACTTGCAATCTCCACAGTGTTGCCACGTAACCAGAATAAAATTATTCGGCTTAAGTCTCGAAAGTCTCGTTATTTACGAGACTGGAGTTTCAAAAAATCAGAAACTGATTTTTGAGAAATTTTTTTTTCTGTTTATACAAAAGATTATTGCCTACCCTAATGACACCCTTACCATTTTTTCGAAAACTTTTCGAAATTTTTTGCAAAAATCAATTGTTAGTAATTTTTTAGCCGAAAAGTGATTTTTGGAAATTTAAACCTTGAATAACTTCGAAAGGGTTAAGTTTTCGAAAAATGACAAGAGGGCTTTTTGTAGGCAATAACGTTTCGTATTGACTGTTCAAAATTTTTTTTCGAAAAAACCAGATTTTGAGTGATGTTTTTGGCGAAAAAGTTATTTTTGATAACTGTGACCTTGAATAACTTTGAAAGAGTTAATCGGGTCAACATGTTTGTTAGAACTAAAGTTGTAGAGAATTTCATTGTCAACATTTAGGACCTTTGTACGGGGTTGTATGACCTATAGAAACTGAGATACAAGGAAAACACCGGAAAACCGCTATATTTCCGGCGGCCATGTTTTTTTTGTGATTCCGAAATTGTTTTCTTAAAAAGTCCCAAGGAAGCTGTGGACCAATTTTCGGCCATTTCCGAATTTTGTCTCCTTTAAATGCTAATTTCCCCGGACTAATAATAGTATAGATAAATTATTGTTAATTATTATAAATTATTATAAATATTTATTGAATTATGAAACAAATTCACAAATGCTCTTGGGCACTTCACTTAAAGACACACGATTTGCCAATGGAAGCTTGATAGTTGTTTTCCGAATTCTTTTTGAATTAGTTTCGACTAATCGCCACATACAAAGCTTTAGTTTTTGTTGTTGTATTGCTGCCGAAATTCTTTCGACTTGTATGAATTCGGAAAGTCTGGTTTGCTGGGAGGTTCCAGTCTATAGTAAATTACTATTTCCAGAGAAAACAAACGTTTTGATTATTTTGAAAAGCTGGTAAGAAAAACTCCACAGAAGAATACACAAGCCATCACTAGAGAATAATTAAGACGAAGAAACTGCAAGATTAGTGATGTGAGGGAGAAGTATTTTTACAAGGACGTGACTCATTTCAAGGCTATTATCTTTTACCCGATATGCCAACAATTGTTGGACGAGAGGAGACAGAAATCTTCATATGACGCAATAACCGCCAATTTCGCATTCTTATGCAAATTGGATACAATGAAGTTAGAGTTAACCGCATAAAACTCTAAAAATTATACCCGATTGATCTTGCGGATGATCTACAAGAAAAATATGTTGTTTTAAAAAAATTCTTGTCGTCACATGAAAGCAAAATGTAGTTAAGCTAATCTATTTATTAAGCAGAAGGATTAGAATGAAACATTTCCATATAGGCTTTATACGCTAAGTTTACAAAGCGGCGCGGATAGGCATGCCCACAACCCTAATAGACTTGTGACGTCACACTTTCACGGTCTATTGAGATTGATAGGCTGATAATATTATATCCTATGCCTTAATAAAATAAAAAAAATATGAGTGTGCTTAAGACCACACTTTAGAAGTAAAACTAAAAGTGGTACATTTGTCAATATTGGGTCTGTTTAGACGCTTCACTCCCAAGAACTTTGTGGATGAAAGGAGAAATGGGGTGGTACCTCTCATCATCCCCACTTTCCCCTTCATCCACAAAGTTCGGACCTGGTATCTAATGAAAAAATAATATTGAAACCGCCACTAAAAATCTTGGGAATTTCGTTTAGGTTTTGACCTAGTAAAATTGAACCTTCAGAAGTGGTGATTTTCATGTATGAATTGCATTATTTTGCGTAAAGTTTTATGCGTCGATACATAAATAACTACCATCAAATTCATCTGTCCTTTTTCTGGCATAGATCTGCCTACACACATTTCATGGTGATTTATCGTGACTAAGCGATAGCGTTTTTGTATATCTGTATGAGATGTTAAAACATTAATGGAGTCCTCAGCATATTCTTCATTTTTCATCCAAGTTTTTGATAAAAGTAATACATTAATTTTTTTACAACTTCGTCATCTAAATCTTGTACGTTCGCAAACCGCTAACCTATCCCTAACCTATCCTTCAAATCAAGCTTACTACTAGAAATTGCACCATAACTTGAACGACATGACGGAATAGTAGTACAAAGGGTGATTCCTAAGCTTGATTTTACCACATAAAAAAATGCGAATGCCACACGGGTATACACGCTCCCGCTACAGGCATGGCATGCATGCGCCCGCTACAGGCATGGCATGCACGCTCCCGCCGACGTCCAATGCCGCTTGACCTATGCAATCGAACGAGAACCGGTCTACGGAGTGTGCTATTTGTACCCTTTATGGTTGCGAAGATAATTGCCCGTTTTCTTCGTCCTATACAGTTTTTTAAAGCCCCAATTTTAAAGGGAGCAAAAAGAAATGCAAAAAAATCAACTCTGATCTAGGGGAAGTTTTACTCCCTTAAGGGTTTTTTCTGTTCTTACAAATACTGGCAACTCCCCGGTCAGCGTAGCTACCGCAGAGAGATAGTTTTCTACTCTTCGCCGAGTAAAATGTTGTTTGCTTGCCTCAATGGCACAGGAAATATTATCCGGGGTAGCTCTCCTAAATATACACAAAGATGTGAACCTGGATATCGATGAAATTATCAACGTTTTCGCGAAAGAGAAACGTAAGGTTGAATTTGTAATTTAAGTAAGCACCTACATAAAATTATTTAATGTAACATGTATACTAGCGGTTAATTTAATTTGATGAAGTTGTAAAAATTTCATCAAAATCGGTTCAGTAGTTTAGAGTCTAACTGTGACATTGTGATGTGCAAACAAAATCACATTTACTTTTGTAATTTTCGTGAGCGAACAAACTAACATTTTACAGGTTAATTAATTTACCTACTAGTGTTTGCCCACGGATTTGCCCACGTGAAACTATACACTGTAGAAAATCTTGGTCAGGACGTCACATATTTTGTAAACATCTCCTTAGTAGGAATGCACTATATCGATCATGAGCGAGTTCATACTCCGACTCGCACTTGGCCGATTTTCGGGTCACTGTGACCACAACCTTTTTTGAGGGCTGGATCCGCCCCTGGCTGTTAATAGGTTTTGGTTGGACGAACAAAAAATCGTATGGGAGGGGAGAAATCGTAATGGTTTAGCCGCTGGGGCGTTTTGAAGTTTTTTTATAGAGTTTTACATTTCACCCTGTATTTTTGTAACCCTATGACCTATTTTCATGAGTAATGTATCAGTGTACGCAGAATACTCCCACCTATCTTAAACTGTAAAATTCATTACCCTATCAACTTCCAAAGAAATGAGTCATCAAAGTCAAAATTTCGGTTTTTTTAACTAAAATTTCAACTAAAACTACGTTTTTCTCTATAAAATGCCTAGTTAACTAATTTTTTTTTTTGCAAAATTGGAAAGCTTGGACAATTTCCTATGAATAACGTCTGGACAATTTTTATCCTACAACTTTTATTTTTGGAATTATTAGCAATTTTAATGCGAAACTGCTAAACTTGGAACTTAAAATAATTTATAAAGTTTTTTTTAAATAAAAACAAAAATCAAACTGAAATTTCATTTTTTTTAACATTTTATCGTTTATACCGTTTCTTTTACATAAGATTTTTATAAAGATTTTGTGTAAGAAAATGAAATTACATTTTTATTTTTGTTTTTAATTTAAAAAATCATAAGCTGTACCAAAAACTAGAAAATAATTAGAACACAAACATGGACCTTCTTGAGATTCCGACGTCTGGTAAGAAATCATGCAATAGTAGCCGTGCTGTTTTCTTATGTCGTATGCCAAGGTACCCTTTGTGTCGCTGCGTCAACGGATTAAGTAATATTCTGGGACTTTTAACAGACTAAAACAAAAACATGGGGCGCATATGAAATATATTGGTGGGCTTGGAAACACATTCTTCTAGACAAGTCGTTCTTATTTAATTATACAGTGGTTATACAGGTTTTTATGCGCCCCATGTTTTTATTTTAGTCTGTTAAAAGTCCCAGAATATTACTTAATCCGTTGACGACGTGACTCATTTCAAGGCTATTATCTTTTACCCGATATGCCAACAATTGTTGGACGAGAGGAGACAGAAATCTTCATATGACGCAATAACCGCCAATTTCGCATTCTTATGCAAATTGGATACAATGAAGTTAGAGTTAACCGCATAAAACTCTAAAAATTATACCCGATTGATCTTGCGGATGATCTACAAGAAAAATATGTTGTTTTAAAAAAATTCTTGTCGTCACATGAAAGCAAAATGTAGTTAAGCTAATCTATTTATTAAGCAGAAGGATTAGAATGAAACATTTCCATATAGGCTTTATACGCTAAGTTTACAAAGCGGCGCGGATAGGCATGCCCACAACCCTAATAGACTTGTGACGTCACACTTTCACGGTCTATTGAGATTGATAGGCTGATAATATTATATCCTATGCCTTAATAAAATAAAAAAAATATGAGTGTGCTTAAGACCACACTTTAGAAGTAAAACTAAAAGTGGTACATTTGTCAATATTGGGTCTGTTTAGACGCTTCACTCCCAAGAACTTTGTGGATGAAAGGAGAAATGGGGTGGTACCTCTCATCATCCCCACTTTCCCCTTCATCCACAAAGTTCGGACCTGGTATCTAATGAAAAAATAATATTGAAACCGCCACTAAAAATCTTGGGAATTTCGTTTAGGTTTTGACCTAGTAAAATTGAACCTTCAGAAGTGGTGATTTTCATGTATGAATTGCATTATTTTGCGTAAAGTTTTATGCGTCGATACATAAATAACTACCATCAAATTCATCTGTCCTTTTTCTGGCATAGCCCCATGTTTTTATTTTAGTCTGTTAAAAGTCCCAGAATATTACTTAATCCGTTGACGCAGCGACACAAAGGGTACCTTGGCATACGACATAAGAAAACAGCACGGCTACTATTGCATGATTTCTTACCAGACGTCGGAATCTCAAGAAGGTCCATGTTTGTGTTCTAATTATTTTCTAGTTTTTGGTACAGCTTATGATTTCAAATAAAACCATTTAACTTAAAAGTTTTTTTACCTATTTTTTTTATTTTCTAGTTTTTAGTTTGATTTTTTTAAAATTTTGACCACAAATTCGTCATTTTTAACCTTAAAAACTCCCCAATACCGATTTTCAATGGATTTAGGACGCATTTGCAAAATTCATCCGCCATTTTGTATTTTCAAATTTTGACCACAGAATCGTCATTTGTGGCCCTAAAACCCCCCCGATACCGATTTTCAATGGATTCAGAACACATTGGCAAAATTCATCCGCCATATTGGCGCCGCCATTTTGAATTTTCAAATTTTGACCACAGAATCGCCATTTGTGGCCCTACAAACCCCCCGATACCGATTTTCAATGGATTCAGAACACATTGGCAAAATTCATCCGCCATATTGGCGCCGCCATTTTGAATTTTCAAATTTTGACCACAGAATCGTCATTTGTGGCCCTAAAACCCCCCGATACCGATTTTCAATGGATTCAGAACACATTGGCAAAATTTATCCGCCATATTGGCGCCGCCATTTTGAATTTTCAAATTTTGACCACAGAATCGTCATTTGTGGCCCTACAAACCCCCCGATACCGATTTTCAATGGATTCAGAACACATTGGCAAAATTCATCCGCCATATTGGCGCCGCCATTTTGAATTTTCAAATTTTGACCACAGAATCGTCATTTGTGGCCCTACAAACCCCCCGATACCGATTTTCAATGGATTCAGAACACATTGGCAAAATTCATCCGCCATATTGGCGCCGCCATTTTGAATTTTTAAATTTTGACCACAGAATCGTCATTTGTGGCCCTTCAAACCCCATGATACCGATTTTCAATGGAATCGGAACACAATTGCAAAATTCGTCCGCCATCTTGGAACCGCCATCTTGATTTTTGTACAAAATTGTCAGATTGCATTGTCACGGGAGCTCAATGTGTGGGCAAAATTTCATAAGAATCGGTTCAGTAGAAGTAGACGAAAAAGCTGTCGCAAGATTTGAACCAAACAAACAAATATACGAGGTGAAGCTAAATAAAACCATTAAAAAGCATTGCACCGGGTCTCTAGATGCAACAAGTGGAAATATTAATATAGTGGAGTTCCTGGAGCATTAAAAACATGAAAACCTCGGATTTCAGTTACGGTGAATGAAATTTAAAAATTCAAAAAGGAATGTTTAGCTAATAATATATATAAAAAAGTTTACCTATTAAAAAATTGTGATCTTGATTTGAATGACGGAAATTCAAAATGGCCACCCAAATTTACCAATTTCCATGAAAATCGCTATCTGGGGTTTTTTAAGGTAGCAAATAACGAATTTATGTTCAGAACTTATAAATTTTAGATTTCGGGGCCGATAGGGGGACGAGTTTTGCCAAATAAGTGTCTTTTCATGGTCAGCTGTATGTAGGTTTTTCAAGAGTTGGGAAATCGAAAAAACTTCACATCTTAGCTCCAAATGGAAGAACATTGGCCATAGTTGTAATTCAATAAAATAACGCTATACAGGACAGTTATCCACAATTCTAATGGTCAGACGCCTGCAAGGATGATTTTCGGGAAATAGACTACGCTGCCAGGTGATTTAAAATTTGGAATCGCGCAACAGGAGAAAGACCCACTACGACCTAAGGACGAGCGGCTCTACGAATAAAAGGAATCGCCGAAACTACAAATGAAGTGGAAGGGTCCCTCCACGGATATTACGAGGTTAAACGATGTCATCTATCGCATCCAAAAAGATTCGATCGGTAAGAACGGGACCTGTAGGAATCTGTATTCGGGACGAACACTAAGTAAGAAGAGGGCAGTGTAACGGCTAACCGGAAAGAGAAAGTTAAAACTCCAATTCACCGAGAAGTTTCATGTTCATAGGCACATACTTACATAAATACATATATAACGCAGTGTCACATCTTAATTTAGTACGGTTGTTCTAACTGAACCGCAAGGAGAGGAAGGAGGAACACATGTGTGCAAGTTGTTTTGTTTTGAAATTAAAGTTGTTAAAGAGAAACAAATTGTTCCAATTAATCCCTGACGAATCCGAGAACGCAATATTTTTTATAGGTAACTTTATAGGTATTTACAATATTTTTTATATGTAACTTTAAATTTCTGTATAGCATCCAAAACCATTTTTTCGAGATTTTTTGTTGTTTTCATTACACTTTTGTCCTACCGCGGACAGTGCACAGATAAACTGTTTATACACTGTTAAAAATAAAAAAAGTGGAGCCAACACTGCCATGTAGTTGGGCAATATCTATTTACTTCAAAATAATTCGTATTCTTTCAAATATGCTTCCGTTGGGTCACCGGAATGGAAAAAAATATATTCCGTTGAACCAACTACGCGGCACAGTGGGCCATACTATCTCGTATATTCGAATCGAAGGAATCGCAGTTGAGAGTAAAGAATTTACATTGTGTAAAAAATATCAAATAGTTGAATTAAAGACATTGAAAATATTATTCTGACAAAACTGCTAAGTTGCTTAAATGAAATTTTGAAATGTAAACAATTACATGATGACAATTGCAATAAAATAGTTGAACAAAATTTTAAAATTGATTCTAAAAATGTAACCTTTTTTCGAGACAACTTTTATGTGGTTGATTCAAATATTTTATACTATTTGCAACAAAAAAAAATTTATTCAACGCTATTCATTTTAGAAAACAATCATTTATCATTTGCGCCAAAGTACCCAACATTCATTCTAACTACATATGCGGCGTAGTTGCCCCAAATACGCCGTTTCATTCGCCGTATTTAATGCCGCCGCGTAGTTGAGACGATCCCGTTTTCTTTGTTAACACGGATTTTTTTTAATAATAATAATAATAGAGTTTATCCTTCTAGCTCAGAAGGTACACTTCTCAGCTGGGCTGAGAAACGGGCCACGCCTAAGTGCAGGGACCGAACCGGCCGAAAGCACCAAAAAAGGTATAAGAAGAGAAAACACCGCAAAACGAGCATGCGACCGAAAATGCAGGCTCCTTCTCGACCCTCCCCGGCACTCCGGTACCGAGCCGGTCCAGTCCCTGCACACAAACGCGGTCACATTTGCCACTGCACAGTGGCACTAACAGTGTATTTAAAGACGTTGAACCGCACGCGCGTTTTATGGAAGAGACTCAGGTAACTTATCTTTAGTGTCCAGTTTAGTGCCAGTCAAAACATAAAAATTTGGAGAAAATCCCTCGTTGGCTTTTTGAGATCCCCAAGGATAAAGGATACTTAAGATGTCCTTTAAATCCTTTTTTCGTCGAATGTCCTTTTTGGCATTTTTATTTAGTAGCTTGAAGGTTTTTGTTCAAAATTATGTATATACCACAGCGCTAGGATAATATTTGCACTTTGTACGATTTTTTAAAGGAACTTGTATTCTGCAAATTTCGAAATATTTAAGTACCGCTATTTATATAACTACCTAACATTTTGGCAAAATATTGCACCTACGAAATACTAGTCACTAGTACTCCAAATGCACGAAATATGAAGGAAATCGGAGGAGGTCGGGTTCTAAATTTTTTTTTTGGCAGAATTTTCATGGTATGGCCCAATAATGGTAAAATCAAAAGCACAAAAAATTGTTGGTAAACTTTGCAATTTATAGTATAAAAAAAATAGGTAAAAAAACTTTTAAGTTAAAACCCTTAACTACCGTGACCCTACTTTTGTTACGTAGTGAACTTATAGCGGTATGATAGACCGGCATATTGAAAAATCCTAAAAATTGGTATTTCCACATTTTAAATTTTGGATAATGGAGGTTAAATAACATATTTATTTTCCAAAAATTAAAATAAATTCCAAAAATTAACAAAATAGCGGAAACAAAGAAAAACCGCGATTCTAGCCCGGCATTGAAAGTTGAAAAAGCGAACGGTGGTTAAGGGTTAAATGGTTTTATTTTAAATCATAAGCTGTACCAAAAACTAGAAAATAGTTAGAACAGTAACATGGACCTTCTTGAGATTCTGACGTTATTTTTTTTTGGTGGACTTGGAAACACATTTTTCTAGGCAGGTCGTGCTTATCTTAATATATAAAAACTACGTGTCACAATGTGTGTACACGCTAATCTCCGAAACCGCCCAACAGATTTAAATGGAAATTTGGGAATGTGTAGGGTTGGTTCCAGATTGAAAGATAGGATAATTTTGGTCCAAATAAGTGAAGCTGTTGTCGAAATATAGAGAATTTCAATGTTTCACTGATTATATTTAAGTTGGCGGGGCGAAAAAATATTTAATTTTAATTGTCATGTACATAAAAAAAACCGTTAGCTTTAAAAAAGCACTTCGATTTTTACGGGTGACTACGTATGAATTAGTGTATTGAGTATACTGAGTGTACTGAGTGTACTGAGTGTACAGTGTCTACAGTATGTACAGTGTACTGTGTACTGTGTACTATATACTATGTACTATGGACTGTATACTATAACTACCGGAGCCCGCAAACACACACCAGTTAAGAAACATATAATTTATATACAAAATAAAAATATAGCGCGTGTAACCAGTGCACGTGAAAGATGTGAAACATCTTTCGCGATCTTTATCTTTCTTAAATTGAATAATTAGTAAGAATAAAGGCCATTTTACATCCCAAACGCAAAGGGGAAACGCAGCTCTGGAGCTCTTTTATCGCCCAGCAATTTTGCGTTTGGGATGTAAAAAAGCCGTAAATTTTTCACACACCGATTTGTGTTAAAAATGTACCATTGCCGTTGATGACCTTCGGCCATGATGTCTGACCGCATTTGAAATATATTTTTGGTGGGCTTGGAAACACATTTTTCTAGACTAGTCGATTTTATTTAATTATACAGTCGTTATACAGATTTTGCTCCTCATGTTTTTATTTTAGTCTGTTAAAAGTCTCAGACTATTACTTAATCCGCTGACGCGACGCAGCGACTTAAAGTGCCCCTTGGCATACGACATGAGAAAACAGCACGACTACTATTACACGATTTCTTACCAGACGTCAGAATCTCAAGGCCTATGTTTGTGTTCTAACTATTTTCTAGTTTTTGGTACAGCTTATGATTTCAAATAAAACAATTTAACTTAAAAGTTTTTTTACCTATTTTTATTTTCTAGTTTTTAGTTTGGTTTTTGGCTCGTATCATCATGCAAACTTCTCATCCTTTCCAACTCTTTCATTGCATCTTTGTTGCACGGTTTCTTACCTGTTAATTTCTCACAATCAAGCTCCTCAATACATAGCCGTTCCAAAGTTCTTACGCGACTCAATGCTACATACCATATTGCCAGCAACATTTTGAATTTTCTAATTTTTACAACAAATTCATTATTTCCGACCTTAAACACACCCAAATAGCGTTTTCAGTAAAATCGAATTGTTATTACAAAAATCGTAACGCCATTTTGAATTATCAAATTTTGACCACACATTCGTTATCTGTCATCTTAAAAACCCTACCATACCGATTTTCAATGGATTCAGAACACATCTGCAAAATTCATCCGCCATATTGCCGCCGCCATTTTGAATTTTCGAATTTTGAAAACAGATTCGTCATTTGTGATCTTAAAAACTCCCGGTACCGATTTTCAACATATTCAGAACACATTTGCAAAATTCATCCGCCATTTTGAATTTTCAAATTTTGACCACAGAATCGTCATTTATGGCCCTAAAACCCCCGGATACCGATTTTCAATGGATTCAGAACATATTTGCAAAATTCATCCGCCATATTGGCGCAGCCATTTTGAATTTGCATAATTTTGACAACTGAATCGTCATTTGTGGCCCTAAAAACAACCCGATACCGATTCTCAATGGATTCAGAACACATTCGCAAAATTCATCCGCCATATTGGCGCGGCCATTTTGAATTTTCAATTTTTTACCACAGAATCGTCATTTGTGGCCCTAAAAACCCCCGATACTGATTTTCAATGGAATCGGAACACAATTGGAAAATTCGTCCGCCATCTTGGAACCGCCATCTTGATTTTTTACAAAAATGTCAGATTGCATTGTCACGGGAACTCAATGTGTGTGCAAAGTTTCATAAGAATCGGTTAAGTAGAAGTAGTTGAAAAAGCTGTCGCAAGATTTGAACCGAACAAACAAATATACGAGGTTGCTAAATAAAACCATTAAATATAAATAATAAAATTGAAATGCAGAGATCAAGAATTGAACCCGCGACTTTTTGGAATATCGACGTCGTAAGGCAACCACTCAACCATTTGTTCCACTCTGCCTATGTCTGGCTCGTCATGTCTGGCTCGCGGCATATAAACACTTTTCTTTGGTGCTACTATTTTTTTTTAAATCTCCGTCTTATTCTGTCTTGCTCAATACAGATCTTCCGTTTCCCGGAATGAAAATTGGATTGGACGAAGCGTTCCCTATAAAGCGTTCCCTAAAAAGCGTTCCCACAAAATGTTCCCGACCTTGAAGAATTACTCTCAACGCGCGCAAAGATGTTTCACATCAAAAATATTTGTGAACATTGTGAAGCCTGTAAAATATTAGCATCCATTGTTCTTTATATACTTCCACCGAAAAATGCGTAAAAGCTTTTAATTGGTGCGATTAAATAAAGTGTTAATAAGAAAATATGTATATAAATGTTGAGTTTTTGCATTATGCCTCAGATTGCGGTACATCTTGAAAACGGTCAACGTGTATATTTCACTGAAGAAAATGCTCTCCAACGAGCTATCCAGCCACCAAAAACTACACTTACTGAATTTTTCACACTGTGCCAAAAACCTGATATTTTCGGACAAGTCGCAAAAACATTTTTATATACCGACGTCCCTCGCTATTATATATGGAACAAATCAGGTAAAAAGTGGAAGCCACGTCGACAAGGCGAACCACATCCAACTATCGCACGCGTATTGAAAGCAAAGACATTGGGACGACTTTACACAGTAGGCACATCTTAGAATAGAGAAGATAAGGAACCGAAAATAGCGTACATGTATACGGATTCGAGGGAAGCACTTAAATTAAAGAACCTCTCGCTCTAAAAGAAAAGAAACAACCGTATGTTCATAGGTTTCATGCAGTTCCCGGACAGAGGCGTACCGAAATTCGTTCGCGTTTGCTCCAAACATTTTCAGCCAAGTGATGTGTTCTCATTTGGATGGTTGCTGAGAAACGCAGTCCCCTCCCGGTTTTTGACGGTTTTGCATTACATAGGTAATTTTGGTCACACTTAATATGAAAGCATATTGAGTCTAATGTCTCCAAATTTTACAGAAATAAGTATTGGTTCTTTCCTCAGATATTGCGAATAGTTTGATTTTCTATATTTGCATTAATTTCACATGTTTTGACGAACACAATTTCGCAATATAAGAGAAAATAAAAGTTGGTTTTTTGGCATTGCTTTTTCCAACTATAAAAAATTTGTTTTATTTTTCAATTTGAATTTATTGTTCTCGAAAAATTTTGTTATTGAAGACTTCTAGATTTAAATTAAAAAAAGCTATAGAAAATGGCCCTCGAATTTCGAGTGCTGGAGGCTGCTATTTGCATTAATTTTAAAGCTTTTAACGTTCATGGTTTTAACAGAATACACAGGCAAGTTTGGTCATAGTTCAAATAAATGTATTTTGAATCTAATGACTCCAACTTTTATAGGAATAGCTGGTTTTTCGTAAATGGTTAACAAGAGTTGAATTTTGAAGGTTTGGATTGATTTTAAATGTTTAAACGTTGGGTGCAGCGAGGCGCACCGGATCCCAGCTATCCAAAATACAGAAAATAAGCGGCTCAGACACTTGATCTGTGTATGAAAATTCAGGTATTGAAAAATGCCATGTCAATGGATGGTTTTTATTGTCTCGATCAAAATGTCAGATCCCTAATAGTTTCACATTTTGTTATTTGGAATCAAAAATACCAAAAAATTGCCTTTTTCAAACTCTCCTACTATATGTTAAAATTCATATCACCTGATTACTACTATTGGCTTATGGGAGCGGCATAGGCGCACCGGGTCCCAACTAGTTTAATTATACAATCGTTATACAGGTTTTTATGTGCCCCGTGTTTTTATTGAAGTTATACTTCTTTAGGCGCGTTTTGAAAATATTATTAGAGTGAATTTTTAGGAATCGAATTCGCAACGGAGAATATAGGGGAAGGGGTATGGAGGGCAAGAATTTCAACTCCCATTCTTTAGCTATGCACAGATTGGGATTATTATGGGTAGATAGGGTTACCAGAAATGAAAATGAGATTTCCTGACAAAATCCCTGACTTCTTAGACAATTTCCTGACATTTTTTCTCAAATGCGATAGTGTAAGTACCGCGTATTAGCGAAAATAAATGAATTCCAAAACTGAATATATTAAGCCCCATCTATTAAAACCCAGTAATCCTATAAACAAAATCCATCATACCTACAACCTAAGCCACTTATAGCGTTATGCCAGTTAAAGCGCAAACGGGTTGGGGCGGCGGGAAAACCGTTTAAAATAAACGGACTACCACCAAATATAAAAAAACAAGATTTTTTGAAATGATGCCCGTTAAACAATGGGAAATAATTTCAAAAACCAGTAGCGTGGAGAGACTTCTAGAACTGAATAAGACTTGCTGCTTCATATTAGCAATACAAGCTGAAAATGCGAACTTAGAGTGGGTATTCTCATTGTGCACCCAAGTGAACTAACACTGGCGCCACACGTTGGTACCAGCGAATGTTGGTGCAGATTCCGACAGGTGACCGCCAATCAATCCCCAATGCTCAAAACAACTGCAAATTTCTCGATCCACACGTTGGACAAGTAGCATTGAGGCCAACCTTGGTGCCAACGTGTGGAGCCGGCCTAAGGAGAGAAATAGACTATCCATAGCTTCCAATAAGGCTATATTCTTGACACAATTCAATTTAAAGAATATATTATTATTATTATTATTATTTATTTGAACAACATGTACAAAGATAACAATCTTAAAAACTTACATTAACTAACATCGAATAATTGATACAACAGGATAAACAAAGAATAAAAAATAAAATAAAAAGAAGAATCAATGTAAAAATAAAGAATAAAATATAAAAATTAGAAATTCAAAAATTAAAAATAAAAATTTAATACGCGATAGAAGAAAATAAAATAAAAGAGAAAATCATAACAATATAAAATAACAAAATAAAATTATAAAATACAAATAAGAAGATAAAAAAAAATTAAAAATTATGTATTCATGTTTTAATTTGCTCGACGAGATATTAATTCGTAAAGACGCTTCTTGAAAATGCCCATTGAATCGAGGCGTTGTCCAATTATAGTACGGAAACGCGGGATTATCAAATTATTGTTCCTAAGCGATTGTGAGAGCTGTACGAACTGATCAAGGTATGCAGGCTTGCGTTGGTGTAGTATATCATGTAATAGGCGCAACAGCCTATACTCACGATAGTTGCCTAGAGAGCACCCCAAAACAGAATTTAAATAGGGTGAAACATGGTAAAAACGTCGTAATTTATAAACAAAACGGACGCAATCATTGAAGGCTACCTCGAGCTTTCGAGTGCAGGAAGAATCGAGAGAGGGGAAAATGGAGAGGCCATGCATTAACAGAGGTAGAAGTAAGGCTTTAAGCAAATTCAATCGGACCGTCGCGTCCTTTTAAGCAAACCACAGTGGTATCTAAGTTTTGACAGGAGCCCATATGTTTTGCCAATAATGGAATTTATGTGGTCAAAGCAGGTCATACTACTATTAAGAATGACTCCTAGATTTCTTACTTTATCGACGCGGTCGAGAGGTACACCATTTAAGGAGATTTCTGGAAGGTCAGGGTAAGGAATTGGAGAATGAGAGAACAGAATATAATGTGATTTCAATGGGTTTAGTTGCAGTAAGTTAGATGATGACCAGCAGGAGACACCGCGTAAATCAACTGCGATCTTCTCCATACAGGTGTGGATTTGACTTATTGGCGCAGATATATATAGCTGTACATCATCCGCATACATATGTACCTTAGAGTGTTTTATTACTAAGGGAAGGTCAATAATAAAAACGCTGAATAAAAGTGGCCCAAGAATAGAGCCTTGGGGAACGCCATTGGTAAGTGGGCCAATGGTGGAGCTACACTCACCGAGTTTAACTATTTGAGAGCGATTTGTTAAAAAACTATGCAAAAGTTTAAGAGCAGTCGGGGAGCAGCAGACTTGAGTGGAAAGTGTTTCTAAGAGCAGAGAGTGGTTGACACTATCAAACGCTTTTGAAAAGTCAAGCAGCAATAAACAACAAACGTGACGTTCGTCGAGAGAGCTGCGGATATCATTTGTAACTTTAAGGAGTGCAGTTTCGCAGCTATGATGTTTTCTGAAACCAGATTGCCATATATTTATAAATCGAAGTCTTTCACAGAACTCAAGGAGTTGAATCGCTATTAGTTTTTCGAGAACCTTAGCCAGAAATGGAAGTATACTAATCGGCCAGAAATCCGAAGGAGTAGCGGGAGAGGGGCACTTAGGTATAGGTGTAACTAAAGCATGCTTCCAAGAAGTGGGAAATATTGATGCCGTAAGGCATGAATTGAATATGTGGGTTATAATAGGCAACAAACGTGGTAATAGAATTTAGGACCGTAGTAACTTCAAGGGAATCAACGCAACGGAAGCAGAAGCCGTCAGATGAAGCTGTAATAGAGATATTTGAGGAATTAGCCTGCTCAGTCGCTGGGTTAGATACAAAATATTGCTTAAGGCTATCAGGACTAATGTTGTAGGCAGCGGCTTCATTTTTAGTGTGGACACCCAAGCTGCGCAAGTTGTTCCATACAAATTTCAGTGAAAGGGACGGATCAAGTTTTCGGGCGTAAAAATTACGCTTGGCTTCCTTTATTTTAGTGACAACCAAATTCCGAAGGCGTTTAAAAGATTTTTTTGCCGTTGCACTTTTTACTTTTAAAAACCAATGGTAGGCAAACTCCCTTTCTATTATGAGCGATTTAATCTCTGCAGTAAACCAAGGTTTAGACTTAGCTGACAGAGTTTTACTCCTCAGGGGCACAAACTCATCGTACAAGTCCAGGAATAACCTATTAAACTCTGTGATTTTGTCATCGACCTCGGCCACTGCAAAGATATTGGTCCAGGGTAGACAAAGGCATCGTTGGGCAAGACGTTCCTGGTCGATATTGGAGAAATCACGAAAGGTAAGCCTTTTCAAAGGGGGAGGGTCAACATTAAAGTTCTGGGACACGAATAGAATATCATGGTCCAGATAACTGGACGGAGAGATTTGATTTTGGAAAATAATAGAGCTGCTATCGTTAGTAAGGAACAGGTCTAGCAGTGAGGGAGTCCTACAATTAAAATATGTAGGAAGCTCATTAATAACAGCCAATCCGAGGGAATGCATAGTGTACCTAAATGAGCTTTGAAGGACAGACTGCTTTATTAAATTAACATTGAAGTCGCCTCCAACCAGAATGTTTTTATAAGTACTGGATAGGTGCTCGATGCTTTCTATGAGTTCTTTGGCGTTAGTGGGGTTAAAAATACCCGGAGGAGAGTACACACAGCCCAGGAGGAGCTTGTCGGTAGCATTAAAAACTTCAACGCAAAGGAATTCAATTCCAGGCTGTTTGGAGAATCCGACAATTTTAGAATTAAAATTATCACGTAGGTAAATGGCCACCCCCCGCCGACACGTCCTTGCCGATCATTTCGGAATAACTTGTAACCGTCAATGGAGACAGTAGAGGAAGGAATAAAACAATTAAGCCAACTTTCGCAGATAAATAAAGCGTGCACCCCAGAGTTTATGAAAATTTCGTTGAGCTCTCCAATTTTCGGACGCACACTCCGCGCGTTTACCAGACTAGTGTTGAAACCTTTATACTTCGAACTGAAAATTTTTATTAACGTTCTCACCCGGTCCCCGCAGCTAAAGCTAGAAGACATCTAAAGTGATTAACACGAAACAATGAGCATTCCCAAGAATATATCATGTGAAGAGTTTTATAAAATCGTGATACAAGAGCAGCAGTTGCTAAGTATGAGACAGATTGAAATAATTTGACCTAATAATTTACTTATTTTTAATGTAATGTAAAAATTTGATTCTCTAATTCTTGTTCAATGTTCAATAAATATATCAATATTTATTTTTATATTTTTCTCTTTCAATTTCCAAATTTCCTGACATTTTTTAATTTTCCCTGTTTACCTGACAGAAAACAGAAATTCCGGACATGTCAGGGAAATCCCTGTCGTCTGGTAACCGTATGGGTAGATATATGAAAATTCGTAGCCGATGTCTGTCGATGGGTGAGGGGGTTTTATCGTGGGTTTTATCGATTCGTGAGGCTATGGAGGGAAATAAATTTCATGTACGATTCATCAGCTAAGCGAAGGTTTGGGTTTTTTGTAGGCATAGGAAGATTCGTAGCCGTCGGCTACTATATAGCCGATTTAAGGTCCGTTTATATCTACAGACATCGACCATGTCAGACACGCGCCGCGCCAGACACCGACAGACGCCGCTTATTCATATCTACCGTGCCGTATCAGACGACAGACATTAGTTATATTTTTGTTGAAAATGTTCAAAGGACAGACAGACACTAGTATCAGACGACAGACAGGTAATGCATTTAATGAATGATTAATGAAGAAGACGCATCACATTCTTTATCAAACTTTCATAGACAGGGTGGCAATTGCCAGGCTGCCGCATTCAATGTTAGAGACAATTTTGCTAGGTTTTTTGATTCACCAGAGGGAGCCTTAAGCTACTAATACTACAAATAATGAAAATAAATAGGCTTAGGTAGAATAACAGAACTTATGTAAAATAAAATATATGTACTGCTGTTTACTTTAATTCCTATTTCGTTCCACGCCTGATCCTTTTTCTGATTATCACTATATTTTTTAGCTCTTAAATCATAAAGATATGTATATTCCCTTACAATTTTTATGAGTTTTTGGTTATCCATTTCGAAATGTCTGCACGGTTCCGATGCTCTATTCATATTGCCCGGCGGACACCCACTGACACGTACAGACATGAACCGCGCAGACAAAAGCCGTGTTTTTTTAATGAACTATATAGGTCTTCGATCCAGTTCATTAAAAAAACGACAAGGGAAATTTCACTAAGCGCCATCTTCAATGCTTTGAATATATTAAAATTAATCCGAAGTAGCGTGTCAGTAAACAACTGTTACACGAATTCTCCTCTAGAAAATCTATATAAATATAATTGGAGTGTGTCTGTGATTTCAAAATAAATGTCATTTTCTAAGTTTATATGGTTATTTACACGATATTAACACGAAATCAAGTATTTTTAAAATTTTTGTCTGTCTGTATGTCTGTATGTCTGTATGTCTGTCTGTCTGTTTGTCCGGGCTAATCTCGGAAACGGCTTATCCGATTGCAATGGGACTTTCACTGGAAGATTCAGTATTTTCTTGGGCATGTTTTAGGCTATTTTTTTACTCGGATCCGACTATCGGTTACGATTATCGAGCCCGATTACCGTGTTCGTCTATCGGATTAGACCGAAAACTTGAACCTTGCAACTTGATTTTTACCCACTTCCATATAACCGATCAACTTCAAAATTTGCACATATGTAAAGTTCGAGTGACAATGCAATCTAACCATTTTTAAAAAAAATCAAGGTGGAGGTTCCAAGATGGCGGCCGAATTTTGCAATTGTGTTCCCTGACCCCCCGACAAGGATATCAAATGAAAGGGTAAGACAAGTAGAATACAATTAGCTTTGTAGGGCCATTCAAAATTCAAAATGGTGGCCAACACAAAATGGCGGATTACCTTTTCTTTCGGTATGGGCATCAAATAAAATCGAGTATAGTGCAGTAAGCGGTGTGCCGTCATTTTAAATCTAATATGACGGTCACTACAAAATGGTGGAAGACATATAATAGACTAAAAAGTAGGAAATAAAAAATATAGTTTAAAATAACTAAAAAATACGATTTTATTTTAAAATGAACTAAACAGTAAAAAATAATTTTGAATGTAAAGTTTTTATTGCTCCAGCCAGTATATAGACACAACCTACCTACCTACCTACCAACAACGGGTAATCCGATTGCGGTGGGACTTTCACGGGAAGATTCAGTATTTTCTTGGGCATGTTTTAGGCTTCACTCGGTTCCGATTATTGATTCAGGCGGAAAACTTGATCCGATAGTCGGGGAAAAGCGAGTGGAAACTTTTTTTATCATTCGAATTGTAAACCTCAAACCTCGGAACGGTTAATCCGATTTTAGGACTTTCGCGGGATGATTCAGAATCTTCTTAGGCGTTTCGTGTTCTATTCATCGCCTAAGTTTCTAAGGGCCAGTTGTTGGCCCGTGTGAAACTGGCCAAGACAATAATAAAGCTATATGGCAACTGTACAATAACAAGCCATAATTATTTACTGTTTTACTAATGATTTGAATGGTTAAAACTTAATATAATTACTCAATCAGAAATTAGTTTGAATATATAATACAAAATATTTACTGTTATTATTTGGGAAAATAAAACAATGAACAAGATATTAATGGTTTTATTTAGCTTGAACTCGTTATTTGTTTGGTTCAAATCTTGCGACAGCTTTTTCAACTACGTCTACTATACCGATCCTTATGAAACTTTGCATACACATTGAGCTAACGTGACAGTGAAATCTGACAATTTTGTAAAAAAATAAAGATGGCGGTTCCAAGATGGCGGACGAATTTTTCAATTGTGTTCCGATTCCATTGAAAATCGGTATCGGGGGGTTTTAGGGCCACAAACGACGATTCTGTGGTCAAAATTTGAAAATTAAAAATGGCGGCACCAATATGGCGGATGAATTTTGCAAATGTTTTCTGAATCCATTGAAAATCGGTATCGGGAGGTTTTTAGGGCCACAAATGACGATTCTGTGTTCAAAATTTGCAAATTCAAAATGGCGGATGAATTTGGCAAATGTGTTCTGAATCCATTGAAAATCGGTATCGGGAGGTTTTTAGGGACACAAATGACGATTCTGTGGTCAAAATTTGAAAATTCAAAATGGCGGATGAAAATTCAAAATCGGTATCGGGGAGTTTTAAAGGTCACTAATGACGAATCTGTGGCAAAATTTTAAAAAAATCAAAATGGCGCCGCCAATATGGAGGTACGATTTTGGCAATTACGATTCGATTTCACTATTTGCAATCTATTTCGATTTCAAGCTATTTGGGGGTGTTTAAGGTCGGAAATAATAAATTTGTTGTCAAAATTAGAAAATTCACAATGGCGCTGAAAATATGGTATTCATAACAAATCACTTCACCAGAATTTTGTAAAAAGTAACATCCAAAAATGACTGAATTAAGACTAAAAAGAATATAATAATTAGAGATGCAACGAATAGTGATTTGGCCGAATACCGAATACCGAATATTCGGCCAGGCTCTCGGCCGAAGCGCCGAATATTCGGCGGCCGAATGTTCGGCAAGAAAAACATGATTTTATTGTTTGTGCTGTTGCTTTTCCGAGGAAATTTGGCCCCCTTTTGGGGTTTTATTGCCTTTCTCGCTAAGTGACCCAATTTTTGAGGAAAGAGACATTAAAATCTATGACAATTTGTATTTCTTTCACTAACACATTCAATCAATTCATGGATTTAAATCGTCTGATTTAGTTCATATAACTTCGTTCTACTTTTCTCGAGCGTGGCAGGATACGACCTGTCTCATTACGGCAGCGACGGGGCGAGCATATTTGTTTCATTTGCGACTAGATCAAGTCACGATACGCTCATTATTGTGTAACTAAAGCTATCAACAAATGCTGAAAAACTTGTTTTTATTCATCACAACTTACCGTTGATAAATTTTCTGTATTAAAGTTTTATAATTTGTAATTAAAATACATATAATTTTGAGTGATGTGTGCGTTTCTTTTATGATTTGGTATTCGGTATTCGGCCGAATAATGTGGATTATTCGGCCGAATACCGAATAATAAAAAAAGTGGCCGAATAGGCCGAATACCGAATAGCAGCCGAATATTCGTGGCATCTCTAATAATAATAACTTCAAAAATAGGTAAAAAAAAGCTTTTAAGTTAAATGGTTTTATTTTAAATCTGCTGTACCAAAAACTAGAAAATAATTAGAACACAAACATGGACCTTCTGGAATAGTAGCAGTGCTGTCTTCTCATGTCGTTTGCCAAGGAGCACTTTGTGTCGCTGCGTGACCTGACCAAATAAATAGGTCGCAGTGCCCGCCAAGGCGCCCCTCAACAAGAAGAAGAAATAGACCTTCAAAACTCCCCAATACCGATTTTCAATGGATTCAGAACATATTTGCAAAATTCATCCGCCATTTTTAATGTTCAAATTTTGATCACAAAATCGTCATTTGTGGTCCTAAAAACCCCCCCATACCAATTTTCAATGGATTCAGAACACATTTCCAAAATTCACCCGCCATATCGGCGCCGCCATTTTGAATTTTGTACAAAATTGTCAGATTGCATTGTCACGGGAACTCAATGTGTGTTTCACAAGAATCGGTTTAGCAGAAGTAATTGAAAAAGGTGCCGCAAGATTTGTACCAAACAAACAAGCAAACAAATATACGCGGTGAAGCTAAATAAAACCATTAAAAACAAAATCCCACCTCGACCGTATAAATTCATTTACCGTAACAAAAGTCTGAGGCCAAAACCCCCAGGCACTCCACTATAAGGACCACTCCGCGGAAGAGACTGTAAACACGGAACTCTAGGTAATCTAAGGTTCTCAATCCTAGGCTACCTAGATTATCAGCTCGAGCACCCTGGCTACTGTCTATTAAGCAGAGGTGAATGCTATTCTGGGATGCATATATCAGAAATTAGGAAGAGCCGAAGCGGATTTTCATCTTTTTTGACAGCCATGCAGCCAATCAACGCGATCAAAGCAGGAAGGAAAGAAATTAAATGTCTCCCTGTTCAAGCAGCAATAACATTTCTTTAAAATAATTTTAAACAAAACTTAGCCAACCAAAATAATTTCGTAGGCCTTCACCACAAGAATTGAAAACAATCCTCCAAATCTCTGTCACGATTTTTACAGGAATGAATATCAATTAAAACTACCTTTGAAAAATGGCACCGCTTAAAAGGTACTGTTAAATCAATAAAGGAAATCCCAAGCATTTGTTACCTAAAATAGATGAAGCATAACTTTCCTTATAATGTCGAAAGAAAACTTTTCAAAGTATAACATTTAATTCATTGCCACATTTGGAATAAATTTCCGATTTCATGTTAAAGCGTTTATGGCCATTCAAAGTAACCCTCAGAGGCCAATGACGTTTATTGATTCGTCCTGTCACGCTAAATGTGAAATGTGTTCACTTGAATACCAGCAAAGCATCCATAAATTCGTTTTACGCATCACGAATTGGAACTAAGCTTCTATTCTAAGCAGAAATCCAGCATTTTATTTCTTATTCTTATCGATTTTTACCTTATCGCCCTCCTTTTTGTAGCGTTGCGTAAGACGTAAAAGTGCATCTTAAAATTTATATTTCGTTTGCGCCTTTACGACCGGTGTTAAACGATCCAAATTTGGAGGATAAAATTACGAGTCCTTTAAAAGATAAAGAAGGCTCAATTACGAAGGCTTAAATCTCCAAGCAAATTAATAGCTCTAATTTTGGTGCATTGCCTTGAACTAGAGAAATTTCATCAAATTAAATATTTGCTTTAATCCAGTAAGTTTTTTTAATCCTTGTTTCGTATTTTTTCGCTGAAACTAATGTACATATATATCAAAGTATAAATCTCAGACAGAAGGCAAGATGACTGATGAAACGACTATAGTTTTGATGTGCGATATTTTAAAAATATGCGAAGGTTTAATTCGGACAAATTTTAAAGAATAGCAAATAAGACGAACACCCTTCCAGCTAAGATTCAAGCAAAAATCTGCTGGTCCCACAGAAAATATGCAATCACTGAGATATAGAATGGACTGCTCATCAGGAAATTTTCATGGCACCAATTCGTTCCATATGTGATAAACCTTTTTTCACTGACATGTCAACACATCAGTTACTTTTGTAAATTAAAATTTTTTATATTCGTCTTTGGACGATGGGAACAACAGAAATTTTTGTTAAAAAAAATAACGAATGCAATTTTGATGTTATTTCCCTTTTAAAATGCCTTTTTTCATTAATTACAAATATTTATGTTAAACCATGCGAGGTTCTCTAACCCTGTTTCACCTATATGTCAGTGATTCCGCGACTTATGGCGAAAAGAGACAGAAATAAAAAAATAAGTGCGTGTCACCTCCGACTCGAGACTGGAGTTTACTCCTGAAAGACGATTGACTTAAAATATATATAACAGGCAAAGGAAGTAAATGAACCCATATATTTATTTATATTGATTTGATAAAATACATTACATCAATTTTATATTCTACTTTTTAGTCTACAATATGTCTTCCGCCATTTTGTGGTGGCCGTCATACTAGATTTAAAATGACGTCACAGAGATTACTGTATTATAATCGTCATACCCATACTGAGGGGGTTGTCAAGAAAAAGGTAATACGCTATTTTGAATTTGGAATGACGCCACACAACTAATTGTATTCTACCTGTCATGCCCTTCCGTTTATTCCCATGTCGGTAGGTCGGGGACTTAGAATAGAGAAGAGAAGGAAGCGCAATTAATTAAAATGGCGGAAGCATTTCGGCAACACATATGCACAGCACTCCCATAGTATTTCTTCAGATCCCGGACAATGGCGGTACCATATTTAGTCAAAAACCGGGAGGGGATTGCGTTTCTTAGTAACCATCCAAATGAGAACACATCACTTGGCTGAAAATGTTTGGAGCAAACGCGAACGAATTTCGGTACGCCTCTGTCCGGGATCTGCATGAAACCTATGAACATATGGTTGTTTCTTTTCTTTTAGAGCGAGAGGTTCTTGAATCCAAGTGCTTCCCTCGAATCCGTATACATGTACGCTATTTTCTGTTCCTTATCCTCTCTATTCTAAGGTCGGCGAACACAATTGCAAAAATTGGCCGCGATTTTGAAACCGGCATCTTAATTTTTTTACAAAATGTTCGGATTGCATTGTCAGGCGAACTATACGTAAGTAGGACCCAGCACTCTTTTGTGAATTTAACTCTAGAAGTGTTCAAAATTTTTCGAGAACAATAAAACAAAATTGAAAAATGAAACAAATTTTTTATAGTTGGAAAAAGCAATGCCAAAAAACCAACTTTTATTATCTCTTAATGGCATATTACATTTCATTGTATTACATTTAAAAATAAACTCCAATAAACTCAAATAAACTCCAACAATAAAGTCCAATAAACCGCCGTTCCTTTACGCGGCTTGCGGGTAGAGTGACTTGGTAGAAATCGTCACGTAAGAAAATGCGATACGCTGTTTGTATGCGTGCGAGTATCGAGCAGCCCGGCAACCTACAAACGACCAGGCGAGTGCGCTGTGTGTGTGGTGCGAGTATCGAGATTCGAGCAGCCTAACAAACGAGCAAGCGAGTGCACAGCACAGCCGGGTGGGCAACCCTCTCACTTTCTCACTCTCTCCCTCTGTCTCTGTCTCTTTTTAAACGCCTTATCTTAGTTTCACCTGTATCTTGTATCTCGTATGTAAACAAATCTTGCAACTTGATTTTGACCAACTTTCATATAACCGATCAACTTCAAATTTTGCACATATGTATAGTTCGCTTGACAAAGCAATCTGAACATTTTGTATAAAAATCAAGATGACGGCCGATTTTTGTAATTTGTTCCCCGGACATGGGGATCAAATGAAACGGTATGACAGGTAGAATACAATTAGCTGTGTAGCGTCATTCGAAATTCAAAATGGCGGCCAACACAAAATGGCGGAAGACATAATAGACTAAAAAGTAGAAAATCTACCCGATCAACTTAAAATTTTGCGCATATGCATAGTTCGCGTGACAATGGAATCTGACCTATATATTTTCTAATTTTTAGTCTATTATAATATGTCTTCGGCCATTTTGTTTTGGCCGCCATTTTGAATTTGGAATGGCGCTACACCGCTAATTGTATTCTACCTGTCATGTCCTTTCATTTGATTCCCATGTCGGGGTCGGGGAACATAAATGCAAAAATCGGCCGCCATTTTTAGACCGCCATCTTGATTTTTGTACAAAATGGTCAGGTTGTTAAGCAAACTACGCATATGTGCAAAATTTGAACTTAATCGGTTAAACTTTCTACTTTTTAGTCTATTATATGTCTTCCGCCATTTTGTGTTGGCGCCATTTTGAATGACGCTATACTACTAATTGTATTCTACCTGTCATGCCCTTTCATTTGATACCCATGTCGGGGGTCGGGAACACAAATGCAAAAATCGGCCGCCATTTTGGAACCGCCATCTTGATTCTTTTACAAAATGGTCAGACTGTTGTTACACGCGAGCTACACATATGTGCCAAATTTGAAGTTGATCGGTTATATGGAAGTGGGTCAAAATCAAGTAGAAGGTTTTTTTTTGTTAACGGGTTTTTTTTGTTAACTTGATTTTACTCCCCATCAATTTTTCATACCGGGCTCTATATATGAAACGTTTCTTAAGCAGTAAACTCCAAAAATCACTATACCCATCTATTTTTTGTAAATATTCTGACATTAGTTCAACGGAAAAAATGAAATCAGGTATGGCAACTTTAATATCGTGCAACCTTTGTGGCGGTTTTATTTTAAATTTCGCTTAAAATCATTCCAGAATTTTATTTACCGTTCTTATTTTACTGCAAAAGGAAAAAAGTTATCGTATTTTGTGATTTATTGAAAGTGAAGAGTAAAAATATACAAGAAAATGGAAAAGGGCGCAGTTTTTAAATGTCAAATTTAATTTTTTGAAGTTTGGCACTAACTGATTTTAGTTCTGCCAGTGAATGCACTGAACTCTTAACACGAAATTTAACAAAATTTGAGTCCGGTGACTTTTTCTTACTTTTTGGTGCCATGAGTTTGTATGGAAATAATGGCTGATGAGCAGTTCATTATTATATGGCAGTGATGGCAATGCAGCCAAGCGATGTCAAAATTCCTGCAAATTTGAAAAAAATAGCAGAGGTGTCGCGAGACGCCAGACAGAAACGAAGCAGTTACGCATTTTTCGGTGGAAGCATGTAAAGAGAATGTGTGGATGCTAATATTTTACAGGGGTGGTAGCACGTAAGTTGTTTCAATTTACCTTTTCATACAAAAATTTTTGTAACCCTTGAATTTTTGTATGAGGTCCATTGAAACAACTTACGTGCTACCACCCCCCCCCTTTCCCAATGTTCACAAATATTTTTATTTTGTATATAAATTATATGTTTCTTAACTGGTGTGTTACCCCAACGCCCAACCCCTCTACCAGCAGGAAGGGATCCGTGAATTTTACCCCATCGGAAAAAGTGTTGAACAAAAGTTGCTCAGCTTGGAAGATGGAATCGTTTGCACACAAAACTCACCCTATGAGCCAAATAACACGGCCTATCACTTTCCCAGACTCACCTTCCAAACACTTCCAATAAACCGGTTTTTTAGACAATGAGACAATGGGGCGCAGCGAAGTGAATGTGTGGGCCCAAAAAAAATTTCTGTCTCACAGCAAATTACACTAACACAAGCATAACTTTGTTCTCTGGGGCTGCGAAAACTATGATAATTTTTGTTGCTTTGTACAAAACTACATAGACAATAAAACCGTTACACGGAAAAGAGGCAAACAATTAGGTGCATCGTGTAATACAAAACATTTGACGTGAGTCGAAAGTGAATGCCCGTGTAATTATACTCAATGGCAACCACCATTTTTTTCACCGATACTGATTCTCCTAAGAAAAATATGAAAGTTTTGTAAGAAACATTTTTTTACCCGAAGCTTCCCTGTGTAGCAGCCGCTACTTCCCCGCAAACTTTTCGATTCGGAAACGATTCGAGAACGATTTGCCAAAGCGAAAGCTTGCTTCGATCTCGGACTCGTTAGGGCCGAAAAACATGCAGGCGTAGTTTGAACACATCCAAGCCCGAAACTAGCTGCAGCACATCCAACCTATACGTTTAAATGGGATTGAACACATTAAAACTTGTGTCGCAAATTCAGGCCTTGGTAAAGATGGCCACAAGGCTCGCCTCTGTTGGAAATCCGGCAATGTTGGAATTTAAATTCGGGCGAGGCTCTAGTTTGCTTTAAAAGGTTGAACTTTGAGGTTGGGATTTTGCTTGCGAGTTTGTATTGATAAAAATAACAACTAATCAGGCCAACTAATTTTATTTTATTTAAATGATTTGCAAATTTTGCACTATTTACGAATCGCTAACAAATTTGACAATTGTCATCAACTGGCTGATTGTGTTTTGAGTATTCCGCGGACGGCTCTGTAGCTCGCCTTAAGGAAAGGTTTAAAACCAGCCTGGATGTGTTTCGGCCCTTAACGACTCGTAAACGAATTCAAAGGCAATAAAAGCGGAGCAAGAGATCGAACCGCTTTCTCGTGCTGATAACGAATCGCATGCTCGTATCGATAGCAAATCGCTTCTGCGCCGAAAGTCACTCCGCCGAGCAAAACAAGTCAAAAGCTCAAACTTTCCAAACAAATCGTTGAAGAGAAACCAAATGCTCTCAAAATGTCCTCTCAATAGGACTGCAAATCGGTGAAATGACGTTATGTTGTTAGTGTAATTTGGAGATTTGAAGTCCCATTCAGGGGAAATCGGCTCTCAATATTTTTCTACAGCATGAAGGCTTTGGGAGAAACAAATCAACCAGGAAAGCTTTCATTTTGCGTTTTGAATCTTTTTCTCGTACCCTTCGCAAGCATTTTTCGAATCGAGAATGGTCTGAGAAAGCGAGCCCCTGAGAAATTGTTTGCAGGGTTATCGTGTTTATACGTTTTTCGTTGTAGTAAGTTTTATTCAAGTATTAATTCAGTTTCTGTACTAATAAATTTTGAACACAGTGTTTTTGGTTACGTCATAGTTTGGATTCTCACTACTACTATGAATTACACTTGGAGAATTTAGATTGTCCTATCACGTATGTATACAATACACTGTACACAGAAACTAATTTTAAAAACATAGCCACACAAATACTGTTCAATAGAAAATAATGTTGAAATATTGTCAGAGTAATAGTTAGAAGTTCAACCAAATGGGGCTACGTACACTAGTCATGATTACTATGTAGTAAAACCGAATTTTTAGAAGAGAGAGGTGAAGGAGCGGCATACTCACCCCGACCCTTCACCTCTCTCTTCTTAAAAATCGGTTTTACTACATAGTAATCTAGTCTACGTAGCCCCAATAGGAACTTCCTCTATTTGAGTTTTTATAACGGTTATGTAACTAAAAACGTTACGTAATTTTAATGTGAAGAGAAAACTTTTTAAAATGCAATAATGTTTAGTTAAAATAATTATCTAAAATAAAAGTTTAAAGTTATTTTCAAATATATAAATATTATTATTGGCAATATGTATTTCGTGTACTGCAATGAAGTGGAGTAGGGATGTTACGAATGTTCGCATTCGCTTATGCGAATTATTCGCATCATTTTAAACATTTGCATCGATATTCGCATTCGCATCAGGTAATGCGAATGTTTTGCGAATGCGAATGTGTGTAGGTCGTGTCGTGCCTCGTGGAAAACAAAATTAAAATACGACAAATTTACAGATCTGGTTCGCAAATATCTGAGCGCTCCACCAGCCAGGGTTCCGAATGAGTAATTGTTCAGTGCAGCCGGCCTTATATAGGAGCACCTTAGGGACCCCATTCACAACAGGCCGCCGGCAGACCGTAGCCTTTTAAGCTAGGTCAGCAGGTACCGCCCGATGAAGGCCATACATTACTAAGTCTGGCTGAAGGATGAAGACTTGAGGCATACGTCTGACAGGCCGTGGACTCCAGGTGACCCCATGATTCCCTACATACACACAGACTAGGTTGTTAATTCAAGTGCAAACATATTCATGGTCTCACGAAAATTTTAGCTGAATAGAAGTTCAGATCTTCAGATTTTTGTCAGTTTTCTTGGACTGCAGGCCCATCCACTTAACGGTATGTGTGAGTGAGGGTGTGGTTATACTTGGCCTCAAGGCGAGAATCCTTCAGGCCATGGCTTGCCGGCGGCTTGTATAGGAATGGGGGCCTTTAGAAATTGCCTCATGGAAATATAATATTCCTCTCTTGAACTTTGACTATTAAATACGAGAAGAAAGAATACTATTACCGTATATAACACTGGTCTATTGTTCTAATATTTTTTCATATCCTATTGTTTGTAATAAAATAATGAGGCCTTAATTTAATTAAATTTTTTTAATGCTATTTCTAAACATTCGTATTCGCATTCGCATTCGCACATTCGCATTCCGAACATTCGCGTTCGCATTCGCATTCGCGAATGTGAAAAATATCACATTCGTAACATCCCTAAAGTGGAGTAAGACAATCATAGGATTTAAAATTGTCAGACCCATTTCACCCTGCACCCCAAATGAATTTTTGGGGGTGAAGGGTAAAGTCCGTCAACGGGCCCTTATTTCCTGAAGGGTAGGTTTTCGCGGAAAAAGTTTTGAACAAAAGTTGTTCAGTGTAGAGTACCGAGACTCTACACTTCCTCCTAACAAGTTTCCGAACGCACCCACTCTCAACCTCAGCGGCGAGGAAGAAGAGGAGAAAGAGTTTCCGGCGAGAAATTAACAAAAATTGCAAGTCAGTCGAATGCAGTGTGGTGACTCCGAAACATACAGTTTCTATATTAAAACTTAATTAAAATAAAGTAGGAAGAATTAATATAACCAGCAAATTGAAGTGTAAAACAAAGTAGAATGAATTAACATTAAAAATAATTGAAGTGTAAAATAATAATAGTCAAAAACGTAATTTAAATAAAATGTGATACAGTCGATCCTAGTGTAATTATTTCATCAAGCTTCCTGCACTCAACTTGGAGGGTGGAGTCGTTTGCACACAAAACTCACCCCCACCCCCTCACCACCTAGACCGGGGTGGGAGTTAAGTGGCAACCCCCATTTTGTTCACGGATTCTAATTCTCCGAAAGAAAAACATGAAAGTTTTGTGAAAAACATTTTTTTACCCGGAGCTTCCCTGCACCCCCAAAATGAACTTTTGGGGGTGGAGAGTAAAGTCCAGCAACGCTCTCTTATTTCCTGAGGGATAGGTTTTCGGGGAAAAAGTTTTGAACAAAAGTTGCTCAGCTTGGAGGGTGGAATCGTTTGCACACAAAACTCACCCCCATCCCCCACACACGATTTTTTAAAAAACCCCGATAAAAGAAATCGGGGGGTGTCAGGTCCGGCGATCGTGGTGGTCTACGAAAGTAAACCTGCTGGCATTGAGGATTTGAAAAACAGGATATTGGAGGTCTCAAATTCCAGAACGGCAGAAATGCTAGCACATGTTACTGGCAATTTCTACCAACGACTGGCTCATTGTCAAACAGTGGAAGGTCAACAATTTGAGCACCTGATTAGATAGGTGAGTGCGTCGAAGCTTTGGAGTCAAAAACACCGAAGGAGCGACGAACCTCGGGGTCCTTCAACACTTCTGGCCTTTTCAGGGCCAAGTGATGTGTGAAATCCTACCTGGAACCTCCACTTGGTAAACACCGGGTAACGCTAATCCAGGAGTTGATGTCTGAACGCCTACACGTCAGTAACAACACGTCTATACCTCGACAGCATTCATTTGGGGTTGCCGAGAATCCGTGAAAAAATGGGGATTGCTATTTTTTGAGTTTTGTGTCCCATACGGTTTCCTCCCATAAGATTTTTTGTTCGTCCAACCAAAACCTATCAAGCCGGCCGCTTTGTAAACTTAAAGGAAACACCCTGCATTTCGTTAATAGTTAATTCTACATGAAAAAATCCTTCGTAAGACTTATGAACACAAGATTATCTATAAGTTTTCTATGTTATTATCATTTTTTACGTAGGGCTAATATTTCACGGGTTATAGCGCTTTAAATGTCGGAAAACGTAAATTCGCGTTTTTTGTGCGCAATTTCATTGCCCACTTTTTTTCTTTCAACTTTTTTCTGTAAAGTTGATATTTATGTATTTATTACTCCTTAAACGTTTATAAAGAATGGTTTTTTACAAATATGTCATCAGCTATTCATTTTCCACGAAAATTTATACCAACAAATTTGTTTGCTATAAAATTCTCTAGAAATTTTACATTAAACTTTTTTTCTAGCATTGATACTTTAGCCGCTATTCAGCGCCGAACGTTTCATATATACCATACACATAAATGTTCATGCCAATAATTGATTAATTTCTTTGGCGCAAAAACTTTGTTCCACAGCCCTCCCGAAACAAAAAATGGCCCATTTCAATCTTTTAGTCGATGTAAAAAATAATCGGCTAATTGTGATGGCAACATCACTAGAATCGACGGGATGAAGAGCAATGCCATCCTCAAGTACTACACCTAAAACTAGGACCACCAACACATTAGCTCCGCAGTACCACCAGCTCAAGGACTTCGAAGACATCACCAAGAAGGCTTCACCTACAAAAAAAGCACAGGGTACGCATCATATCCAAAAAAGGGTCTCCCATTGAAAGCAGGCCCTGGCGAGTTTGGCCAGAGCAATTAAAAATTGCTAAGCAAGAGTACATAAGGGCCGAAACACATCCAGGCGTGGTTTGAACACATCCAAGCCCGAAGCTAGCTGCAAGCACATCCAACCTATGCGTTTAAATGGGATTGAACACATTAAAACTTGTGTCGCAAATAGCAAAGATGGCTGCCTTAGCAAAGATGGCTGCAAGTCTCGCCTCTGTCGGAATTCCGGCAATGTTGGAATTTGAATTCGGCCGAGGCTCTAGTTTGCTTTTACCAGTTGAACTTTGAGGTTGGGATTTTGTTTGCGAGTTTTTATTGATAAAAATAGCAATGAAACCAGGCCAACTAATTTTATTTTATTTAAATAATTTGCAAATTTTACACTTTTTACGAATCGCTAACAAATTTCACAACTGTCATCAACTGGGGTGATTGTGTTTTGAGTATTCCGCGGACGGCTCTATAGCTCGCCTCAAGGAAAGCTTTGAGAGATTAGCTTTAAAACCAGCCTGGATGTGTTTCGGCCCTAATAGATTAGCGAATCCATCCATCCAACAACACCTGGTCAAATTCTCTTCACGTGGTCAATAAAACTAACGTGACTGGCGGCAATAAGACTACAGAAGACTAAAGGCTCACTTACAATTAATGCGAGGCTCGCATGCAAGAATCGCATACTAGTCACGCATCAGTGACGCCCCGTAATGCAATTTACATTCACGCACCTGACAAGGTTGTCCAATTTTATTTTAAAACACTCTTCACATAAGATAATGTAAAACTTTCAGGTTTTCTAAAAAAATTTATTTATTTTTTTTTATTTAGTTTAAGAAAAATCAGCGAGAAACCCTTTGTTTTGTTCACGAAAACGCAACCACAATAATTCTGACGTGAATTTTATAAACTCACGCATCTCGCATGCGAGAAATATTCAATTTTCCGAATATTTCTCGCAACGCATTCGCGCCACGCATCCCATTGTAGATTGCCAGGTTTAATTCTATGCGTTGAATCTAATTTTGACAGCTATGCGATACACGGATGCGAGACTTGGATGCGCGTCTCGCATAATTGAATAGGAACTTAAATGGAGCTACTCTCTAAAAATGAACCAGTGAAAATGTTACTGGTTCAACCAGTAAACAATAATTTCACTGGAAAACCAGTTAATTCGAGTCTGTTTACTGATTCAACCAGTGAAAAGTTCTCTCTAGAAATGAATTAGTAAAAATTTCGCTGGTTCAACCAGTGAATTTTAATTTCACTGGTTTAACCAGTGAAAAAATATATACTCATATTCTAGGCAATTATCTTCATGACTGTAAAGGGTTCCGCAAAGCATTAAGGCCCGTAAAGAGCAGTTAGAGGCCCAACAAAACCGTAAGAGGCGAATGTTTAAAAACTTTGTTGTGCCTGGAATGCCCTGGAGCCCACACAACCGAACAGCAAGTCCCAAAAACTGCCCCTGCAGTGAGTTCTGGGGACAGTGAGCTGAAAGCGCTGCTCAAAGTCTAGATATAATCTAGACCTCGTATACTCGGCTCTCTTTATGACAGAAACCATCTCTGGGTAAGCTGTCTAATGGCTTTACGCACAGAGGACATGATCAAGGTCATTGCGGTGAATGTCAACTTATTGATAAGAAACGAGAGAAGGCGAATTTACTAACCCTTTTGCAAAACCAAAATCCTGATGTGCTTCGTGCTAGTGAAACTAAACTAAGCGAGAAACACAAAGTGGATTACAAAGATTATGTGGTAACTAGGCGCGATGACCTAATGCCACACAAGGTGCGGGTCTGCTAATATTAGTAAAGATCACCCTTAAACACAAGATCATGTGTAGCAGGGACATTGCAAAGTTTCGGGTATTAGAAGCGTATGAGTCATCAAAGTCAAAATTTCGTTTTTTTTACTAAAATTTCAACTAAAACCACCTTTTTCTATATAAAATACCTAAATACTAATATTTTTTTGTGCAAAATTGGAAAGCTTGAATTGAATTTCCTATGAATAATGTCTGGACAATTTTTATCTTACGGCTTTTGTTTTTGGAGTTATTAGCAAGTTTGATGTTAAAATTGGGCTTATTTGGTGATTATTTCGTACTTTTTGGCAAAGCTTAGGTTAAAAAGTAGGAAATTTCGCCCGTCATTTTCTCCTATACTATAGCAATTTACTTATCGTAGAAATACACATTAATGCTGCAATTTACTGTTAAATAACGTAATACCGTACTTTAATTGAGAAACATTTGGTCATAAACTTTTTTAATAGTACATATTTTAGTATATTGACCTCGTTTCAAGTATACACACTGCACATATTCTTATGAATGCATATACAAACATACATTACGTTTCTTCTGGACAGGCTTTTAACGTACCGCAAAAGCGAGAATCAGAATGGCGAGTGATGTTGAGAAATGCATTCTGTGCGACAATAACATCATGGATGAAGAATCTTCATGGGTTGTACAACAGCAAGGGATTAAAAAATTCATTCAATCAAGCAAACAACGGAAGCATGGAAGGCACATTCAGTTCTTGAAAGAAACATACGTCTGTCTGTCAAAAGTTGTTTTTTCGTTCCGATATATCGGTTTTCCCACAATACCGATTTTTATTCAATATCTTCCTACGAACCGATTTCTTCCAAAGTATTTTTTTTAAAATACTAGTACTTTTACCTGTATTATCCCGTTGAAAAACGAGCCAGTTTATATTTTTTAAATATGAAGGTATTTTGCGCCGCACATCCTGTACTAAAAGATAAAAGGGCGAGATGAAAATTCGACAAAAAAAAGAAAATCCCGACCTGACCGATTTCCTTCATATTTCGTACATTTGAAACACTAGTGACTAGTATTACTTAGGTACAATATTTTGACAAAATATTAGATAGTTTCATAAATAACGGTACTTAAATATTTCGAAATTTGCATAATACAAGTTTCTTTAAAAAATCGTACAACGTGCAAATATTATCCCAGCGCTGTGATATATACATCATTTTGAAGAAAACGCTTCAAGCTACTAAATAAAAATGACAAAAAGGACATTCGACGAAAAAAGGAAAGGAGTATCCTTTATCTTTTGGTGATCTCAAAAAGCTCTTCTGGGATTCTCTCCAAATTTTTATATGTTTTGACTGGTGATACTAAAGATCAGTTGCCTGAGTCTCATGCTGGGACCGGAGACCGCTTGGGAAGCAGAATTTTATAAAGCATACCCTGTCAAACGTAGTGGCGTGTGTGAGTTGGACGAACAGGTAAATATTTTGAGCCGGAACAATATTTAATAAAATTCCGAGGATGCTGAGCACGATGGCGTTGTTAGAATTTCTCTTTGGGGTTGCGCAACCCCCAAAAACGGCCAAAACCACCCCCGAGAGGGGTTAAACGCGCTTTACACAGTCTCCCTGTAAAAAAACACTTTCCCCCTTTTCGAGGAGTTCATAAGAAGTTCGTCGTTAAAAGTGGGAGCTTCACATCAAGAAAGGTATTTGATATTAAAAAATATAGTTTAAAAAAACTAAAAAATACGCTTTTATTTTAAAATGAACTAAAAAGTAAAAAATAATTTTGAATGTAAAGTTTTTATTGCTCCAGCCAGTATAAGAAAAGAACCTACCTTTCGAAATGTAAAAAAGCGTGGGGCTCTCTATATTCTTATTTTATTAACACCGGAACTTTTAGCTAGCGCCCCACGCTTTTTTAGATTTCGAAAGGTAGGTTGTTTTCTTATACTGGCTGGAGCAATAAAAACTTTACATTCAAAATTATTTTTTACTTTTTAGTTCATTTTAAAATAAAAGCGTATTTTTTAGTTTTTTTAAACTATCCCCGCGATTCTAGTTGTTAGATTGTTGTCAGATCTAACAACTCGACCGCAGGTATCGAAAAGAGCTTTGGCGTAAAGCTTTCCCCTCGATTTTGGAGACTTTGAATTGTCAGACTTCCCCTTCAGCAGTTCGCTCAATCATGTTAGCCGGTGTTTGTTCACGGTATACAGAAACAAGGTAATTTCTGTTTTTGTGTTTGTTTACGTTTGAGTGCCGGCTGCGCGAAAATAATTAATTAAAATCGAAGTAAGTAAAATGCGTATTTTAAAATATTTTTAAAGTTTTAATATTGCAAATGGTCATTCTTTTTGTATATTTTCTTGTTAGAATGGATTCGGAAGAAGTATTTTCTGGAGCGGTAGTCAACTGTCGAAAAATTTAAGTCTACTCGCCAAAAGACCACTCAGCTCAGCTGTTCTTTGGACTCTTTCCAGTATCTTCCGATACTTAATTTTCTGTAATGCAGTCCACCATACCGATATGCCATGCATAAGTATAGGTCTATAGTATAGGTATACAACCAGTGGACTAGGGATTGCAATACCGGAGGTATTTTTCAATACCGGTATTTCGGTATTGTACCAAAACGATACCGGGATACCGGTATTAATACCGGTATTATGATAATAATTAAAATTTGTTTAAATTAACAAACAATAACAAATGGCACAATACGCACCGAGTGTAAATGTTCGTTAACAAATGGCACAATATGCACTGAGTGCAAATGTTTGTTTTTCATGTTGTACTTGTACCGTTTTTTTCATTTTTGTTTTAAATTAATGAAAACAATAACAAAATGAAGAAAATAAGATATAAGAACCAAAAATGAGTATAAAAAATTAATTAATTAATTTACAAAAGTAACTGACTTGTTTACATGTCAGTGAAAAAAGGTTTTGTCGCCTATGGAACGAATTGGTGCCATGAGAATTTCCTCATGAGCAGTCCATTCTATATGTCAGTGGTTGTTAGTTAATGGGTTTAGTTTGATTTTTTCTGATTGATCGGTTGTTATTTCTTCATGTTTGTTCGTTAAATTTAGTTCGATTTGTTCCATTTGTTATCGTTTTGTTATTTGTTATATTTGTTATAATTTTGGTTGTTTTCATTTGTTATAATAATTTGTTTTTGTTTGTTAAATTTAACAAGTCAACAATTAGTCAATACCGAAATTTTGGTATTCACAGAAAAAAAAGGTTCACATGACATCTATTTTGTTTCATTCGAGACTTGAAAAAAGATCTTCTTTTCGTTTTATTGTTTTCTGATCTCGACGAAATTAATCTCATTGTTCTAAAAATAACGTAATACTCAATTTCTGAAATCAATTTCAAAACTGAAGAAAGAACCCCGACCGAATTATGTTCAAGTTATTCCGAAAGGATTATGTATCTTTTCTATCATTGTTATGGTTATCGACAATTTGAATCCTTAATTGAACGTGAAGTTATTTTTAAAGCAATGAGATTAACTTCGTCGAGTTTAGAAAACAATACATGAAAGAAAGATCATTTGTCGAGACTTTGAATGAAACAAAAACCTATTTTCTTAAATACCGAAATTTCGGTATTGTCTACTAATACCGGTATTGTAATACCGGAGAAAAATCGGTCCGGAATCCCGGTTTTCGGGATCGCGGGATCCCGGTATTCAATCCCTACAGTGGACGATGCGGGGTTTAAGGCCCCAATTAACTCCGATCGTTCTTTGGCATAAGAAGAGAACTGTTTTGGCGTTATTGGCTCTCTCTAAAAGATTCGGCTCCGCGTTAGTTTCCTATCCAGTATGAGACCCAGAAATTTCGCATCCCTAAGGGTGAGTGCAGTACGCAGCGTAGATGGTAGAGTAGAGCATAGCTGCGCATACTCGCTTATAGAACTCTCAATGGGTTTTAAATGGGTGTGTGCATAACGCAGCTCGCTTTCCGCTCGCAGAAAAAGCGAGCTGCGTTATGTACACACCCATTTAAAACCCATTGAGAGTTTTATAAGCGAGTATGCGCAGCTATGCTCTACTCTACCATCTACGCTGCGTACTGCACTCACCCTAAGACGCCTTTTATAGTTGTCCCAGTCTGAATCCAAGTTAGACCGTTTGGCTTTGTTGAAGGCCTGTCTACTTTCAGACCTTAGTTTGAGAAGCTTACTGTTCCACCAAGGAGGTTTGGTTTTACCCCTGTATTTCTTAATGGGACAGGCTGCTTCCAATGCATTATTTAAGAGGTTGCTGAGATTCTTCACCTGATCTTCGAGATCTTCAGCGTTCAAAAAATGGGTGGGAACATCCTCGGGAAGTGACCTTTCCACCAATTGTCTATATACGGCCCAATCTGTGCTTCGGACATTCCTGTAACCAGGGGCCTTCTTCACACTTGAGCACGTATTGACATTAAAACGAATGACTCTATGGTCAGAAAAGGAGTGTTCACTGGATATTCTCAAGTTTTGTACACAATTGAGCAGGTCTGAGGAAACAAGAGTGATGTACGTGATTCAAAAAATCTGGTGTTCGGTTTTTCTTAATTTTAAGCGGTTTAATGAAAATAAAGTATCAAAATTTATAGACCATTTGAAACTAGACATTTCAATGGTTAAATGAGCACTTATTGAACATCAAAATTCGACAAAAACATCAATAACGTTGTCCATGCAAGATTAGGGTATTTTTTTCGAAAAATGTTAATTTCTAGGATACTATCCGTTATGCAAACAAAAAAAATCATGCTTATTTAACGCAGCACAAGGTATACTCTTACAAATTTTTATGTAATTTGAATTATTTTTACGGGAGAAAAAAATTAAAAACTGATAAATCGTTTTTCCGCCATTTTCTTGGAAAATTTGAGGTTATGTCAAAATATGTTATATGCAAAAGTTTTAATCTTTTTATTATCTACAACTTTTGTATGAAACATTTTCCTCTAGGAGGTCATGTTTCACCGCAAATCGCAAAAAATCCGCTTTGGCACTAGCCTAATTAAAATTTTAGTCATAGAATTTAATACCTAAATCATCAATACGACCATAACAGCCAGCTCCCGAGTCGCTGGCTATAGTTAGATTTTCAAAGCTTACAATTCCCCTCCATTTGTTAGATCTAACATCCAGAATACCAAATCCTCTCTTTTTCTGACAAAAGCACATAGTCTCCACCGAAGGGGCAAGAGCTTTGAGCTTTTTACTCATTTTCTGACTATTGTTAGATTTCTATGATCTAGAATCGCAGGGTATATTTTTTATTTTCTATTTTTTAGTCTATTATATGTACAGTGTTCGGCCATTTTGTAGTGACCGCCATATTAGATTTAAAACGACATCACAAAGCTTACTATACTATACTCGTCATACACTTTCATTTGATACCCATACCGAGTGGGTTGTAAAGAAAAAGGTAAACCGCCATTTTGTGATGCCCGCCATTTTGAATTTGGAAAGACGCCCCACAGCGAAAAGTATTCTATTATCACATCCTTTTATTTGATACTCATACCGAGTGGGTTGTAAAGAAAAAGATAATCCGCCATTTTGTGTTGGCCGCCATTTTGAATTTGGAATGACGCCACACAGATAATAGTATTCTAATTGTCACACCCTTTCATTTGATACCCATATCGAGTGGGTTGTAAAGAAAAAGGTAGTCCGCCATTTTGTTTGCCGCCATTTTGAATTTGGAATGACGCCATACAGCTAATTGTATTCTACCTGACATGCCGTTTCATTTGATACCCATGTGGGGGGTCGGGGAACACAATAGCAAAAATCGACCGCCATCTTGGAACCGCCATCTTGATTTTCTCACAAAATGGTCAGATTGCATTGTCACGCGAACTATGCATATGTGCAAAATTTGAAGTTGATCGGTTATATAGAAGTGGGTTAAAATCAAGTTGCAAGATTTGTTTACATAGAACATACATACATACATACATAGATACACACATACATACAGGTGAAGCTAATATAAAGCGTATAAAAACGGTTTGCAACAGGGCGCAGTGAATTCGCCGCTCTTATTTACTATCTTTACGAGTGACCTATTCAGTTCACTCGAATATGCGAATGACCTGATTGTGTACAGGACGGGGCCGAAGATTGGAGTGATCCAGACGCTCATGCAACGTGACTTCGAAACAATCGAACGCTATAGTGATGATTGGAAGTTGAAGATCAATTTTAGCAAATGCGAATCGGTTCTTTTCCGGACTCCTCTAATCAGAGCTTCGAACGATCTGCAGAGGAACTGGAAAACCTGCCGAATTGGACAAGCGTTAGAAAAGAAATCCTTGAAATACCTCGGGCCTTGGCTGGATCAGTACTTGTATTTCAATATAAATGTAAGTGTCGAAAATGTTTAGAAACCCTGGATAGTACCGACACTCACACATCTACTTTCTTATCATTCTAACAGTGCGAGAAAACTTTGGATAAAAAACGGTGATCGTCAGGAGTTAGTTCTATTGCAAAGCTCGAAATAAACGTATTAAATTTACAATTAGTCTTTTCTTTTAATTTCCTTTTTCAACTCCCGCTGGTTATTTCGACATTGGTGCCGAAACCCGGGACTATCGGTTCGGAATAAAAATTTAACGAAAAGAAAAAGACTAAAACGTGTAACGCAGTTTATCGTACCGTTATAATAATGGATATCGCCGCGCGAGCAACCTATCGAGGACAAATAACGAAATTAAGCAATGCCGTGACCGAATACCTGAATGCGCCGGATTCGCAAGTAAAAACGGAGAACGCTGATAAATTCGACGCGATCGAGGAGGATTTACAGGTGTATTTAGAACGGATTGCCGCTGCCAGAGATAATCTCGCTAAGGCTAATAACGAGGTTCGATTATCGATCAAGGAGGAGGACATCACTAAAGAATGCGAAGCAGTCGCTGATTACGATGATAAAGCCGTGGGTGTGATGGCTCGCATCAAACAACGCTTAAAAAAATTGAGAGTACAACAAAACGTTGGAAATTGTGTGATCGACAATGGAATTCCTATTCCCAATCCGCCAGTGAGACCCGTTTCAAACAATTGTGCGATGAAATTGCCTAAATTGAATTTAAAGAAGTTCTGTGGTGAATTAAAGGAATGGTTGCCCTTCTGGGAACAATTCAGAACTTCAGTTCATGAAAATGCAAATTTAAGCGATGTAGAAAAATTTAATTATCTACAGTCACTTCTGGCGGGTCGAGCAGCGGAATCTATTGCAGGTCTAACACCAACACAAGCAAATTACGAAACAGCTATCGCACTCTTACGAGAAGAATATGGCAACAGCGATAAAATCGTTGATCGTACTCTACAACAGCTGATGGCTCTTCCAGCCGTGCATTCTCGTCATGATATATCCGGATTGAGACGTCTCTACAATACAGTTACTGCCAGTACAAGGTCCTTAGCTGCGCTCGGTATTCCTACGTCACATTATTCTATAATGCTCAAAAGCGTCTTGCTTAAATGTATGCCCCCGGATTTACGCATTGATTTTCATCGTGAGGGTACTGATGTTGAAGCAAGTGCAAGTGAGAAAAATATTACCCTTGAGCAAGTTGAAGCTGCATCAAATGAAAGTACTTGCTCCTCAAACAGTGTGAGTGACAAGCAGTTTTCTCCAATATTAAAATTTTTAAGGAGAGAAGTAGAAGCGCTGGAACCCTGCAAACATTTACATTCGGAAACGATTCGAGAACGACTCGCAAAAGCGAGAGCTTGCTTCGAACTCGGGCTCGTAAACGACTCGTAAACGAATTCGAAGGCAATAAAAGCGGAGCAAGATATCGAAACCAATGTACTAGGAAAGCTTTTATGGTGGGTTTTGAAGCTTTTCTCATACCTTTCGCAAGCAGTTTTCGAATCGAGAATGGTTCGAGAAAGCGAGCCTCCGAGAAAAGCCGAGAAATTGTTTGCAGGGAAATGGCTAGTGAGTCGCGAAGTGCACGCACACAGACGTCAAATTCTAATAAATTGTTAAAGACGGCCACCGGTCTAGTCGCTCCATGCGATTCTCGAGTTGTCTGTTGTTTTTGTGAAAGTGCAAAGCATTTATCGGAAAATTGTGACGCAAATATAACCCTATCGGAAAGAAAGGAGAAATTAAGGCAGCAAGGTCGTTGTTTCAAGTGTACGAAGCGCGGACACAATTCAAAAGTATGCCGTAATCGAACGCTTCGTTGTAGTAGATGCAGTGGTAAACATTGCACTCCTATGTGTGACCCGAATTTCATAAAAAGACTAGGCGTGTGCAGTTCGAGTGGTAAACAACCTGTCAAACAAAGCATGAGCTCGGAATCTGTTCAAAATGCAACAAATTTGTATTCGTCTTGCGATGAGCAATTATCGACTGTGTATCTGCAGACTGCGTGTGCCTATCTTACGTCAGCGAAAGGGATAACTTTATTAGCTAGAGTGATATTCGACGGGTGTAGTCAAAGGTCTTACATACGAGAAGACATTTCGAGGGAGCTCAAATTGGAGGTGGTAGACACTGTGAATATAAGTATTTTGCCCTTTGGCAGTGATAGAAAAGCGCCACAGCGCCTTTGTAATAGAGTTCGAGTTTCGATTAAAAGTCAGCATGATGCATCAATTGTTTCAATCGTGGCAGTAGAGGTTCCTAATATTTGCCTGGATATATTACCGGTACCTAGTGAAAATATTAAAGAGTTTTGTAATATTTTACTTGCAGATTCGAGAAAAAATGGGGAGCCAAGAAAAGGTATATCGCTTTTAATCGGTGCCGATTATTATTGGTGTTTAGTTCGAAGTAATGTAAAGAGGTTGTCATCTCGTTTGACTGCGGTAAACACAAGCTTAGGCTGGACGATTCAAGGACCCTTTTCAAATGACAATGATTTTTGTGAAGCGACTGGATGCATTACCGCAATGACTTTACATGGAAGTACCTTATCCGATGATATCGTTAGAAAATTTTGGGATCTCGAGACCATTGGGATTAAGAATTCGGAGGTTAGTAACGTTGATGTTAATATTGATAAATATATTTCGAAACACGGTTCACACTACGAAGCTTCTCTATTATGGCGTAACGATGAACCAGTGCTTAATGATAATAGACAGCAAGCACTTGTCCGGCTTGACAAATTAGTAACGAAGCTTAAAAGAAATTTTAAGGAGTTTCGAGAATATGATTCAGCAATGTGGCAACTGATAAATGAAGGGATAGCCGAAAGGATTACCTCAGAGTCCAATAATTCTAATCGTATATATTATATGCCTCATAGACCCGTTTACAAGGAAGAAAGTCTCACAACTAAAATGAGGATTGTTTTCGATGCTTCCTCGAGGTCAGGAAGTAATTTATCGCTAAATGATAATTTGATTGCAGGCCCTAATCTTCTGCCAGACATTTTATCAATATTGCTTAGCTTTCGTACGGGTTCAATAGGTTTGGTAGCGGACGTCGAAAAGGCATTTCTACAGATACGCCTCGCAAACGTAGATCGTGATGCTTTAAGGTTTATTTGGTTTAAACGTAGGATCGAGCATTCATTGGATACATGCGATTATGCCTTTTATAGAATGACTCGTGTCCCTTTCGGAGTCACTTGTAGCCCTTTTTTGTTAGCGGCGACGCTAAATAAACATTTGAAGAACGAATCTAAAAATTATCCTCGCACGTGTCAGTTACTACAAAGATCATTTTACATGGATGATTTGATCATTAGTTTAGATGAGGAGAAAGAAGCTTTTAAGGTATACCGCGAGTCTTGTGAAATTCTGAAGCACGCCTCCATGAATTTAAGGAAGTGGAATTCTAATAATCCAAGCTTATGTCGAATTTTCCCTCAAAATCCAAATCCACCCGACGTGCAAGGGGTATTAGGCGTTACTTGGTCCTGCTCTACGGATGAATTGAGCGTTGATATTGCACAAGCTGTTCAATCACTACCTACAATTAACTTAACGAAGCAGTCCGTTCTACAATTCATCGCGCGTGTATACGACCCTCTCGGTATTTTGGGTCCGGTTATGGTTGGATTGAAGATTCTTTTCCAGAACATTTGGAGGCATAAACTGAATTGGCATGAACCTCTTCCTCCTGACCTTTCAAAAATTTGGAATGTTTGCACATTAAATTTTGAAGCTCTAAATAATATCACTATTCCTAGATGTTCATCTCCCTCGTATCCACGTGTGAATGTTGAACTCCATGTTTTTGCGGACGCTAGTCCAAACGCCTATGAAACGGTTGCATACATACGGACTTCAGGCACAAAGGTAGGAGAAGTTGCTGTCAGGTATCTTGTGTCGAAAAATAGAGTTGCACCGCTTAGGAAATCGGGCGATCCCGAACTCACGTTGCCGAAATTGGAGTTAACTGCTTCGCTTATCGCTTCACGCTTAATGCATTTTATAAAACAAAATATGAATATATCTTGGAATGCAATATTTCTATGGTCAGACTCTCGAATCACTCTCCATTGGATTCACGGAGATATCAGAAGGTGGAAACCATATATCACTCATAGAGTAAACGAAATAAGAAGCCTTACCGGTAATGCTGAATGGAAATTTTGCCCCGGAGATCAAAACCCGGCGGATATGTTAACCCGTGGAGTACGTCCCGATAAACTGGTTCAATCCACATCATGGCTCAATGGACCTACTTGGCTTTCAAGCGAAATGAACAATTGGCCTGATCAACACTCCGAGCAATGCGGTACTTTATCACTAATCAGTCTTATGTTACCAGATGAGGAACGCCAGGTAAATAGATGCACGAAAACCAATATTCCAATCGATATTTCCCGATTTAGCCGTTATGAAAGACTTTTGCGAGTGACAGCCTATACCCTCCGATTTGCCCTTCGACAAGGAGGCCAATACTCTGGCCTTAACGTAAATGCAAGCGAAATGCAAAGAGCAGAATTATTTTGGGTGAAACTCGTTCAAAGGCAGTTTTATGGTAATGAAGTCGATTTATTAAGCATTCCCGACCATAAATCAATTCGCTCATCCACTATAAGTGACTTGGATCCGTTTATAGACAATCAGGGCATACTTCGGGCCAGGACGCGAATTCAAGAAGCAGAATTGGGATATGAAGCTGAGTTCCCGATCATCTTACCTAAATTATCTTATTTATCAAAACTCATCGTCATGAAAGCGCACGAACTGTTATTACATGCAGGCGTCAATAGTACTTTGGTCAAAGTAAGAGAGAAGTTTTGGATAATAAAGGCCCGTCAACTAATCAAGACAACGTTAAATAATTGTGGAGTTTGCAAGAGGTTTAAGGCGAAGCCTGGAGCGCAACCATTTGCACCCTTGCCAAAAGAGAGGTTGCAGCTATATCGAGCATTCGAAACAACAGGCATCGACTTCGCGGGCCCATTGTATGTGAGATATACCGCAGAGGATACAACGACGAACAAAATCTACATATTGTTATTAACGTGTGCAACCACTCGTGCTATACATGTGGAATTGGTACCCAATCTCACTAGCGAATCTTGCGTTATGGCTATCAGACGTTTTATAGCTCGCCGAGGAATCCCCAAGAGAATCATCTCCGATAACGCTTTAACTTTTAAAAGGACATCGAAAGATTTTAGTCGCGTCTTCAATTCAAAACAAATTCAGGTTTTTACAAATGGCTATGGAATTGAATGGAGTTTTATAGTGGAACGGGCTCCTTGGTGGGGCGGTTTCTGGGAGCGCCTGGTGAAAAGCGTCAAGGATGCATTGAGGATCGTTATCGGTCGTTCTATATTAACAGCAGAGCAACTTCAGACCTTCTTAACGGAAGCAGAATATGCAGTAAATTGCCGTCCACTCTCGTACGTAAGCGATAGTGCTTCAGACCTCTCACCCTTAACACCTAACCACTTCCTGCTCGGATCTTGCGCTACGCTAGCTAATTCTAATATGACTAATTTGAACATAACTGATTTTCAACAAGCATGGAAGGAACGTCTAAAGTCTACACACCTATTTGTTAAACGATGGAAAACTGAATACATACAACAGCTCCGTTCCGCTCATAGTAGACACCAGAAACAATCAGGAGATTTTAGAGAAGGTGATGTTATTTTATTGCACGACTCATCCTTACCTAGAGTTCTTTGGAGATTAGCCAAAATAGAAACAATTTATCCCGGTCGTGATGGAAGAATTCGATCCTGTGAACTACTTTTGCCAAACAAGTCCAAGGTTCGAAGACCTATTCAACTGCTTTACCCATTAGAAGTTTCGGATAGATTTTTGAAGCACGCGCGGCCGGAGGATGTCGAAAATGTTTAGAAACCCTGGATAGTACCGACACTCACACATCTACTTTCTTATCATTCTAACAGTGCGAGAAAACTTTGGATAAAAAACGGTGATCGTCAGGAGTTAGTTCTATTGCAAAGCTCGAAATAAACGTATTAAATTTACAATTAGTCTTTTCTTTTAATTTCCTTTTTCAACTCCCGCTGGTTATTTTGACAGTAAGTGCTGCTCTTGACAAGGCAAACAAGGCGTTTCACATGACTAAAAGGCTTTTTTATAGCTGACATCTAAGCTCACGGGTAAAGTTGATTTGCTATCAAGCCCTAGGCCTATGGTTGCCCAGTATGGTTCAACATATCTCTCTTTTATATGTAAAAGCTTCGGGATTTTGAAACACAATGCTTAAGGGAAGGTTGTATCGGACACCCGAATATGGCTTCACGAAGTTTCACGCCAACAATATTCTTTACGATAAGGCATTTGTTAATAGGATCTGTCCATCACTTCAAGCAGGTTCTATGAGGGCTAAATAACCGTTAAATACCTACTAGTGGCACAAATTTTTTACCAGGTGTGGTGGGGGGGGTGAAATTTCAAATTCAGCTGGGGGTGGCTTGGTGAGGGTGCAAATAGTCAAAAATATCACCTACGCAGCGGCAGAATTTTTTTCATTTTTAACCCCTTGTTTACCCGCCCAACCCCCTAACTCGAGATGGGCCCACTTCCCACAAAAATGTCATATTATCAAAGATGCTTGAAATTACTTGAAAAGGTTATATACCAAACGGTAGGAGGCTGGGACGACACGATTTTTTCAAGTGTTCTCCTCTACTATAGCCATTCCTAGTACCAACCGGAAAGCCATTACAACTACATAGTATCAGCAGGAAAAGTTCGACCGTAAATTCCAGGAGATATGCAGCGCACAACATTAGGAAGAAAGAGGACAACTCGCCTGGTAATGGAACGAGCCATCTGGCCCAGTATTAAAGGATACTACAACAAATGTGATGATGAGGCCCCTACACTGAAAAACCTATTCTGTTAATGTTACTGTATAAATTTTAGTTAACGTGAAATAGTTGTTCTAACAAATTCTTATATTTTACAACACTATAAATAAAGTCTCCCGAACAAATAAAAATTAGTTGTGGTAACTAAAAAGGTTTGAATAAAAATTTGATTAGCTGATACTATATTTTCATAACAATAGGTTGATGGTTACTTCAACTAGAGTATTATTGTGCTACGAAATAAAGACATTTGTTGGCGTAACAAAAAATATTGAGTTGGACAATGTTTTCTACTGCTTTTCTGCTTCACAGCGTATGTTTAACATTAGAATCTCATTCTTATATAACTATAGGTACGTTTTTGTTTAATTGTAAGAATTTATATTTTTAAATCAGAGAAGATTTCTTATATTTTGTCGAGAGAGACGACTTTCTGGCGAGGCTCTAGGTCACATAGTGCTGGATATTGTCGTCTTTTGCTTCGGATACCTCGAAATGTGCCGTGATCGGAACGGACAACTGCAGTGTAATGATTTCTACAAACCAAAAGAATTTTGGAGCTGTTGCAACGATCCAGCTTGAAGCAACGAATGCCAAAAGATGTCCATGCTCTAATAATTCTTTGAATAATTCTCATGCAAAAACTGCAGGAAACCAGATATGCTATGGAAACTATGAGAAATGTGATTCAGTTCGCTGATGCTTTAGCCAAACCGACTTAATTTTTTCAAGAAGAACTGGATATAGCTTTCAGATGTTTTTTCGAAACTAGATGCGTGGAAAGACACAATGACGCTTTGTAATTTCGTACGCAATGCAGTTACCAAAAATCATGAAGGCACTTGATAAAAACGCGAATTGGCAGTAGAAGTCAACATTATCAGAAGCTTTTCGTCTTCGGAGTGTCCTCGAGAACAGCGACTCCTCGGTATCAGTAATATTGTTCCTTGCGATGTTCTGGGAATTTCACAACAACTTGGCACTCTTCTGCAGTCTGAATCCAGCGCCGGCCCTAGGGTAGAGCGAGTGGAGCAAGGGGCAACAAGGGGCGCCAAAATGAATGTAAAAAACAATTTTTAGCGAAAAATAAAGTTTTGATGCGCCGTTTGCAATAAAACTTTATTTTTGAAAAATTTGGTTATTATTATTTATTTAACACTAGCGTTCCCCCGCAATCTCGTCCGCGTTGATTTTGCCATGCCAGGGAAATTTGGTGCCTATATTCAGAACTTCGCCCATAACATTTTCCCAGACAAAGCCCAAAAAGGTCATTGATTTTGCAAAATTTGGCGCCCAGTGTGCATCTCAAAAATTCACATTTTGGAACCCCTAAAAAATTGAATAAATAGGTCAATTCCGGCTTGAGACTATCATCGGCAATATTAAAAATGTGTGTGTTATCTTTTTATCGTGGCCACACTACTAACACTGATTTGATCCTCAAAAGGGCCGCTGGTGTTTCTCGTTTTCGTATTTCGTCGTTTCGGAAATAAAAAATGTGCATAATATACAGGGTGTTTCAGACTTAAATTCTAATCCGATAAGAGGTGATTCCTGGGAATATTTGGAGAAAAAAATTGTTCGAGGAAGGGGTTCTATCGGCTCTATCCACTGAGATACAGGTTGTTTACGAAAATACGTTTTGAAAAGTTTTTATAGTACTTAAACTTGAATAATTACTATACTGATTATCGTAGAGCAACATATTAAGGATTTTTTTTAGATAATTCTATACTCTTCCATTCTTTTAGAATATATCTAGGTTTAAAATCGTTATTTTGCATCTGAACCATCCAAAATTCTTTGTTTTTTAGCATTTTTCGCAGAAAAATCCTTTATTAACCATATATTTTTTCTTTCGTTTCTCATGCACCAAATAATTACCTAAAAAAGATACATACACAAGAATGACGTGGGTCGTATTCTTTTCCAGATAGTGAGTTTTAAGTTGAGTCGTATACTTTTCCAGATAGTGAGTTTTTCTACTTTATTTCCCATGGTACATTCATCTCAGACAACGAACATCCAGTATTGTAAAACTTTAGCTTTATAATTGTTTCTACATATGCCGCACGCAGGATTTTCCATATGATCTTCTTCGATCGGACTCGTTTTTCCTTCAGGGAGTAATTTTGCAGCAATCCAGTTCTATTTATCTGCACTACACCACTTATATCCGTATTGACACTGTGGATGATGCGTTGGTAGAGTTGTTTTCGCTCATTGTGTTTTTCGATATATGCTCTGTTTAAATTATCATCAGACCCATTGATTATTTGCGAAGATGGCAAACCATACCATAATGATCAATAGTATTCCCGCCTATTGAAAGAACAATATCTGGCAGTGGCAGCAGTCTACTACATAATCAATACGCAATCCTTCAGTATTGAGCTATATACAGCCCATTGCGGCTTGTCCGTCTATGTCAATAAAATAACTTTTTGACCTAAAATATGTCGAAGAAAATACTGTCCGTCAAATTCCCATTAAAATCGGATTAGCCGGTTAAGAGATTAGCCCCCTACAAATAGGCAGACTGACAGCGTATCTATTACAATCAATAAAAAATCTTTCATAAGCGGAGCGGCGGCCATCAAAAAAGAGAGGTAGGTCCGCATTTCGAAAACCTAATTGGAAAAAGTATATTCCTGATAGAGTGAAAACTTTTTTTATCGTTCCAATTTGGAGTCGTCAAAGAGCTCCCTAAGTAAAAATTGATCGCATTACAGGTAACGCTATCCACGAAAATCTGACCAAAAAGAAAAGGGTTGCCTATAGTACGATCACCATTCACTTAGGCAAACTTAGATAATTAGGTAGAGCTCATTGAGGCCTACAATTAGAAGGATAAAAATAAGTTTTCACTCTACGAGGCTCTCCTTTGATTATCGGTTCAAGTTTTCGGTCTGACCCACTAGTCCGACCAGAGTAAAGAAGTAGCCTAAGTAATCGGGTTAGCGGCCTTAAAATCAGATTAGCGGCTCGCGAGCTTTGAGGTCTACAATTGGAAAGATAAAAAAAGTTTCCAATCGCTTTCCTACCATGATCGGGTCAAGTTTTCGGTCCGAGCAGATAGTCGTATGCGATAGCCGGATCCGATAGTTGGATCGGAGCGAAAAAGTAGCCTAAAACATACCCTTCTTCCCGTGAAAGTGCCTTCGAAATCGGATTACCCGTTTCCGAGATTAGCCCGGACAAACAGCCAGACAACAATTTAAAAATACTTGAATTTGTTTTAATAACATGTATGTACGAAAATAAGCATATGGGATGTTATAGAATGAATATAAGGGTATATTTTCACCTACCTTGTTAGGTCTTACGTTCAGCCAATTCAGCCAGGATTTTGGCCAATATTCGTAACTCTCACTTTAAAAAACTTCTTTTTTGGTCACAGTCAACTGTTTATTTTCTTTACATTTATAATCAAAAATTATTCTTGCGTTTAGATTCTAACTAATTTACTTTCACCTTAAACAACTTCTTTTTTGGTCACAGTCAACTGTTTATTTTCTTTACATTTATAATCAAAAATTATTCTTGCGTTTAGATTCCAACTAATTTACTTTCACCTTAAACAACTTCTTTTTTGGTCACAGTCAACCGTTTATTTTCTTTACATTTATAATCAAAAATTATTCTTGCGTTTAGATTCCAACTAATTTACTTTCACCTTAAACAACTTCTTTTTTGGTCACAGTCAACTGTTTATTTTCTTTACGTTTATAATCAAAAATTATTCTTGAGTTTAGATTCTAACTAATTTACTTTCACCTTAAACAACTTCGAACCACTTCCGAACGCCCGCTCTAAAAAACACCTTTTTGCCCGTCGCCGATAAGAATTGAAAAAAAGAAAAAAACACTCTGATTAAGTCCCGTCCGTCGCGGAAAAGGGTTAAAACAACACTCAACTTAATCCATATTTTTCACCGCCGATGGGCCGTGGATTTTCCACCAAAACAAAAAACCAGGGGAAACGGTTCCCACACTGCGGTCAATGTCAAGATTACTCAGTTATCAGAGACCGCGGTGGCTTTATCGCGGTTTCAGCGTTAATCGTGAAACCGCGACGAGAATCAGTATCTCATGGGAACAATTTAACCGTTTAGTACATGAAAGATTCTCACTCCCAGACGAAATCCGATACCTTTGCGATAAGGTGTTGGATTTTTCGCCTGTTTGGGGCGAGTCTTTTGGTTTTTGTTGTTGTTGTGCTAGTTATGAATTTTTTATGTAACAAGGCCTTGGGGGTGCCGATAAGAACAAGGCGTCGACGTGGAACAAAGGCGCCTTGTTCGTTTGGATCTATGGGACCCAGGTAGGCTATTAGAGCAACTACCTGGTGTCCCATAGAAAATAATTATTTAGTCTTAATAAAACTCATGTGTATATATGTATAATATTAAATAATATCTGTAAATAGCATTCGGTATTTTATATATTTTTGGCTAGTGGCCGTATGTCCACTACATAGTTAAATACTTGGGTTAGTGGACTTGCGGGACACTACATGGGTGACAACTTTGATTAGGGGCCGTATGGGCCACAACATTGGTGACCCCGCATTGAACATCAGCACCAACCGCAGCTGCAAGATCAACCCCAACATAAACTGGAACTGCGACCGATGCAAGGACGACATCTCTTCTTTCCGCTGAGGCGAAATCCAGCAACATATAAAGAAGACATCTTTTCTTTCCCCAAGGGCAACATCCAAAGAAGACATCTTTTCTTTCCCCGGAGGCAACATCGCAAGAAGACATCTCTTAATTCCACAAAAGCGACGCCTAGCTGGAAGGGGGGTAATATGGGACCCAGGTAGGCTATTAGAGCAACTACCTGGTGTCCCATAGAAAATAATTACTTAGCAGGCTGGATATATTTCGTCGTCTACTTTAAGTAGGCGATGGAATATTTCCAGCCTATATAAGGCAAAATATCAATGTTCAAATTTAGTTATCTTCGGATACTCATTGTAAATATATTAAATAATAAAAATATAAATATATTTATTTAATTTTTGGCTAGTGGCCGTATGGCCACTACATGGGTGACAACTTTGATTAGTGGCCGTATGGGCACTGCAGATCTTTATTTTAGCTGATGTTGCACTTATGGTGCGAGCTAAGCCCTTCGGGTTTTGGGTTTGGTTAATGTACGGTTCATTAGTACTTGTGAGCCCGGCCGAATATGAGCAAGTAAGTTTCCCTTCTCCTTTTGGGTTTTTTCTCTATTTTTTTCTTATGACACCTTTTGTTTCATTTCAGTTTATCGCATGCAGATTTAGTGCGCCAGGAGGCGTATCATCAGCGGGAAATATGGTGTAACCACAATTCCGGCGAACGACGGCAACGAAAGATAAAATTCGCTGTCACAATTTTTTAATACACATGGGAGAACGGAACTCCCCACAATACCGACGGGCGACGATAGGCGAATTCGACGAAATTCGTCAGATTAAAATAAATTCAAATTTTGCCGACAAGGGTGGCGATTTTGTATGTCATTACAGTTTTTTCTAGTGTCATTAACAGTTTTCGTGTTTTATAAGGCAAAGATATTTTAATTTTAATTATGGATTTTAATGAGTCCCTCATATAACTTGTCCGAAATCATGAAGTTTTGTACAATTTGAGGGACAAAAATTATCGCAGAATCGACATAAAAGAAAAAATATGGCGAGAGATAGCTATTAAATTGGGTTCCACAAGTGAGGGGGAATTTGTGTTAATAATTCTATTATAAATGTGGTAATATTATTATTTTTAGTTGATGAATGTCGTAAAAAGTGGAAAAGTTTACGAGATACTTATAAAAAAATGAAAAAAAATGAATTATTACCCTCAGGAAGCTCACCAAAAATAAATCGCAAGAAATGGAAATATTTAGACATATTGGCATTTTTAGAAAATTATGAATCTTCACGACAGTATAAACTAATCTACAGCTATATATTTGTACGAATTTTATCTTTTATTTTATAGAACACTAGGAAATATCGCACCTGAAGAAAATGTATCCAATAAAGAAGGTGAAGAAGTTGAATTATTCAGCCCATTGTCACCAATTCCCAAAGAAGATTCTGTATTCGAATTTGATTTCATCAATGATGAAAATACAACAAATCAATCTTCAAGCAGTACGTGTATGCCAACAAATAAAAAAGCAAAAAATAAAAGAAAAATGGTTTCTGAAGATATACCCATGAAATTGAGCAAAATTATGGCAAGTGCTGCTAAAACACTTGATGATATAACAAATCAGCAAACAAATAGTACCTATAAAGTTTTCGAAGCGTTAGCTTCCAAAATAGCAGAAATAAATATGCCTCCCTCCAAAGTATTGAAGTTAGAAATAGCAGTATCAAAACTAGTATATGATACTATAGCTGAATATCAAGACGAAAATTTAATTTAATTAAAGGATATTCGTTTCGTTTATTATTATGAAAATTGTTATTTTTTTTATTTAATGTGAAAGAAATAAATATTTGTTTTTGTAATGTTAAATTTTATTTTTAATTAACAGTAAATATTTATAATTCCTATTATTTTACAGTAAACACTTGTTAATGTTGTAAATAATCGCATAGTTTTTCTCTCATTGCAATTGCTGAACGGGGAGAATTATTAGTTCGAAAACATGTTACAGATTCTAGTGCCTCTCGCTCACGCCACTCACCACTGAAACTTGCACCATTTCTTTCGTGATCGACTAATTCTTCATAAAAATATTTGTTATCCTTATGAAATATTAGAAAATTATGTAGCACCACGCAAGCCATTATAATTTTATCTACATTGTCCGGATTGCAATAAATGTTATTTTTTAAAATTCTCCACCGATTTGATAGAATGCCGAATGTATTTTCTATAATAACCCGAGCTCTTGACAGTTTGTGGTTAAAATTGTCTTTTGCAGGAGGTAAATTGTGGCCAGGATAAGGACGCATGATGTTATTTTTTAAAGGGAAGGCAGAATCGGCAACAAAATATAAAGGAAAGTTTCCTGATGCGGGTATATCAAGTGATCCATTTAATATTTTTTTACCAAAGGCACTTCGAGCGAAGACTCCTCCATCACTCTGACTACCACATCCCCCTATATCTACAAAAGTGAAAGCATAATTGCAATCGCATGATGCTAGAAGCACGACACTATAATTCTTTTTGTAATTAAAGAATAACGAACCAGAACGTCTGGGGCAAATAATGTTAACATGTTTGCCATCAATGGAACCTATACAATTTGGCATTCCTGTTTTACTCATAAATCCATCTGCTATAAGTTTCCATTCGTTTCTATTAGGAGGTGCAAGATAAATTTCATGTAATTCTTCCCAAATGGCAGTACATGTTTCATAAATAATTTTTCTTGTAGTAGATAATCCTAGTTTAAAGGTCCATGCCAAAAATTGTGGATCACATCCACGAGATAAAAATCTAAACAGAATAAGTAAATATGTATATACTTAAAAATTTGTTCTGTTAATGGCTTCAATACTAACAGTAATGTGACAATAAGACGTTGTTCAGGGCTTATTGGTTTTCTTCTAGAATACCTCTGTAGGCGCTCCTTTAACAAATTTAACAGCATCTCAAACTTCGTGGTAGTCATTCTTGTTGCTTTAAAGAAATGTTCCTCATCAAAACTCTTCATTTTCTTGAACATTTGTTCAAAAAAACCATTTTTATCTCTGTCGAGATTTATTTCACGGACCCACCACCTTCGTTTTCTTGTTTTTAAATAATATTCGTAACTTTCCCAAACAAGTTGTAAAGTGGAAATTATTTGCATTATTTTTAATGTTTTTACGTGATCCATTTTTATTTAGTGTAAACAAAAAAACGTCGCCGTTATTGTGTTTTAACAACGATGGCGATGAAATTCGTTAAACATGACAACGAAATTTCGTCGTTCGTTGTCGTCGTTCGCTGGGATTGTGGTTACACCAATAATGCGACATGTCAAGGATTTGGCGCATCACTTTAACGAGCTGGCGCAGGCCCAGAAGGCCTTATGCTATGGACACACATGTGGTTTCGATACCATGGTATCGATACCAAGCTTGTTTTATACTACATAGTATACTAACCCCTGACACATATCTTTTTGTAGTATACTTTTGACAGCTCTCAACTGACTGTTATTTGTAAAGCTTTTAAAAATGGAAAACGAATCAGTTTGTGCTCTTTTACGTCAATAAATATGCTTGAAATCGAAAGTAAAACTTTTCACTTAAAAAATTTATTTTTTTTTTCAACAAAAACACAGCTAAATTTTTATTTACTCAAAAATTTAATTTTTAAAATGGCAAAATTAGGTGTTTTTATTTTCCGCTTGTATATAATGGCGTTGTTAGCAGTTAAAAGGCCACTATACCAGGTTTGTGCATAAGGAAACCAAGAAAAATTGGCTCATTTCGATACCACGTCGAATGATAGTATACCAAGTTTTTGGAATGGTATTGACCTGGTATTAGGTGACACACATCTGGTATACTACGTGGTATTTGAATACTATGGTATCGAAACCACATGTGTGTCCATAGTATTAGCCGTTCTCAATGCGGGAACCAGACGAGGTAGGCGTGACCGGTCTCGGGTTCCCCCGAGGCCGCAGGATGCGGTACAGCACGGGAACCCCAACATCATTCCACGCCCATCATCGGGCGTCGTCCATCCCCCCACACGCACGGCTTGGAATCCCCTGGCGTCACTACCAGCAGCGGCCTATGGAGGGGCAACAAAGAAGACCCCTCAGACCAAGAGGTACTGAATTCGGGGTGCCTTTTATACAAAGCAAAAATTTAATTTTTTTTGTGATAATGGTGAATAAAGAAAATATTCCTTTTTCTTCATAAAAAACTTCTTTTCGTGTAGACAGTATTTCGTTGCTTTCAGGGTTTTTTCCTTTTTCCCTTTTTGGTTTTCTCCTTCTTTGTGGTTTTTGGTTTCTTGTTGGTTGTTTGCCGGCTTAAGGTCTGAGGTTAGTATTGTGGTACCGGCGCCTGGGGGGCGGTAGAGGGGGTTAATCATATAAAAAAAATATGACAAACAAAAAAATATAGAAACAAAGAAAAAACAACAAAAATAGAAAAAATAGAAGATAAGGAGGTATTTTGACCTACACTTATTGGTGTTGTGGTACCGGCGTCTGGGGCGCGGTAAGGGGGGGTTAAAAAAAATTAGTTCTGCACTTGTGGGAGTTGTGGTACCGGCGCTTGGGGCGTGGTAAGGGGGGGGGGGGGGGTAAATAATTAAAATCTTTTTTATACTTATTGAGGTCCTCCTCCCGGTTGCACTAACTGGATGGTGGAGGACTTTGGTAGTGTGTGGGTTCGGCTTAAAGGCCGGGGCATTGTGGTCACTGTCGCCGATGTGTCCTGTGGGGGCTCGAGTTGCATTGGGGGCCCGCTTAGGGGCGTCTGGTCCTCGGAGGTGGTTCTCTCCTCCGGGGGACATGCGTTTCTGGGACTTCTGACACATTTGGAGCGGACGATGGCCACTAACAACGGAGTGCATTTATAGCACGTATACCCTATGAGGCTGAGTATTAGTATGCCACTGAACGAGATGGCGACTGTTGAGTGGGTGTGGGTACGTTCCCAGGTCAGGTGATTTAATTGGGAGTAGATCTCCTGCAGGGGCTTGGTGCCTTCCTGGATCATCTTATTAGTATCGTCACCTTAGAGCAGTTTTATCCCTTCATCGGGGACCAATTCGGTTCGCAGTGGTCTGTAAGCAGATACTGCTATAGTTATGGGGTCAGTGGCAGGGAAGTACGGGGGTTCTATTATCTGGGTGGTTCGCGTTGAGCGTCCATTGTACACCAGAATTTTGTCTTCCACCTGTACTTGGCACGGTTGATTGACTTTTAGTATACCGTGCTTGGCGATTTTTAATGTGTGGTTGACTTTGTCGCATGAGATGCGAAACAGCGTGGGTTTGTTTAGGGAGTACAGCCATGTGTTTGTCTGAGCCAGGCTAGTTATTACATTTCGTGGCTTGTCTGTGGCCCGTATGGGGCACTCTACCTTCTCTCCTAGGGGGTTATAGAGGAGTCTAATGGTACATTCCTTAGTGTTTGCGGAAAGTACGATAGGGACCGTTAAAGGTCCTATAAAAGAATTAGTCCTTAGGTCCCCGGTGACCCTTTGTAGAACTTTGGCCTCTTGTGCGCGGAATAGTACGAAATGTTGGGTCTTAAATTCCGAAGCCACGTGGGAGTATGGGATGTCTGGGATCAACGAGTGTCCTGCCGCAGTGTTTATCGGGAAGACTGTAATTTTGTAGTATTGCATTTTGGGCAAGTTTAAGATTGGTAGAGTGATTTTTATTACCAGCTTGTCCTGAATGAGGACTGAGCGAAGCTGTGTGACTTGAAGCAAGAGGGGGGTGCAGTCTTCGCATTCCGGGTTAGTTTTGAGGTAGATTTTGGATAATGTACTGGGCGAGATTAGCAAGGGGTGGATTTTGTTGTCTGCGCTTGAAAGGATTATGTCCAGGAGCGTTTGCTGTCTGGACTCTATTTCGGATACTTGTAGTAGTAGGTCAGTAACTATCCCTTGCCTTAGTTGGGTGTTGTATAAATCCTCGGTCGCATTGTGAAGTTTTGTCAGCTGCTCGGCGATTTGGTGCTGCCTGTTCACGAGCGCGATCAGTGGTTTTTGAATTTCTCGTAGGGTATTGTTTACCACTGTTATTTGTTTCTTCTCCAGTTCGGCCAAGGCTTTCTCGTTGCCTTCTAATTCATTCAACCTACTGTAAATCTCCTGGTCGTCGTTCGAATCCATAGTCTCAAACAGGTAATGCAGAGCGTGCCCAATGCCGTCGAATAGTGACCTGATGGGTCGGTTTCGGGGTATTAGCTCTCGTATTGTACCTGTGCGCTGTTTTATGTGGGTAACAATGGAGCGGATGTGATTCTGCTGAGCCGCGCAGAGTTCGGTAGGGTTCCTTGCGCATATTTGCTGGGCCACTTGCTCGGCCTGTTCCGTTAGGTCGGTATGCACCTCTCATTCGTGTAGGTCCAGTTCTGTTACCACGTTCCATGTGTGATGATACAACCAAACTTCTCCCACGTGCTCGATTAGGACCCCCGTAGCGTTGATTGGGGTGAAGGTGTACGGCCATAGGGTATTGGACATGGGTCCGGGCATGCTCGCGGCCATTTGTATGAGAAGCAGGTAGGTCAGCGTCCACATGGTGCGATGCAATAAGATTATAAACGGGAGATTAGTTTTCGTTTTTTACTTGTAGCCAATTGAACTAATAAGATTAGTGTATGTGTTTTGTCCGGATGCCATCCGTCTAAGTCGGTGCTTTATCGTAAAGCACCGTTAGGCGTCAGTAGGCAGGACTGGCTTTAGTGGCTTAAAGGTACGTTTTATTTTCATAGAACGGCTTCAAGCTTGACCGAAACCAATCTCCGATTTATTTTGACAGTCTTTTCAATTGGAGTACTTATCTTTGTGGGCCTGAGGTAAGGGTGGTGTGTGCTAGTGTGTGTATGGTGGTCGAGTTTCGATTCTATTGTTACCTGGTGCTATTCTAGATGGTTACTCGTAGAAGGGTTTAAGTCGGTTATTGTGTACTATTGTTTGTCTGTTACCTATTTTAATTTTGGTGTTTACAGGACTGGTTACCGCTATCTCTGGGTATGGGCCCCTCCAGATGGGGGACAATTTTCCTTTTCGGTTTTCACTTTTAATGAGAACCTGGTCACCAATATGGAATGAGTGGGGTCTCGTGGTTTGGTCATAGTGGGCCTTGGATTTTTGTTTGCTTGACAGCAAATTTTGCCGGGCTATGGAATAGGTTTTTTGTAATTTATATTTCAGAATGTGGTAGTAGCTTTCGTGGTTGTATAGAGGTTCTAGGTCCATTTTTAGATTGGAAGGAATATCTGGAGAGAAGCCGTAAAGACAATCCATTGGCGTTAGTTTGGTGCTATCATGGACACTATTATTGTAAACGAAGGCGGCAGTACGTAGATATTGGTCCCAGGTCTTGGGGTTCTGGTCAGTGATACTGCGCAGATATTCCACTAGGGGCCGGTGGGCCCTTTCCAAAGCGCCGTTCGATTGGGGGTGGTAAGCGGAAGTTTGTAGCTTTTTGATTTTCAGTAGTTTGCACAGGCCCTTGAAGAGGCCGCTGAGAAAATTGGTGCCCTGGTCGGTCACTATGCTTTTGGGTATTCCGTAGCGGGTAACGATTTGGTCAAAGACTATCTGTGCTACGGTTTCTGCTTCGGCGTTCGGGATGGCATAGCAATCTAAGAACTTGCTCAGGTTATCTTGAAAGGTTAGGATGTACAAGTTCCCGGAGTGGGTAGTTTCTAGGGGTCCCACTATGTCCAGATAGACCTTGTCGAAAGGTCTTTCGGCCACGTCTGTGATTACCATAGGCATTCATCTTTGAGTGTGGCCTCTGGGGGGAGGTTCCATGGGGGCATGAACTATTGCTTCGACCGTGAAAGTCTGCTGAGCCTTTGTATCCTGTGGAATACGACTGAGGGCGTCGGCATTAGTATTATACTTGCCGGGTTTGTATTCAATGTTGTAGTCGTATTCGGATAGTTTGTGGTGGAAGCGCACCAATCGGGTTGTCAGGTCTTTCACGTTGAAAACTCCTTTCAACGGCTTGTGCTCGGTATACACCGTGAATGTTCGACCCTGTAGATAACACCTGAAGTTTTTCACGGCCCAGACTATGGCCAAAAGCTCCTTTTCTATGGTTGAATAGTTTCGCTCAGCCTTGTTTAGGGTTCGGCTGGCGTACGCGATGGGTTGGTCCTTTCCGACTTCCCCTTGTGAAAGTACGGCCCCAAGAGCTTCACTGCTGGCATCTGTAGTCAGATTGAAGGGTTTAGTGAAGTCGGGGTAGATAAGTAGGGGGGGTTTGATCAGAGCTGCCTTGATTTGGTCGAAGGATTCTTGACATCTGGGAGTCCAGGAGAATTTTACGTCCTTTCGGAGAAGATTGGTTAAAGGTCGGACGATTTTTGAGAAGTCGGGAATAAATTTCCTATAATAATTCGCGAGTCCGATGAAAGATTGGACCTGGCGTATAGTGCGTGGTTCCGGGAATTCTTGGACGCACGCCGTTTTCCTGGGGTCCGGGAGCGCTCCTTTCTCTGAGCAGATGTGCCCTAGGTAGACTACCTATTTACGTAGGAATTGGCACTTTTCGGACTGCAATTTGAGTTTATGCTCCCTCAGTTTGTCGAAGACTTTTCTGAGCTTCCGGTTATGGTCTTCTAGGCTCTTACCATAGATGACAATGTCATCTAGGTAGACGAAGCATTCGAGGCCTTGCAGGCCGGTGAGTACGTAGTTCATTAGTCTTTGGAACGTAGCCGGGGGTCCTTTTAGCCCGAACGGCATACGTTTGAACTCGTAGTGCCCGTAATTGGTGCTGAAGGCGGTTTTATCTTGATCCCTGGGATCGACCAGAACTTGGTGATAGCCGCTGGCTAGATCAAGAGTGGTGAAATAACGTGAGTGTCCTAGCTGGTCTAGGATCTCTTCTATGCGTGGCAAGGGGTAGGCGTCGCCGATTGTTTTTTCGTTAAGTTTACGAAAATCGACGACGACACGCCACTTTTTCTCACCGTCTGCGCCTGCCTTCTTGGGAACTAATAGGAGAGGGGAGTTCCACGGGCTTTTGCTAGGCTGTACAATATCGTTTTCCAGCATTTCTTGTAGCTGTTCATTTATTATCTGCCTTTGACTTTCTGGCAATCGGTACATTTTTTGGTTTAGGGGTGCCTGGTCCCGTATTAGAGATATTTCGTGTTGGATTGCGGATGTATGAGTGAGGAGATCGCCCTTAAGATAAAAAATATCGTGATATTCGTAGCAGAGGTCGGTGATCGACTGTCTTTCTTCCGCGCCTAGGTTTTCATCCAGATTCAATTCCCTTTTGATCTGTTCTAAGCGGGCTTCGAGGTCTTGAGGGACCGGGTACTCGGGGTTTGAGGAGTACCGGATATGGTTAATTCTTGCCTCGGTTTTGCTCTTTGGGGTTTTCGTACCTAATCGTTTTTTTTTGGGGATTTAATGGCAGGGGTGTATGATGCCTATGATGGGAAGTTGTTCTCTTTTTCTTATGTGTGGTGAGTGGTGATGGAGTTTGGTGGCCAACGTTGGGGCTCTTGTACTCACAAGCTCCGTTATTTTGGGATGAGCCTTGGGGGCTGGTTTGGTCGACGCACTCAGAGTTACATGCGGACCATATTGTTATTAAATAATTGATTAGGAATAGAGCGACGGTGTTTAAGAACGTACGAATGGTATTTTGGCTAGCGATCTCAGCGGCATACTTTTCAGGGGCCTTGGAGGCCGACTTTTTGGTGGAGGGTGTTGTTACGGTTGGCCGTGGTATCTCTTGAAGTGGGATTATTTCGTATGTATTGGTTGGGATCAGTGTTAGGTGAAGTGCGGCTATGGGCACTGGGGTGTTGGTACTGTTGAGAATGCTTACCGGAACTGTGTCTTTTCCCTTGGGTAGTAGGCTATTTGAGAGGAAAACACCGGGTTCTATTTCCTGAGACAGGCAGACCATTTCTTCCTTTAAGTTTAGCGGCACTGAGATTATCTGTTGGGTACGGCCTGGCACTCGTGTCAGCCGTCCCAATTCAATCTTAGTCCGTGTAGGTTCCATTTGAGTTTCGAGTATGTCAGTCGGCCTTTGGGTTTTGCAGTCAGCCTCCTTGTCAGGGGCCTTAGAGACAGTGTTGGTTTTGCCCACACTGTGCCTCACTTCGACTGCCCGTTCTTTGGGCGAATGCTCGTCGAATGTCAATGGAACGCTAAACTCTTTAGGGTTTGTTGCTGTACGAGGGAACTTCAACTTTCGATTGGGACCTTCTACATTGCAGTTCTCTAAGATGAAGTCAAATCCTAGTAGCCCGTCGTTCAGGAATTCTGGTGTATCCTCTACTACCTAAATTTCCGTGACAACTCCCTATGGTTTCGGTAGTTCCGGCTGGGGTTACAAGAGTGCATTTCTCATCGGGATTTATTTCTACATCCGGGTTTAATTTATTTTGTTTGATGACGCTTACCTCAGCGCCAGAATCCACTACTAATTTGACTTTGCCGTCGCGGCTGATGTCTAAAGGTAAGGTAACTCGTGGAATTTTAAGACGGGGCGGCTGAGGTTTACCCTTGGGTGTGAATGGACTTATGGTTGTCGGGCCAGGGGATTTTGGCTCGACGGCTCGGCGTTTCCCTGGTTCCGTTCTTCCCACATTCTCTTTTGAGCGCACTCGCTCACTACGTGGCTACGGCGACCACAGAAATCACATTTCCTGCTTACCTGATAGACTCGTGGGGTTCTATTAGGTTGGCCTGGATTTGGGCCGGAATTAGATTGGCCCGGATTGGGTTGGCCCGATCCTGGGTGAGGGTACCTTCTACTATTATCAGGTCTTCCCTGGGGGTTTCTATTATTGAGATTCTGTGAATAGTTGTGAGGGGGTGGCCGATTGTTATTGGTATTGTAGGGGTTCTGCTGTTGGGGCATGTTCCGTGCGGAAGCCTGGGCACGTTCGTTGCTATATTTTAATCGGCGGCACTCACCGATATCATGGCCATAGTTTTGGCAGTGTGAGCAGAACCGAGTGTTCTTGCGTTTCATACAATCGCTGTAAGTGTGTCCCCGTCTTCGGCAGAAAGAGCATGTGACATTGGCTTCCGGTTGGGGGGGTGTTGGCCTATGGGTGGAGGACCTTGGTACGGGAACTCTTCCTTGTGGCTGTTGGGGCAGGTCTTGAGCTATGGGGTGTTGTGTTGGTGGTTGGGCGGGCGGTGATGACTGGTGGATGGAGTGTTGTGGCGGCTGTATTATTGGTACCTGGGCGATGGTGTTAACTGTGTGAATGTTTTGTGTGGCGGTCGCGGGGGCCATTGAGTAGCTATTATTCTACTGTGTTAGTGGGGCTGTCTGTCCGTAAGGGGTGAAGCAGGGAAGCGGTGCTGACATTTGGTAAGGGGCATACATGGAATTCTGTTGGAGCTTCTCCATGTCCAGTGCCTTTTGTGTCAGACTCTCAAGAGTGTCCTCTCCCAGGGTTAAAAGGTATTGGCAGAGGTGGGGGTTAGTAACCCCACTCCGCAGGGCATTTTTAGCGAAGTCTTGTAATTGGCCCTTAACGGCCGGGGCTGCTAGGCGCCATATTTGGTAGTGGCCGCCTCTTCACACAGGGACAACTGTTGCTTAATGCGTGTTGTATATGTGGTGAGGGGTTCTAGTGGGAATTGTCGTAATTGGATTAGTTTATTTACCAATTCCTGGTACGTTTCTCTGGGGAGATATGTCCTGTTTAGGAGGTTTTCTGCCTCCTCAAAAGTGGCGGGTTGGGAGGTGCCTACCAGTTGGTAGGCCTCTCCTCGGAGCCTAGTGAGGAATATCTGTAGGAATGCCGCTTGTTCCTGTTCCGTCAGGCACTGGAGTACCCGACGGTAACAGCCCAGAAACATCTGTAATTCTGTCCCTATTGTCGGGCTTTGCCCGCCAGAAAATAAGGGTACAAGCTGGGCCGTTAGTTTGGCGACTTTTATATAGTCGTCGGCCATAGCTGTTAAGTCTTCTTTTAGGAATGAAGGTTTAAAAAGGGGATTAGTTTTAAAGGTCCTTTCTTCTTCTTCCAGAAGCGACAGGGAACGGCTGGACAGCTCTATCCAGTCCGCGAGGAGATCCAACGGGGCGTTATCGGACTCGTGCGGTTCGTTATGTGATTTTTCTTGGCTTACAACTGAATCCTCCTTAACCTCTAAATCTAAATTCTTATCCTCAAGGGGGCGAGGGATATTGCCTTTGAATTCGTCTAGATGGCGTTGGAATTTCAAGGCCGCCTCTTTGTAAGCTACTAATTTAACTTTTCGCTCTTTACCGGCACGTTCGATTTGTTTATCGACGGCTTCCAAATGAGCTAAATTGAACTCGCCGGTCTCCTGCGCTCGCTTGAGGATATCGTTTAGAGTTTTTACACTTACTTGACTAACGTTTTTGCCTAGGTGGGTCCCGCTTCGTAGTCGTCTGGGGGGTTCTGGTGGTTCTGTTGATGAGGTGGTCGCTGTTGGTGTCGAGGTGTTCCCTCGTTGAAGGGCCTGGTAGTTCACCGGAGTTCCGTTGGGCCCTTGCAAGGTTGAGGGTCCTGGTGTGTCTATCTCACTAGTTGGGGTTTTTTGGTCCCTCGGTGGGGGAGTTTCAGAATGGCTGCTGTCACCTGGTTGGCCCTCGGACATAGGGCGTCTCCTGGGCAGGGATGAAGCCCACTAAAATTCCCGCGATGAAATTATATGGGGGTGAGCGCGTGCCCGCCTGGAGCAGAGGCACCTTGGTTAAACACCCCCGAGCGAAGATCTTGATAAGGTTCAGTCGTCTGCCTTAGTTTGCAGCCGACTAAGTTTATTGGCCTCACCTGGGTCAATTGTAACAAAACAGGTGGATTTATTTCGGATGATGTGTCGATCGAGTGATAGGTTGAACTTCGGGGTCCTTGGTGAAGTAGCGATGGCTTATTAATGGGGGCCGATGATATCTTCAATCCCACGCCGGGGGAGCGTCTGTGATAGATCGTCCCCTTTTTGGTTCTTATGGACTTTATCCTGGGCAGGGATGAAGCCCACAAAAGTCCACCGGTGGCACCTTTTGGGTGCGTTGCAGAGTAGCGTGGTTTCTACCACCTATAGTTTACGCTACTCTTTTCGTTGTTCGAATAGGATCCGGGGTCAACGCCTCTATTGATCTAGTGCCCTCAACCTCGGCTCAGGCTGAGTTCAAGGATTAGGTGCTTATATCCAGCACTTGATCAATAATTGTTAGGCTCGCTCGGATCCTACCGGCTGCGCCAATTATTATAGAATGAATATAAGGGTATATTTTCACCTACCTTGTTAGGTCTTACGTTCAGCCAATTCAGCCCGGATTTCGGCCAATATTCGTAACTCTCACTTTAAACAACTTCTTTTTTGGTCACAGTCAACTGTTTATTTTCTTTACATTTATAATCAAAAATTATTCTTGCGTTTAGATTCTAACTAATTTACTTTCACCTTAAACAACTTCTTTTTTGGTCACAGTCAACTGTTTAATTTCTTTACATTTATAATCAAAAATTATTCTTGCGTTTAGATTCCAACTAATTTACTTTCACCTTAAACAACTTCTTTTTTGGTCACAGTCAACTGTTTATTTTCTTTACGTTTATAATCAAAAATTATTCTTGAGTTTAGATTCTAACTAATTTACTTTCACCTTAAACAACTTCGAACCACTTCCGAACGCCCGCTCTAAAAAACACCTTTTTGCCCGTCGCCGATAAGAATTGAAAAAAAGAAAAAAACACTCTGATTAAGTCCCGTCCGTCGCGGAAAAGGGTTAAAACAACACTCAACTTAATCCATATTTTTCACCGCCGATGGGCCGTGGATTTTCCACCAAAACAAAAAACCAGGGAAACGGTTCCCACACTGCGGTCAAGGTCAAGATTACTCAGTTATCAGAGACCGCGGTGGCTTTATCGCGGTTTCAGCGTTAATCGTGAAACCGCGACGAGAATCAGTATCTCATGGGAACAATTTAACCGTTTAGTACATGAAAGATTCTCACTCCCAGACGAAATCCGATACCTTTGCGATAAGGTGTTGGATTTTTCGCCTGTTTGGGGCGAGTCTTTTGGTTTTTGTTGTTGTTGTGCTAGTTATGAATTTTTTATGTAACAGGGATTAGAAAATGCTAAGTATTTCACAGCTTATATATATTAATACAGAAAATAAACTGATGTGATGTGAAAGCGTTGACCAAAAGGCGCCGAAAGACAATCTCGCTCTACCCTGATCAAGGCTAGGGCCGGCGCTGTCTGAATCGTTAAAGCACAATTACAATGAACGGATCGGAACGCAACAGAATCGGATTGAACTGTCAAAGTAGTTTTCTCAACATGCGTTTTCCACCTCAACGATTACAATGAACGGATACCAACGGATTCAACCGCAAGCGCACGGATTCATTTTCTTAAGCCTGATGGTACACGAGTCAATTCATTCACTCAATCCCTACGTCAAAACTGTCAGTTTATTGAGCATAGGCATAACCTTCTATATTTACAAGCCATGAACAAGAATAGATATTGAGAGAATCGCACTACCAAATTCTCCCAAATTCTCCAAATTACACTAACAACATAACGTGACTTCACCGAGTTGTAGTTCGATTGAGCGGAAACTCGCTCTCAATATTTTCCTTGTTCATGGCTTGTAAATATAGAAGGTTATGGCATAGGTGTACACGTTGCAATTCGTTTCACGCAATTTTTTGTGTAACAACACGGTTTTATATGTGTAGGTAATATTTCAAAAGTAGATATTCGTGCTTTATTTATCAACGATGCGATACGATATAGTGTATTGTGATTTCTCTCAATTTTTATTTAAATACCTCAAAAAAGTTACTTGAATAGCGCCAACTATTTTAGAAATTGCCGGATTCGGCTGTCAAACATTTCGTAAACAATACTTCAAACATTTAGCAAATGCAAGATTTGGATATTTCAAGCTAAAAAATTTTAATTAATAATTTACTTTGTTAGTTGTAAAATGTATTAGTTATGTTAGTATTAATAAAGTATTGTGTTTTGTGTATTTGGTGGTGTATTGCGTTTTCCCAATCCGCAAATATTTTGACGTTTAAACGCGAACAAATCCGTTCATTGTAATCCGTGCTGTTTCCTATCCGTTCCGGTGCGTTTTTTTGACATTTCAATCCCCGTAGATCCGTTCATTGTAATTGGGCCTTTAGACTTAGTTTGTGCAAAATGATGCTCTTTAAGACGTGCTGGCTATTCTACAATCACTTCGAGAAAAGGCATCTAATTGCTTTGAAATTCTTTTCGTGGAGACGAAAATGATTGCAGAAGAGAGAGGTTCAAATTACTACTCCACGCTATTCCTCAAAAGCTCGAGGTCGAACATCGATATGATCCACCAGCAGGAAATATGGAAGAGTATTACTTGAGGTCAACTTATATTCCGGTCTTAGACTACTTTATTGCAGATTTAAAAGAATGCTTACCTAAGGAAACGTTAAATTCATTTAATCTGGTCATATTCATTCCGAAACGTCTAACTGATAGCAGCGAAGATGTAAACAAAGCATTATCATTGGCAATCAGGATTTCCTAGAAGTGACAGATGGAAATGGAGCTGAATCCAACAAAAGTATAACCAAGAGAAGAAAGAAGGAACATCGTTGCCTGAAACGGCTATTGAGACTCTGTTATTGCAACAAACATCACTATCCTATTATAAGCTGAGCTGAGCGGTCCTTTCCAACACTACTACGGAATAAACCTGGGCTAAGGAACTGTATGAGTGAAGATAGGCTTACGAGTCTAGCGTTGTTAAATATTCACCATGACATTAATGTGCACATTGACAAAATTATCGAACGATTTGCTAAAGCAGGAAAGGTTAACTTTATTTTTTTAATAAATAAAAGTTTACTCAAAATAAAAGCTTTGGGTTTTTATTTATATTTTTCGAACCAAACCACCCCTCCCCAACAGTTTTAAGATCCGCCACTGGATGAGGATGGCCCCTCCAAAATGAATTTCTAGTTCCCCACTGGTTGCGGGTTGAAACCCCGTACGGGTAGTTCGACTTTTTTCTTTTTTTCTTTTCTTTCTAAATCCGTTGTAAAGAATTACAAACAATTATTTCATCCTTTTTTGTGCTTTGGTTTTTTTCTGTAGTCTGTTTTTAAAAATTTATTGAGTACATCAACTAAAAAATATAGTTATCAGCATATTATTATTTTATCTGTAACAATAAAATATTTTATGTAAATATTTAGCTCAGGGGAAATATGTGTTACTCCAACAATTTACTCTGGTCATGAGAAGCCTTTTTTAAAACGTTTTTATTAGCTCGCTTTCTTGTCTGTCTGTTTGTCCGGTACAAATTTTGCAATAGATTTTTCGAATACCTCCGGTTATCCTATCGTGCTGAAATTTTGCACACAGCTTTAGCTCCGATGACAATGAAACATAGTATACTCAATATACCGTTAGATTCATGGCGGCCGCCTCCAGAGCACAAATTAACATCACAACCCCCTCGACATGGGTATCAAAGGAAAGGGTATGTTAAGTAGAATACAATAAGCAATATAGTATACTCAATATACCGTTAGATCCATGGTCGCCGTCTCAAGAGCGCGGATTACCATTTCCCTGTGCACATTTTGCACATTTTCTTCACAACCCTCGACATGGCTATCAAATGAAAGAGTATTATAAGTAGATTACAATAAGCAATATAGAATACTTAATATACCGTTAGATCCATGGTGGCCATCTCAAGAGGGCGAATTAACATTTCACAACCCCCTCCACATGGGTATCAAATGAAAAGGCATTATAATTAGAATACAATAAGCATCATAGAATACTCAATAACCGTGTGCTAAAAGGGTTGAACTGAAAACCTATTGTCCGCGAATTTAATGCCCGTAATACCCGTGACAGACTGGTAATATCGAAACCATGGTTAAGGAGGAAACTATGAGTCTGTACTCAAAAACCACGTTTGTAGTAGGCACAACCCTGGTATTATCATGGGAAATCTACATCCACTGCATGGTATACTACGTTTGAAGGTAGCGGCAGCGCCTATTTCCAGCTGCGAAAATTAAAGGAAACTTATATTTCCAGTTGTTTGACAGCAAATTGGTTGTCAATGGTAAAAACAAGCTAGTTTGCGTTTTATTTGCTTTCAAACTTTTAACTTTGACAGCTATGAATACTATCAAAGCTGTCTGTCACTATACCTAGTACAAAAAAACTATGGTAGAGAAACCATGGTTCGTATACTAGCTGTCTGTCACGGGTATTAAAGTGGCAAGTCGCATACTGTGTAAATTTAGCTATTTTTCCTAGAAAAGGAAGTATTGGTCCTACGCCTACCTACAAATTTCCGTAAATTTAACAACAGCACAAAACAAAACATAATAAAAATTTTCCAATTTGCCAAGTTTGAGGATGTTTTTGTTATCAGAGATTTTAAAATTATAGAAATGACATTCACAAAAATAATTTATAGTCTAAGATCCGGCTTCAAATTTCTGCACTCATCTGTTTTTTTTAATCAAAATGCCATTTTTATTGATAGTTTTAAGTAGAGAAATATATTTATGCCGGGTTGCCTATAAAAATATGGCAGCAAGTATTTTTAAGTCAGGTGTAAACTCTGTTAAAGATATACGTTCATTACGTATCCTCTTAAGTTATATAACAAATTAAAGCTAATTTTTTTCTTCAGAATACGGTTACCTCTGTCAAAATGGCGGCAAATAGGGGTTGAACCATTCTTAATAACTACCACATGAGTCCACAAACTTCTTATAATTATTTACCATTTTTTTACTAACATTAATACTATTTTTTTACCCAACAGTTAAATTGATTTAGTTTTCCATGCATTCAGAAAATAAAATTTGTTCTGTCTGCTTTAGATCAAGCCAGTGAAACACTAATTAATAGCCTTATGACACTGGCTTTTTCGTAGGCTGAAAATGCTGCCTTGGCTAGGCTGAAAATGACGAAATCTGTTATACTATGTGACAGAGATAGCATGTGAGAGTAAGAACGATTTTTTGATTATTATAACAGATAGTTGTGAGTAGATCCAGAAGAAATCCGTTGGGAAATATTTGAAATATTTAAATGTATTGTGATTAAAATTAAATTAATTTAAATTATTGTATTTAAAATTAAACATCGTCAACACCAAGTATAGTACATAAATTAAGATTCTTTTTCCCCTTCCGTTCAATTTGCTACTTCCTCAATAAAAAATCTGTTTTTGACCTGAGTCCTTCTTTACCACCGTTGGGTTTCCCCACAATTGTCGAGGGGAGAACCATAGTGATCCAAGGGACATTTTAAAAAATGCTTATTTTTTGAATTGAATGCACAGAAAAACATTAAATCTTTTGTGCCATACTAATCCAAACACATAAAATTTATTAATGGGATATTATTTATGTGATTGGGTTAGTACATATGGCACGAAAGATTTAATTTTTTTCTGTGCATTCAATTCAAAAAGTAAATATTGACAAAAATGTCGCTTGGATCACTATGGTTCTCCCATCGACAATTAAATCCTTTCATACATCGAGATTTTTTATGGCTGTGTACTCTTCTGCAAGTGAGATTTTTGTTTATTACTTTCAATACAAAAACTTATAGGGGTCGCAGGTCACTTTTTTCATTCCTGGTCATGCATAAGAAATTCTATCGTGACTTATAAATTGTGAGTTGCTGCTGTTTTGTCCGTAAGAAATGAAAACAAAAATATAAAAAATGAAAAACTGCCTTGGACAGATGATCAAGACGAGTTTATAATAGATGAGATAATATAGTTTATCGTCAAACTACGGCACCACTCCCGCAATTCACAACATCGCCCGTTGTAATAGGATAAATATGTCTCCCCCGCCTTGAAATTACTATTGGGCTATTAAAACATCACCGTAAACACCTCAAAATTTTGTTTAGAGCGATTTTACAGCGGAGCCCTTATTCTAAACATTTACCCTTCAATTATATTTATTGTCACTTCAATTATATTATATTTAAAATCACTTAACTATTATTTATAACTAGCTGGGACCCGGCGCGCCTATGCTGCACCCATAAACCAATAGTAGTAATCAGGTGATACTACTTGTCATACCCTTTCATTTAATACCCATACCGAATGGCTTGCAAAGAAAAAGGTAATCCACCATTTTGTGTTGGCCGCCATTTTAAATTTTTACCGATCGATCTGAAACTTTGCGAATCGTATTTTTTTCGGAAAAAACCAAAATAATATAGATCTGAGCTCTTTAGCAGTAATTCGAAGAGTACCTCCCATACAAAAGTTCGAATTTTACGGATATCGGTACACTACAGCCACCCGAAGTGTTCGAGATAGAGCAAAATAGACCGCGTAGGAACACCCGCCGTACCCGAAAACCCCTATATACAAAAATTCAGGCCAATCGGATGAGCGGTTTCGGAGTCTATTGAACATTTACAGACATACTTTCACTTTTATATATATAGAAGAAGATCACTTCAATTTATTGTTATTCATTCACTGTTATAAAAAGTCTAGAGATGCAGCAAACTGTTATAAAAAGCATAGAAAAAAGAACATGAATTCATTCTTTTCCTATGCTTTTTATAACAGTTTTCAGACTTTTTATAACACTTAAAATCCAGCCAAGAAAAGTTTGAGTATATTCCTCTCACTCTTACATATGGAAAAATCTCCTTTGAATTTTTTCTTTCAGGTTTCAGCCTAGCCAAGGCAGCATTTTCAGCCTACGATAAAGCCAGTGTCATAAGGCCCCCATCCACGGTAAAACAAACCCACAAATTTCTGGCCAACATCGAAAAAATTCTAAGTGTGCGTGTATAAAATACAAGTTTTCGAAGTTGGCCGCTGTTTGAAGAAAATATTCGTCTGATTTCCTTCAAACAGATTAAATGCGTGTGTGTAAAATCTTTTTGTTCACAGGAATTGTCGCTCGGGATGTTTGAAGAAAGTTTCCCTCGTTGATGGCCAACAAATGTCAAAGCATAAATGTGTGTGTAGTGTTTAATATTTCTCGGCAGTTTCTCTTTCTCGAGAAAAGAGAAAAATAAATTTTAGTTCTCGAGAATTCTCATTTCTCGAGAAATATTGTGAATTTGTAAAAAGTTCATGAAATAAAAATTAAAATTCCATTTTATTCATAACACAAAATAAATCTTTGTAAGAATTAAGTAATAAGAAAATAATAAGTATAAATATAAAGATTACAAAACAAGCTTTAATGTGATTTGAAGTAATTTTTTAAAATTCCATTTGATAACACTAGTTTACAATTTTTTTCTTAATTACGGGGGGTACCTAATAGGAAAAGTGTTTTTTAGTCTAATTTTAGGTCGCTGAAAACGAAAATGACACTCATTTATTTTTCCAAAGAACCGTAATCGAGGTATAAGCAAAACGGTTTTTTTCCCAATTATTGCCAGATTCTCGAGAACCAAGAGTCTAGCTTAAAAAATGCACTTTTTTACGCCGAATCTAAAACTGTAAAAGTGAAGGTTCTATCCTACCAACTTCCAGAGAAATGAGCCATCAATGTCAAAATTTTGTTTTTTTAACAAAAACATCGAATTTAACTACCCTTTTCTCCAAAAAATACGTAGTAACCCAATATTTTTTTCCAAAATTAAAAAGCTTGGACAATTTCCTATGGATAATGTCCGAACAATTTTTGTGTTACGGCATTTACTGTTGAAGGTAGAGGAAAAACCATAAAAGAAGACAACGAGCTTTCCATTAGCTCTGGTTGTTTGAGTGAACAAGCTGCGCTTTCAAACAACCAGAGCGAATGGGACACTCGTTGTATTCTTTTATGGTTTTTACTCTATTAGCAAATTTTGATGTTAAAATGTCACATATCTTATTTTTCTTCTATTTGACAGCACATTTGGAGGGTGGTAATGGCATTGTGTAGAGCCGGCTTAACACGAAACACGCATAAACCTGCATTAAAAGAATTTATATATAAGTTAGTATGTATGCAAGTAAAAAAGATGTATGGATATGAGAAAACAGTAAAAATTTTAAGAAATTGATTAAAAAATAGTCATAAATTTCTCGCGGAAACAACATTCAATTTCTCGAGAAATGAGAATATAAAAATAGTTTTATTTCTCGAGAAATTCTCGAGAAAGATTTCTCGAGAAGAAACACTATGTGTGTGTATGTGTTTGACCGTGGATGGGGGCCTATAACCCCGGGTCTCCACTGGAAATAAAGTATTGCATGCAATTTCGAATTGCAATGAAATTGCTCGTCGAGATACCCATATTGCAATTGCATGCAATATTTCAGAGATAATATGGGCATCTCGACGAGCAATTTCATTGCAATTCGAAATTGCATGCAATACTTTATTTCCAGTGGAGACCCGGGGTAAGGCTATAAAAAACTTAAGATTACCTTCTAAATATTAATCCCTTTGGTATCAATTATTTTTCATTTTTTGCCCAGTTGTCAGAGACTTTGACCTCGCACAAAATGTGATCTTGCTGAAAATTGGAACTTACGTACTTTTTGGGTGTAGAAAACGATAAAAAAATCTTTGCTGAGCTAAAGTGTATGCTAAGTTCACAATTTCGAAAACAAATTCGAAAATTTGGTTTTTGCTTTATATATCGAAAAATAAAAAAAAATTCGAAAAACTAATAGCGCCACGTGAAAGAGCGGAAAATTTCACTAAAATTTATATTATAACTTATTTTAAAAAAAATTGTTTTATTATTATAAAAAATAAGAAGAAAAATCGAAAAATCTAAGCGCTCCAAAAGGCTGAATTAAAATATTCTAGCGAGACGTTCGGGGAAAAACTAAAGTATCCTTGCCTAAAATGTACGCAAAAATAAAAATAAAAAAAGGCATTTTAAAGAGGACACTAAGCTTTCTAAGAAAGCCATTAGTTTTTAATTCATTGTTTTTTTTTCTCATAAAACACTTGACTGGAAGTAAGTTGTAAAATTCTCAGTGATGTTTATAAAATTGAAGATATATATTAATAGAGGTGTACAAAAAAAATTCTGGTATAAATGATTAGACATTTACTTTTGAGGTAAAAAAATAAAATGATAAACATTGTCTCTGTTTAATAAAATCTATGTTTTCAAATATTTATTTTTTCTTACAGCATTCATTCGACGCCATTTTTATTTTCAAAAACAGCCGGAACACAGAATATGATGAAGAAGAAAGACGCGCCTGGGTCGTCGCCAGTCTTTCACTTCTATCGTCTGGTGCCGGCTGCTTTTGAAAATAAAAATGACATCGCTAAAATTCCTATATTTATTTACTATTTTTTTATTACCTCTTTTACTATTTATTTATCTAAAAATCATTTTTTTACGTTTTCGATTTTTTTTAAAAACATCGTTCGGCTGGCCTTGTAGGCTGGTAGCAGAACCTTTCTCAAAAAGATCATATACACCTCGATGCTTTCTATATTTATTTAATATTTTTAACTATCTATTTTACTATTAATCCAAAAATGACTTTATGCTTTTCCATTTTTTACAGTATGTTGATTGCAATCTAGCAGAACATTTCAGTAAACGTATTCTTAGGTCTCCTATATTTCATACTATTTTTACTACCTATTTTATTAATAAGCAATTTAATTCAAAAGCATCTTTTTACCCTTCGTTTTTTTTAAATGCATCGGTTCTTTTATCTTTATATCAATCTATCAAACCTCTTCTTAAAAAAACTATTTATAATAATGCATCAACATTAATTATATTTAAATCTTTATATGAAATGAATATCTATGAGATTTCATAGTTTTATAATTAATTACTATAGTGGAGTCAGACAAGCAAAACATAAGGAATCGTTTCCAGTTTAAATTTTTTTTTGTAACATGTTAGTTACATCGAATACTATAGGAAATGGACATTTTCTATCTCTAGCAAGCGCCGCTACGCAAGGAATCGGCCATTTTGTGAAAAACGACCATTTTGGCCGTTCTTTCTAAATGTAGATGAGTTTTTCTCGGGAAATGGGATATTTCGAATAAAATTGACGAGAAAATACAAAAATTCACGATTTTCGATTCGATTTTTTCACATTTTCTCAAGTCGTAATAGACGGGGAGCTGAGCGGCCAAAAAATGCAACTGTTTTAGAAAAGCTGAAATTTTGGTATTATGTAGTAATAAGGGTATACAGCAATAGCCCGCCGTCAGTCAGCTGGTTTCCCTAACATTGGCGTGGGCGTGGCTTCAAAGTTGTCAAAGAAGCAAGAATGCTTGATAATATTAGAAAATTGGTTTGTGAACACTAAAATAACTGAAAAACGACGTGGATATGGTCAGTCTTCAAAGTTTGTAACGGGAAATGTTTTATGAAATGTAAAATTTGGTCTACAAGTAGTTTATTTGATTCTTAATAATATTAACTACTTGTAGACCACATTTTACGTTTTATAAAACAGTTTCATCAACTAAATTTTTTGTGTTTTGATGCGTTGCTGACGCGCTGCCGACGCGCCGCTAACGCGTCCAGTTACAAATTTTGAAGACTGACCATATCCACGTCGTTTTTGAGTTATTTTAGTAGTACAGTAAATAAAGACACAAAAATCCCATTTACTTGCGAAAAATACTTAATGGCTGAAATTTTGAGGCGGTGTTTGGCGGCATGTCCTGAGTCTAAAACTGAGTTTTCGTATTCGAGGGGGTGGGGGAAGATGTCAATATGGGGTAACTTTCTATTTAATTTTTTATCTTTACTGCTATCGCCCTTATATTTAAGTTTAATAGATCAAATTGGTTGAAAATAAAATTATCTATTTTATATAATGGCTGGTCAAAGGTTCAAAGTGAGGGGAAATTTGAGATTTTGAATGCTCAATTTCAATGTTCTTTACGGCTTCGCCAAAACCTCGGAACCGAGAAGCTTTTTAGCACAGTGCTTCGATCTGAATTGGAAGTTTTTTTTGGTTTACCTGGAAAAGAAGAGTAGTTTAAGTTGTTATTGTTTTATAGTGCGTTTTTATACGCTTTATATTAGCTTCACCTGTATGTATGTTCTATGTAAACAAATCTTACAACTTGATTTTGAACCACTTCCATATAACCGATCAACTTCAAATTTTGCACATATGCATAGCTCGCGTGACAATGCAATCTGACCATGTTGTAAGAAAATCAAAATGGCGGTTCCAAGATGGCGGTCGATTTTTGCTATTGTGTTCCCCGACCCCCCGGCATGGGTATCAAATGAAAGGGCATGACAGGTAGAATACAATTAGCTCTGTTACGTCATTCCAAATTCAAAATGGCGGACTACTTTTTTCGTTTCAACCCACTCTATATGGGTATCAAATGAAAGGATATGATAAGTAGAATATTATTAGCTTTGTTGCGTCATTCCAAATTCAAAATGGCGGCCAACACAAAATGGAGGATTACAAGATGGCGGAAACAAGATGGCGGTTTACATTTTTCTTTACAATCCACTCGGTGTGGGTATCAAATGAAAGGTTGTGACAAATAGGAATCAAAATGACGGAAAACATATAAAAGACTAGAAAGTAGAAAATAAAAAATATAGTTTAAAAAACTAAAAAATACGCTTTTATTTTAAAATGAACTAAAAACTAAAAAAATAATTTTGAATGTAAGTTTTTATTGCTCCAGCCAGTATATGGAAACAACCTACCTTTCGAAATGTAAAAAAGCGTGGGGGGTTGCGAAGAGTTCCGGTGTTAATAAAATAAGAATATAGATAAAGAGTCCCACGTTTCTATAAGCTGCTTAAAAAACCTACATTTAAAATAAAAAGGAACCTCATTCGAAGTGATGCCCAAACTTTTTTGGCCAATCAATTTTCAAATTTGAGGTCAATTTTTGAGACTTTAGAAATTTTGACTTGAAATTTTAACCAAGCATTGTTCACGTTATAAAGTATAACATCTAAAAATTTCATCAAACTTCACTTAAAATATCCAACCAAAAAACCAAAATTTGGCAGTTTTTTCAGTTTTTATTAACCGCTGAGAGCCAATATCATAACGAATAGTATCTATTTTTACACGACTGCCGCAAAAAAGGAGTGTAATGTGTTTAGGTTTGTTGTGTGTATGTACGTTGTTTTGTACCACCATAACTTCTAAACGCCTGAACGGATTTAGACGGCTGAGGTACCGTTAGAATCGTTTAATGAGTCTGAATAACATAGGCTAGGTTAATTTTTAAAAAAACAATATGGCGGCCGTCAAACGCAATTTACGTCACACTCAATTTTGTTTTTTTTCTGATTGGGTCAATATGGTTATCAAACGAAATGTGAAATTGAGACGATTTCAAATATGTATAACACTTAATAGATATGTGTTAAATAAATGCGAATTTTATGCTTAAATAAAATTAAATTGCTCGAAACCAAAATGAAAATTCCCTATACAAACTCTATGTAACACCACTGCCCCAAAAAGGAGTCTAATGTGTACCGGCACAATGGAGCTCCTTGCTGGTGACAGCAAGGCTACTGCCATCATGCTTGGGTAGACTTAAAAATTTTGAAAGACAATCATCCTCCGTAGCTCCGAAATAGTGATAGGGGGTGATAAGCCGGTCACACGGTATACGCTAGCTCGACGGTAGGGGTCGTGGGGTGTGTGACCGGAACGCTACATATATGATTCACCACTTACCTACTAGTCAAAAGGGAGATTTCTTCATACCGTTCTTGTCCTAGGTTAGCCAAAGGTATTCATCGCTGGAAGTTCCCAACGACCTGATGGACCTGTAAATGTTCAACGCGACTTCGAAAGAACCCTGGAGAGAAAACACAACCCAACCATCCTGGATAAATTACCCCCTTAGGCTGTCATGCCTAGTAATACTCGTGGAGTTAAAGAAATTGATAACAAATATATTATATAGTAATTACAGCCCAAGACAATATAATAAATTAACAACAAAATGAAGGTAAGTTTGAATTAACTATTAGATAAGTGTAAATCAAAAAAAAATATCCTTATAGGTAATGTGGATGCAATCAACTATTACCCCAAAATAACAACTTCAATACAACAACGGAAAGGAAAAAAACAAATCGTCGCTCTGGTACCAGTCGATGATTCCTGTTTTTCGTACAACACACAAAATCACCCGATAATATTTAAGTGATATCAAAGTAATTTAAGGCATTATTATTATTACTAACGGTGTGTAATCTACGTAAAAATTGTAACCATATTATATTATAAGAATTTGTAAATATATTATAAGTATTATAAGAATTTGTAAATATTTGATAAGTATTTTAAGAATTTGTAAATATATTATAAGTATTATAAGAAATTGTAAATATATTATAATAAAAGAAAATTGATAAATATTTTAAAAGAATGTGTAAGTTAATCAAGTTATAAGAACTAGTAAAGAGGATAAAATGATTTGTGAATATAATGTGTTATAAACGGGTCAATATAATATCATAATTGTTAAAGGAATTGTCAATATAACATAATAATTTTTTTAAGGAATTGTAAATATAATATAATTATTTTTTTTTTAGGAATTGTAAATATGATATAATTATTATTATTTTTTTTAAAGGAATTGTAAATATAATATAATTATTTTTTTTCTTCCGTGACTTTGTTTCTTTGGTGATAATCTCTTTTCTTAATTAGTACTTTGATGTTACTATTACAAAGAACAGTGACTATAGAACTCTGGCACCTCAAAAGCAGGAAATGACACAAAACTAAGAAAACAATCCAGCAGATCCAGCTCCCCTTATGGGCATCTCCCCAGTAAGAGGATAGGCTTCTCGGCCACGGTTAGGCCAGCCTCTTACTACAGCCTCTTCTTTTTCACTTAACTCACTAACTAGGTTACCTTACGTTTCTCCCGTTCACTTAAAAAAACGCTTCTTTCGGTCGTCCTTCTTTGAACTGCCGCAACCTATTCCGGAAGGCCAGTGTTGTGGTTTTGTCGCCACAAGTTCTTCCCAAAACAAAGCTATATCCAACAGAAGCTCCTTCAGAGGTCCAACAGACTTCTCGTCACCGGGAAACAGCCTCGGTTCTTGGTTTTGCAAAAAAATTTAGTCCTCAAGTTCAAAAAAACTTCATCTGATGTATAGGGCAGGTCTTCTACCAAAACCCCTAAAAAAAAATTTGCTTTATCCGTTCTAGAACCCAAACTGCCTTTTCGACCAGCAAAAAAAATCCTGACTTCTCCAAATTTTCTATTTTTTTTTTTCCCCACCAAAACTATTTTTCTTCGACTACTTGATTTTGAAAAAGTTTTCCCCAAATTTTTTTTGTGAAGTAATTTTATTCATGAAGCCTGAAATTTCCGATAGATGGGGGACCATCAAAAGGGGGAAACTTTCGGTAAATAACCGACCGTTACAAATGTTTTCAGGGTTCATGTATGTATGTTTGTATGTTTCTTTGTTCCACCATAACTTCTAAACGCCTGAACGGATTTAGATGGCTGGGGTACCGCTAGAATCGGTTAATGAGTCCGAGTAACATAGGCAAGAATAATTTTTAAAATAACAATATGGCCGCCGTCAGACGCAATTTACGCCACACTAAATTTTTTTTTCGGATTGGGCTAGATAGAGCTGTTCTAGATCTAGGCTCTAAAATTTTTGCCAGGGGCAAGCTTATGTCGCGCTTAGTCGCTTAAGGAAGTTAGAAGGTCTAGCTATTAGCTATTTGGATCTTTGTAAAGTTATTCACGAGCCTCATGATTAAAAATCACTCAAAGAGTTAGATCGGCTCAGAAAGCTCGACCAATGAGAGCCAATGGAATTTTCGCTCACATCGATATATACTAATTGATCCAAGCACCACTTTTGCCTAATCTGTCGGCGTCTCTAAATTTAGCTGGAATAAATCAAACTTCGATAACTTTACTTTGGCATTAAAACTGTATCTCAATAGTTGTAAGTCCTATAATAATGAGAAGTAAAATAAAATCACTTAATAAAAACTACATTGGTTTACGAATTATAATCACTAAAATACCATAAAATAAAAAACAAAATAATTAAAAAATTAAAAAACACGACGGCCCTGTGACAAAAAAAATGAACTAAAAAGCCAAAAACAAGTTTCAAGTACTAATGTAAGACAGAAACAAGATATAGAAGACATTGTTCTCTTAGTATAGTCAATTTGTGTATAATAAATATATAAGATATTGTCTAACTACTATAGAAAATATTAACTTTAAATAGCCATTTTGTTAAGTATGACACAACTATCGTATACGTATAATCTGTATTTTTGCAGTCGGGGTACAAAAGTTACAGAATCACTAATTAAAACGGTACCCCAACTGCAAAAATACAGATTATACCTATACTATAGTTGTGTGATACTTAAAAAAACACGCGTGTACCCAGTGCACGGGAAAGATGTGAAACATCTTTGGAGAAAGGCCAAGTGGAAACGCAGCTCTGGTACTCTTTTATCACACAGAAATGTTGCGTTTGGGATGTATATTCGGAACTTCGCTGGAATTTTCTTACATAGTTTGCTCCCGATGTAAGAAAATTCCAGCAAAGTTCAGAATAGGCCTGAAAATAAATAAATGCATTCAAATGAACAAAAATTAGTTGCATTAGTTGCGTATTATTGTGCTACAAAATAAAGACATTTGTTAATACAATAAAAACTTTTTAAAATTTTAACTTATTCATACAAATATATTTAGTTCACGCTTACAAAGGCTTATAAATTCAAGCAGAAGATTATATCTACCATTTTCGTCCACTGTAGACCATAGGTGTTGATAGCCGAATGTGTAAAATGTAGGATCGGCGGAGAAATGGAGTCGTTTGTTCGACGCGCGACGGCGGCGTTTAAACTTTTTTTATAAATATTTGAAAGATTACAACAGAAGAGGTAAATAATAATGGATTTCTACTTTTTTGGGATCATTAAAATCGACTTCGAAATATCTACTAACCTTGAAAATGTCAATCTATTGTTTCGTTGTAAAAAATTTCGACTGTAGCGATCATCACACTAACCCAAGCATAGCTTCGTTCTCGGGGGCTGCGCAAACTATGATAATTTTTGTTTTGTGTACAAAGCAACAAAAATTCTCACAGTTTGCGCAGCCCCCGAGAACGAAGTTATGGTTGGGTTAGTGTGATGATCGCTGCAGTCGAAATTATTGTGGGATGCGCAAGTCAGGAACTTCCCTGCGACCCCTTGCCTATAAAACCGGTTTATTGGAAGTGTTGATGAAGGAAATGATACGCCGTGTAATTTGGTTCATTGATTGACATTTTCAAGGTTAGTATATATTTGAAAGTCGATTTCAATGATCCCAAAAAAGTACAAACCCATTATTTACCTCTTCTGTTGTAATCTGTCAAATATTTATAAAAAAAGTTTAAGCGCCGCCGTTGCGCGTCGAACTCAAGACCCCTTTTTTCGATGACGCTACATGTTTCTCATTGGGCTATCACGGCCTTTGGGTTCGATAGACGAAACTGGTAGTTATAGTCTTCTGCTTGAATTTATAAGCCTTTGAAGCGTGAACTAAATATATTTGTATGAATAAATTAAAATTTTAAAAAGTTTTTATTCATTATTGTATTAACAAATGTCTTTATTTTGTAGCAGAATAATACGCAACTAATGCAACTAATTTTTGTTCGTTTGAAGCTTTGAAATATGAAAGATATGCACGCATGCATAATTCCATAATTCAAATTTTTAGCTAATTTAAGCCCATTAACCATCTGAAGGCCCATCAAGTGAATTAAGTTAAATAGTCATTTTCATTAATCAGTTGTAACTTCCTGCCATTCTTCCCTTCTACATATAAAATTCTCAGAAATCCAGAAGAAAATTCAAGCTTTGAAATATAAATAAAAATGAAAGTGTTGAGATCAAGAATTGAACGCGGGTTTTTTTTAGAACGTCAACAGTCAACCAATTCGTCCATTCTCCGAATGTGCGATTCTTAGATTTCACTCTTTTTTTGTAATATTTCCATCTTATTCTCTCTTTTCCAATACAGATCTTCCATACGTTTCGCGAGACGAAATTGTACCTTGCAACGATAAGCGTCACCGCCTTGAAAAATTGCTCTCAACGCGCGCAAAGATGTTTCACACAAAAAAAAGTTTTGAGACTGGAAACGATTCCTTAGGTTTTGCTTGTCTGACTCCACTATACTATAGTAATCCTTACATATTGTTTTAAGTTCTCCGTCGCGCTGAGTTTGTGTATGTTCGGGCTAATCTAAGAAACTACTGTATGGCTTTTCATGCGGTTTTTACCAATTGAAAGAGGGATTATGTGGGAAGGTTATAGTCTATAATTTATGAACATTTTGCGAAAATAAGCTACCAGTATGATGATATTTGTGAATTCATTGCTCCTTCTAAGAGCTTCCGTAGCGTGTTCTGCGCAAATAATTAAAGTTACACGAAAATAATGTATGGTGGAATAGTTCCTCTCAAAAAGTTCTAAAAAAAGTCCATGACAACAGATGTCTATCTTTTATGGTTGACTCAGAATAACAATTTTTATGCTTTTCAAATTGCTTTATTTGTGAAGGTGTCATTAAAATTAAAATAATTCGAGCAACAAAATAACGGAGACGGCTGAGGCAGGCGGAGACGGGCCGGGTTCATGCAATGCATGGAGCGCATGCGTCCCGAGGATAACCGAGCATTTCCGTATTTATTCGCATCATTGCGAGTAAAGGTCGATTCGCACTATACGGAATGTTAACGTCACATCAAGGAACGGCAACGGCACGTCAAAATATTCTTCAATGATCTTTACACTACGCGTTCATATATATAAGCAACGTCACGGACAGTCAACGTAACGGCAGGTCAAGATTAGTTTGAAACTATATTTTGACGTGACTTGATTGACCTATTCTGTTGAATATGAACATAATTACGGCAGCATTTCGAATTTTTAAAGTATTTATCTGTTTTTGTTCAAACTAATTTTAGTCGAGTCAATGAAGGTTTTTATATCTTAGTCCTCAGGGGCAACTCTAATTTTGATGATTTTTTTTAAATATTTGTTTTTATATATTACTAGCTGGGACCCGGTGCGCCTATGCTGCACCCATAAGCCAATAGTAGTAATCAAGTGATATGAATTTTAATATACAGTAGGAGAGTTTGAAAAAGCCAATTTTTTGGTATTTTTGATTCCGAATAACAAAATGTGAAAGTATTAGGGATCTGACATTTTGATCGAGACAATAAAAACCATCCATTGACATAGCATTTGTCGAGATATAAATCTGTATTTTTGCAGTCGGGGTACCGTTTTAATTAGTTATTCTGTAACATTTGTACCCCGACTGCAAAAATACAGATTATACGTATACGATAGTTGTGTGATACTTAACAAAATGACTATTTAAAGTTAATATTTTCTACAGTAGTTAGACAATATCTTATATATTTATTATACACACATTGACTATACTAAGAGAACAATGTCTTCTATATCTTGTTTCTGTCTTACATTAGTACTTAAAACTTGTTTTTGACTTTTTAGTTCATTTTTTGGATTAATTAATAGTAAAATAGATAGTTAAAAATAGTAAATAAATATAAGAAGCAGTGTTGGGCATTACTCAATTAAATTTTCAATCAATTAATTAATTGACTAAAAAATTAGTTGCGATTAATTTAATTGCAGTTAAAATTAATTGCAATTGAACTATTAATTGCACCCCACAATTAATTTATTTGGATTAATCCGTGTTAATTGTATATAGCAACTAAATCAATTGCAATTAATTTTAACTGCAATTAAATTAATCGCAATTAATTTTTTAGTCAATTAATTAAAGACAATTAAAACTAACAATTAATCCTCTTCAATTTTATGTGAACTTGATTTAAGGCTTTCAAATGACGAATTTGTGGTTAAAATTTGAAAATTCAAAATGGCGGACTATTTTTTGCAATTGTGCTCCGATTGTACTGAAAATCAGTATCTGGGGGCTTTAAGGGTTCCAAATGACGAATTTGTGGTTAAAATTTGAAAATTCAAAATGGCGGACTAACTTTGGCAATTGTGTTCCGACTGTACTGAAAATCAGCTTCTGGGGGCCTTAAGGGTTCCAAATGACGAATTTGTGGTTCAAATTTGAAAATTCAAAATGGCAGACTAATTTTTGTAATTGTGTTCCGATTGTACTGAAAAGCAGTATCTGGGGGCTTTAAGGGTTCCAAATGACGAATTTGTGGTTAAAATTTGAAAATTCAAAATGGCGGACTAACTTTGGCAATTGTGTTCCGACTGTACTGAAAATCAGCTTCTGGGGGTTTTAAGGGTTCCAAATGACGAATTTGTGGTTAAAATTTGAAAATTCAAAATGGCGGACTAATTTTTGTAATTGTGTTCCGATTGTACTGAAAATCAGTATCTGGGAGCTTTAAGGGTTAATTTTTGTAATTGTGTTCCGATTGTACTGAAAATCAGTATATGGGGGCTTTAAGGGTTCCAAATGACGAATTTGTGGTTAAAATTTGAAAATTCAAAATGGCGGACTAATTTTTGTAATTGTGTTCCGATTGTACTGAAAATCAGTATCTGGGGGCTTTAAGGGTTCCAAATGACGAATTTGTGGTTAAAATTTGAAAATTCAAAATGGCGGACTAATTTTGGCAATTGTGTTCCTACTGTACTGAAAATCAGCTTCTGGGGGCTTTAAGGGTTCCAAATGACGAATTTGTGGTTAAAATTTGAAAATTCAAAATGGGGGACATAATGGCAAAATAAATGGGTAGTAAAATCAAGCGTTTATAAAAAACCGTTAACAAAAGAAAAACTGCAATTTGATTTTGACCCACTTTCATATAACCGATCAACTTCAAATTTTGCACATATGTATAGCTCGCGTGGAAATGCAATATGACCATTTTGTAAAAATATCAAGATGGCGGTTTAAAGATGGCGGCCGATTTTTCCATTTGTGTTCCCCGACCCCCGACATGGGTATCGAATGAAAGGGCATGACAGGTAGAATCCAATTAGCGTCATTCCAAATTCAAAATGGCGCCCACTCAAAATGGCGGAAGTCATATAATAGACTACAAAGTAGAAAATATAACCGATCAAGTTCAAATTTTCCACATACGCGTAGTTTGCTAGATAATCTGCCCATTTTGAAAACAAAATCAGGATGGCGGTTCCAAAATGACGGCCGATTTTTGCACATGTGTTTCCCGAAAATTATCTCTGCGGGCGTCTGACCGGTTGAACTGTGAATATCTGTCCTGTACAGCGTTTTTTTATTGAATTATATAAAGATGTTCTTCATATTAATTTGAAAACGTATTTCTACTGCTTCTACCGTGTTTACTGTTTCTATACTGGTATTTAAGAAATTTCCTACATTTAAGAATGGGCAAACTTCACAACAATAGTGGAAATGACCAGCATAAACTATGGTCAATGATCTTCCATTTGGAGCTAGGATGTGAAGATTTTTCGATTTCCCAACTCTTGAACAACCTACATACAGCTGACCGGGAAATGGCACTTATTTGGCAAAATTCGTACCCAGATTGGCCCCGAAATTTAAAATTTGTAAGTTTTAATCATAAATTCTTTGTTACCTAAAAATCCCCCAGATACCGATTTGCATTGCGGCCATTTTGAATTTATTGGTTTTGGCCATAAATTCGTTATTTGCAACCTTAAAAACCCCTAGATATCCACTTTCATTGGAATCGGACTACAATTGGAAAAATTTGTCCGCCATATTGGCGCGGCCATTTTGAATTTAAAAGTCCTGATCATAAATTCGTTATTTGCTATCTTAAAAAAACCCCAAATACCCATTTTCATTGGAATCGGAAGACAATTGGCAAATTCGTCGGCCATATTGGCGCGGCCATTTTGAATTTATAAGTTCTGATCATAAATTCGTTATTTGCTACCTTAAAAACGCCCAGATACCATTTTCATGGAAATCGGTACACAATTGGCAAATTTGGGTGGCCATTTTGAATTTCGGTCATTTTCTGGCGGCCATTTTGAATTTCGAAAATCGGGCTTCGAGGTGCATCATGGGAGACCCCCACGGAACTTCGTGCAAAATTTCGAAGCTCTGCGATCACTGGTGCGACACTACGCTTTTCATACAATAATAAGTTTTAATTGTAAGTTTTTAATCAAATCCATTAAAAAGATTGACAATTGATTAATTGTTAATTGTGGAAACTCGCGACTAACAATTAATTAATTGTTAATTGCGAGTTTTCACAATTACAATTAATTAATTGTTAATTGCAATAGATGTGATTAACAATTAATTAATTGTTAATTTTTAATTGTCCAACATTTAAATTTTGCCCAACACTATTAGGAAGCATAGAGGTGTATATGATCTTTTTGAGAAAGGTTCTGCTACCTTGATATAAGGCCAGCCAAACGATGTTATTCAAAAAAAATTGAAAACGTAAGAAAATGATTTTTGGATAAATAAATAGTAAAAGAGGTAATAAAAAAATAGTAAATAAATATAGGAATTTTAGCGATGTATGTGACTGTTTTTGAGTAAGGTTTTGCTGTTTTATATTAGACTGGTAGTCCGGGGAAATTAGCAAAAAAAACGCACGAAAGGAGACAAAATTCGGAAATGGCTGAAAATTGGTCCACAGCTTCCTTGGGACTTTTTAGGAAAACAACTTCGGAATCACAAAAAATAAAACATGGCCGCCGGAAATATAGCGGTGTTCCGGAGTTTTCCTTGCATCTCGGTTTCTATAGGTCGTACAACCTTGTACAAAGGCCCTAAATGTTGACAATGAAATTCTCTACAACTTTAGTCCATACAAAGATGTTGACCCGATTAACCCTTTCAAAGTTATTCAAGGTCAAAGTTTCTAAAAATCACTTTTTGGCCAAAACATCACTCAAAAACTGGATTTTTCGAAAAATCTTTTTGATCAGTCAATACGAAACGATATTGCCTACAAAAAACCTTTTTTCATTTTTTCGAAAACTTAACCCTTTCGAAGTTTCTCAAGGTCAAAGTTTCAAAAAATCACTTTTCGGCCAAAAAATCACTAATTGATTTTTGAAAAATTTTCGAAATTTTCGAAAAAATGACAAAGGTGTCATTAGGGTAGGCAATAATCTCTTATATAAATAGAACAAAAAAATTTTCAAAAATCAGTTTCTGAGTCATTTTTTGACCAAAAACTGATTTTTTGAAACTTTGACCTTGAATAGCTTCGAAAGGGTTAAGTTTTCGAAAAAATTACTAGAGGCTTTTTTGTAGGCAATAACGTTTCGTATTGACTGATCAAAAAAAAATTTCGAAAAAACCAGATTTTGATTGATTTTTTGGCCAAAAAGTGATTTTTGATAACTTTGACCTTGTATAACTTTGAAAGGGTTAATCGGGTCAACATCTTTGTAAGAACTAAAGTTGTAGAGAATTTCATTGTCAACATTTAGGGCCTTTGTACAAGGCTGTACGACCTATAGAAACCGAGATACAAGGAAAACACCGGAAAACCCCTATATTTCCGGCGGCCATGTTTTATTTTTTGTGATTCCGAAATGTGGACCAATTTTCAGCCATTTCCGAATTTTGTCTCCTTTAAATGCTTATTTCCCGGACTATGGCAAAACATGCTCTTTATGAAAAATAAAGTTATAAAAAATGAAAAAAAAAATAGATACAAAAGAGAAAATTAATGTATGAAATTTAGAAGATAATCTTAAGTTCTTTAAGTAGTATTTCACTGGTTTCATCTAAAGCAGACAGAACAAGTTTTATTTTTTGAATGCATGAAAAACTAAATTAATTTAACGGTTGGGTAAAAAAATAGTATTACTGTTAGTAAAAAAATGGTAAATAATTATAAGAAGTTTGTGGATCCATGTGGTAGTTATTAAGAATGGTTCTTGCTAGCTTGACATAAAGCTGGCAGAACCATGAATTTTTTTAAAAAACAAAGGAGTAAAAAAATTTATTTTTGGGTAATTAAATATTAAAAAAAAAGTTAGAAATTTTGATATAATTTTCTTTTGGTTCCGCTGTAATGGGTTCGCCAGCTTGATATAAAGCTGGCAGAACCATGCATTTTTTAATAAATAAAGGAGTAAAAAAATTTGTTTTTGGGTAATTAAATAGTAAAAAAAAGTTAAAAACTATGATATAACTTTTATTTGGTTCCGCTGAAATGGGTTGGCCAGCTTGATAAACCTAGTTGAAAACGCTGTCGCAAGATTTGTATCAAACAAATATACGAGGTCAAGCTAAATAAAACCATTAATTCATTATTTTATTTTCCCAAATAATAACAGTAAATATTTTGCATTACATATTCAAACTAATTTCTGATTGAGTAATTATATTAAGTTTTAACCATTCAAAATCATTAGTAAAACATTAAATAATTATCGCTTATTGTACAGTTGCCATATAGCTTTATTATTATCTTGGCCAGGGCCGACGGGCCACGGGCCGACAAACAACCAAGAAAAATCTTATGAAAAAGTAGCCTAGTGTAAAACTGGCCCTTAGAAACTCGCGTTGAGGTGATGAATAGAACACACTAGGAGACTATAAAAGGAGATAAAACTCCGTGTTGTCAATTTTCGTTTGATTAATGGTGGCGCTTCAGTCAAATGTACCCCAAAAAACATGGCCGATTGTACTATTTAGTTCGTTTATTATTTATATATTTTATGTTTACGAAAAACCAGCTTCTAATTTCAATTTATATCAATACGATTATTCGTAATTAATCAATTTTTGATGTTTCCAATGAATTTTTATTAATTTCCAATGAATTTGTTTTTGCATTGTTCCATTTCGACTAACTTAATTTTGAACGAATCGTCGAAATTCATGTGGGGGCACATCGGACAAAGGTGACATGTGCGGCCAAAAATGAACTAGAAGTTAGTTTCTTCTACCCATCCATTTCTTGTCATTTCACCCATAAAGGAGCCCATACACGAGCGAACAATTTGCGCAAATTTGTCTTTGACAAAAAATATGTGATTGTCCGTACACTACGCAACGAGTTGCGCAAACTGGAGTTGTGTTTATGTTTTCGTGGAGAAAACAGGTCTGAAGCTGCGCGTTTGGCAATTATAATTGCAACTTTTGCAGAAAGTAACTTTAGAATGTACCAACATCACCATATACGATGAAACAACTTGCGCAACGCTGCCGTTGCACAAAAATTTTCAAACGCGTTTGATTTTCATTCAACGGTTACGCAACACATCAAACCGCCCTATACACGGGGAAAATGTTTGCACAATGGGCTGCGTTGCGCAAATTGTTCGACCGTGTATGGGCCCCTTAAGAGTTTTATCTCCTTGTATATTCTCCATGAGAACACAGATCCGATTTCCCTCATAGAACCGACAGAACCCCTCACCCAGCAACGTCGTGCACAGTAAAATCGGCTACGAATCTTCATGCCTACAAAAAACCCAAACCTTCGCTTAGCTGATTAATCGTACATGAAATTTATTTCCCTCCATAGCCTCAGGATAAAAACCCCCTCACCTATCGACATCGTGAACAGACATTAGCTAAAGCAGTGCTTCCCAAACTGTCGATGACTGTGTACACCTACTATAATTTTAGTAACGCTGAGTACCCCTCGATAAAAATATGCTATGTACTTTAATAACAATCAAAATATATTTATTTTTTCTTCTACAAACTTTTGATTGTAACCTCTTACTTTTCGCATTACTTTTCGAAACTGATTTAAATCCTTGAGCTTGTTTTAAAAAAATCGATGGATTTATCTTTGTCCTGAATGTGGTTCGTCTCAAATGGTGCTTTAAATTGGAAGGTTTCATGCTTTCATTTGTCAGATTTTTGAAACAAATGACGCAAAGTGAAATAGGCTAATTTGCCTATTTGCCAAATTGAAGATATTTTTGTCGTACTTGCGAGATTTAACAGGTTGTTCAAAATTGAAGGTGTTTGCGTCGTTAATTTCATTTTCTGCTTGTTGATTGCTACTATACTGCTTTCTTTCGATTTACAAGTTCCAGATTTCAACCAGTGACCATAATCTTGAACGTTAGGGATAAAAATTGTATTTTGTAAAAATAATCATCCAGTCTTTCCATTGAAGCAAACCAAAGCGACAAAAAACAAGCCTCTTTCCGCATGATACAAAATGATTGTTGTTGCCAGTACACATCGACAGGATTCAAAGTGTCGAAGTGTGTCGTCGTTATCCAACAGTCGGCTTGCGGCTTGTATCGTCGACTTGTTTCGTGGACTGGAATAATGAAAAAACCACATCATTTATTGAAGATTGCCATAATTCATTCGAATTAAGGAATAACAAAATTAATGCTTTAAAAGACATTAGAACTGAAAATGATAGTTGTTGGCGATCAAATACTGCCTGGAGCGAAAAAAGGCTTTTGGGCTTTTAAGTTTTTTAGTGGACGTCGATGTACCCAAATCAACATTGTCGGCACACAACGGATTGAAAATATCTCATAAATTCATTTCTCATTTCTTCAGTTTCAAAAGTTAACTTTCGCGCTCCATGTGGTAAATCTCTGCATACCTCTGCAAAAAATCGAGAAATGCTTGGCTCAAATGTCTGAAGCAGATACCTAAGTAATGGATAGCTATCACTCGTAGCCGACGGTATTGCTTGGTAGAGTCCGTACCATAAAAGAAGGGAAATGAGCGCGCATGTTGAGGATATAAATGTGCCGGTAATTTGGCTTTTTAAACAACAGACAGACGTTGCTCGCTTCTTGGGAATTGAGACTCTCATTGTTCATGGAAACAGCGATTTTGAAATTCCCTTCTTTTATGTTGCGGACCATATCATATTTTTTTATAGTAAGTGAGACTTTCTCAAGCAAGTACTCAAAATCTTCTTTACTCATTCGTGTAAAATTTCGAAATTAAGCTTCATCGTCGCCAATCAACGGGTATAAATTATACTGGGTTTCTTGACCATCAACATATAGTTTCTTCTCCACCACACCACTTGGCTTTCTTTTTTTGCGGTTCATAGCTATTACCAAATAAGCAGCTGCCCCGACTGTTTGTAAAGATATGATACACTAAACTGAAAATAGAGTCGTTTTAGACGCATGCTACAAGCATAGATGAAAAGCCGCATGCCACGTTGAGAGACAAATTCCGCATTCTAAATTCTGTAAAACATAGACCCGATTCACAATGAGAGCTTCAAGCTTCAAATTTCTTTACCATAGTTTCAGCTTCATTTGCAGCTTGAAGCTGTGAATGTGAATCTTTGTACATAAATCCTATAATAGTTAATTTTTGAAGCATGAAGCTTGAGGCTTGAAGCGCTCATTGTGAATCGGGCCATAGTTGCACACCTAGAATCAGGGTATCATGCCTCATCTCACAAAGTGTTGCTTCAATGGAATTGCGCTTTAACAAGTAACGAAGTTTTTTATTAATTTTCTATATTTGTAATCGAACAAAGTAAACTGCTTGTTGCACCAGGTACGCGAACCCCCACTAAACTCTTCCCGTACCCCTGGGCTGGGGGTGCGCGTACCACACTTTGGGAAACAATGAGCTAAAGAAAGGGAGTTGAAATGCTTGCCCTCCATACCTAGGGCTTACAATACCGGGATTCCGGGATCCCGAATACCGGAATTCCGGACGATTTTTGTCCGTTATTAAAAACCGGTATTTATGTAAAAATACCGGTATTTTGGATTACATTAGTTGATAAAAATTGAATTTATGCACAATATAAATCTAATTTAAAATAATATTAATTAATTACAAGAAATTTTTTTTGAAGATAAACAAACAATTTCACTGTATTGAAATCTATATCAGGCACATTTATTACACATACCGAGCCGAGTATGACACCATCGAGAAGCGGCGGTGTCGGGAATATAAAGCGATTGTTTATGGCAAGTGCTTGCCTAAAGAAGGACTGATATAACTACTTCTTTAGATTTTCAATAGTCACTCTCGAATCACTCTATGTGCACTAGTTCTAACTCCGCTTGCTAAGAATGGAGTGCGTAAGGAGTTGATATTTCTTCCTTTTTTCCTCTCTTTCTAACCGCGCTTCTTAGAATTCGATTAGGTAATGTGTATGCAAGAAAACAATGATTCACCGCGTCGGTTATGACCATTTTGGTCAGTTTTGCAAAAGAGCTAAAAATGAAAAGTTGGTGTATAATTGTGATTTAAAAGTGCTTTATACTTTGTGATTTTAAGGAAAGGTTTTCAGTAAGTATATTAAAATTTATTCTTTTTCCACTGGAAAAAAATTCTTTTATGTTTATTACTTTAATTATAACAAGTCGAAAATAAATTATTCAGTACAATACTGATTCCTCTTCTGCACGATTGCTGCGAATTTTAAAGCAAACAAAATAAAATCAAGTATATTCAAAAACAGAAAAATGTCAGAAAATACTTATTGTGGTGCTGGAGAAAATGGAGTTTTGCGCAGAATGAACGCAACCCTTGGAACTTCACTTTTAAGAACGTCGCCCCCTTCAACTGATCAAACACAAGGTGTGTACAGTTTGTTATGCGATGGCTATGTAAGTTAACAATTTTTTCATTTCCTCTTTTACAGATTTTCAAAAGGAATTAAATAATTTGAAAAAAACAATAATAAAGCAAAACGAAAAGCTTATGGAGCAATTGAGTGAAATTAAAGTTTGTGTCCGAAAACTTTTGAAAACAAATAAAACGAACGAAGCCTTAATATACCCTTTAAAATCTACACAGGCTATTGTTGATTTAGAAGAAAAGATACCCAATTTAAATGAAGACGATTTGGTAATTTAATATTTTATTAAAAATATTTAATATATCTATAACTATTTGCCTTGTTCTGATTTAGATAGGGAATTAAAGAAAATAAAAGGCAAAGGGCTTTCATTTTCTAATTATATAATTTCTTTTACCTTTTCCAGATTTTGACCATTAGGAAAATTATTCAGAAAGGTGGCATTGCTAAAAACATATATACATAACTTGTTGTGTATTGATGTAATAGATACTAAATTACAGTTATGAGGGCTTTCAACAAAAACAAGCATTTAAAACGTACACTGCAATTAATGACATTTTTTACAGTAAGTGTTTTCTTTCCGACTTGAAAAAATATTGTACCTACTTATCTTGTTTGTTTTCCAAAAGAGAAGCTGTTGCCAATGAAGTATATACCAAACAAAATTATATAGCGCAAATTAAAATAGGCTTCAAAATTGCCAAAAATAAAATTCATAAAGAGAAATACCTCGCAAAGAAAAAGGAAAGCCAAATCTAACATTTAATTTAATGTCAAATAAGACTGCCTGATTTTTTTTAACTGATAAGAAACCTGAAGTATTTGTTTTATTATCCTTTTTTCTATTATACTAGCTGGGACCCGGTGCGCCTATGCTGCACCCATAAGGCAATAGTAGTAATCAGGTGATATGAATTTTAATACACAGGAGGAGATTTTGGGAAAGGCAATTTTTTGGTATTTTTGATTCCAAATAACAAAATGTGAAACTATTAGGGATCTAACATTTTGATCGAGACAACAAAAACCATCCATTGACATGGCATTTTTCGAGATATGAATTGAGCTCCATTTTCTATACCTTTTTTGAATTTAAATGTAGTAGTCTTGAATAAAAAAATTTTTTCGAGAACAATAAAACAAAATTGAAAAATGAAACAAATATTTTATAGTTGGAAAAAGCAATGCCAAAAAAACCAACTTTTATTATCTCTTAATGTCACATAATGCAAAATTGTTCCTACAAAATTTCTAGACATTAGATTAAAAATGCATTTATTTGAAGTGTGACCAAAATTACCTATGAACGTTAAAACATTTAAAATAAATCCAAATCTTCAAAATTAAACTCTTGATAACCATTAACGAAAAACGAACTATTCCTATAAAAGCTGGAGACATTAGATTAAAAATGCATTTATTTGAAGTGTGACCAAAATTACCTATATGTGTTTTGTTAAAACCACGAACGTTAAAACATTTAAAATAAATCCAAATCTTCAAAATTAAACTCTTCATAACCATTAACGAAAAACGAACTATTCGTATAAAAGCTGGAGACATTAGATTAAAAATGCATTTATTTGAAGTGTCACCATAATTACCTATATGTGTGTTAAAACCACGAACGTTAAAACATTTAAAATAAATCCAAATCTTCAAAATTAAACTCTTGATAACCATTAACGAAAAACGAACTATTCCTATAAAAGCTGGAGACATTAGATTAAAAATGCATTTATTTGAATTGTTACCAAAATTACCTATATGTGTTTTGTTAAAACCACGAACGTTAAAACATTTAAAATAAATCCAAATCTTCAAAATTAAACTCTTCATAACCATTAACGAAAAACGAACTATTCCTATAAAAGCTGGAGACATTAGATTAAAAATGCATTTATTTGAAGTGTCACCATAATTACCTATATGTGTGTTAAAACCACGAACGTTAAAACATTTAAAATAAATCCAAATCTTCAAAATTAAACTCTTCATAACCATTAACGAAAAACGAACTATTCCTATAAAAGCATTAGATTCAAAACGGACTTATTTGAAGTAGAACTCGCAAACTCGTCAGCACTACGTGGTGAAACAGTTTTCAATATAGTTGGAGAGTTTAAACTCTGTAAAATTGTGCCACAAAATAAGTGCTTGCCGTTTCATTATATGATTATTGCAATGCTCGCGGATAGACAATATTCTTGGTTTTGCCATCTGGAGCGTAAACAAATAAATCTGTGGGTTTTCCAACACGTGAACATGCCACATATAGTTGTCCATGCGAGAAACATGGTTTTTCTAAATTCAATCCGCACACTTGGAGAGACTGGCCTTGAGCTTTGTTGATTGTCAACGCAAATGCTAACCTAACAGGAAACTGCAATCGTTTGAAATCGAACGGCATTTCTGTGGGTATCATTGGAATTCGTGGCAACAGCACATCTTCTCCTTTATATTTTCCAATAATAATAGTCGCTTCGATGAGATTTTTGTGCAATTTTTTTACTGCAAGCCGAGTGCCATTGCAAAGTCGTGGTGGGTCAATGTTACGCAGAACAATGATAGGCGCGCCAGCTTTCAATTGCAACACATGTGGTGGGAAGCCTGGCAAATCGAGTGAATTCAAGAATTCAACTGGATAGTTGACGATATCCTCATCCTTTGTAACGGTATCAATGGATTTATATGTAATCGTGTCTCCATTGATTTTAGTCTGAATATAAGTATTGATGGAATTAACTTCTATGTTTTTTGCAGACAATAACGCACGTTCGCATAACCACTGTTGATTTATGAAATTGCGTTCAATGTTAGGAAATACGCAATTGATTAATTCTTCAACAGATTGTGTCATTTTGCAAAAATCAGGTGGAAACGTAATACAATTTGTTGTTACATCGATTGGCATTTTTCCATTTCCTAAATCCAACAACTGCTTGGAGAATCGAAGTGCTGATGCATCATGTTGCAGTTGCACGCGCATATTTGTTATTAATTTTAATTTGTGAACGTGGCGCCAAAGAACGGATGATTTGAGGCATGCGTTTAGCTCATCAGCTGGTGTTGAACGTGGGATCACTGGCAGTGTTTGGCGGAAATCACCGGATAACAGAATCAGTGCTCCTCCAAATGGACGTGTATTGCTTCTAAAATCTTGTAATGTGCGATCGGGGGCTTCGAATGATTTTTTGTTCGCCATCGTGCATTCATCCCAAACTATGATTTTACATGTTTGCAACACTTTACCCATGCCTGAATTTTTCTTGATGTTGCATGTGGCTGTTTCAGAAAAATGCATATTCAGTGGTAATTTAAGTGCCGAATGCGCAGTTCTGCCACCATCCAAAAGTGTTGCCGCAATGCCGGATGATGCAATGGCCAATGCAATATTGTTTTGCGATCGAACGCTTGCCAAAATCAACGAAATCAAGAAAGTTTTTCCTGTTCCACCGGGTGCATCGAGGAAATACAATCCACCACATTGATTTGTAATTGCTGCTACTATAGTGTCGTACGCCGTTCGTTGCTGCAATTGTAAAAGAGGTAATTTTGCTGCGAGATATGTTTCCAATTCTCGTGTATCGTAATTGCTTTCACGTCGTAGATCTCGGTCGTATACGTCGTTGCCTGATCGAATAGGAGCAATCATACCAACTTGAATGAGTGTCTTGTTGATGATTTCCAAACATTTGTCTTCAAGTAAAATCAAAGCTTCATTGTACATTGCGTCGGAAAAATGCATTGTTGTGTCGTTGGTGATAATACGCAGACGATGCAATATGTCTTCAGTCATATCGTCTTTGAATTTATTCCAAAGTTCTTTCGGGTTTGCTGGGAAGCAAGTTACCAATATAATTGCGAATAATGTGCGAATCTGCCGCGGATGTCTGGTAATCGATGCATCTGCAAGTGTTATTTCCCATTGCGTATCGTCTTCTAACAATTCCAGTTGTTGGCATGCCTCTCGGTAGGTCGCACATATTTGGTTATTCACTGTACGCAACTGCTCAAATGAAGTGGGTCCACGAACATTTTGGGGATGTACAGTGTATAATCTACCCAATGCATCTGTGCTATATAAATGTTGCCATCCTTCAACTGCTTTTCCTTGTTTGCGACGTTGAAATTTTTTCGTTGATTTATTCCACGTATAATAAGTTGGAATTTCAGCATAAAGCAACGCTTTAGCAAACAAATCGTCTCTGCATAAATCGAAAAAAGCAGTTAACGTTGTGGCTGTTGGTGCGGCTGCTCTTTGTTGAACATATTCTTCAGTAAAATACACACGTTGTCCATTTTCAAGGTGCACAGATAAGTGAACAACAGTTGGATGACGCTCGTGTATAGGAAATCCTAAAATTCGCCAAACAGCTTCATTACTGCTGATGTATCGAGCCATTTGATAAAGTTTAACTTCATCATTTTGATTCTGCAATGAAAATACAGCCATATCCGATCCCTTAGTAACGTATTTGCAGATGTATTTAATCGACTTTACCGAATTGCAATATTCCACATTGATGTGTGCTATGTATGTTTTCGAAAGCAATGGACAGTACGGTACAATCCAGCGATTATCAACATCAACATCGTTGTTGCGCACTTTCAATGTAATCGATTGTCCTCCATCATTCGTAGATTTACGACGATAAAGTGGATAACCATCAATGCCAGAGATTGTTTCTTGAATCAATTGTCGTGGATAATTTTTTGTGCACTTTCCATCAGCCATGCATGGTGAATTTGGATTAATAATTCCACACGGACCATGAATCATATTTTTGGTCACTATTGCATGCAAATCTGGATCAATGAGTGGATCAGGTATTTCCGCAGAAATTACATCATCTATGCGATCAGTCATAATTTTTTGAACTAACCAAATTAGAATATGTGCATGTGGTAATCCACGTTTTTGCCATTCAACTGAATACATCCAGCACCGCGTCTCGCCAAAAACACGTGATTTCACAATGAAATCCATGAGTGATTTTAATTTTTGTTTAAATACTCGTGCTGTAATGTCGTGACGATGTGCTGATGTTTGGCCAGGGGACAGTTCAGAAACAATTTCCTCCCACAATGGATTACACGTGAATGTGATGAACAAATCCGGCCGTCCATATGATCGTACATATGTCATTGCGTCTTGTGAATATTCTTGCATATGACGTGGACTGCCTGTGAATGTTGCTGGTAGTACGATAGCTTGTCCTAATTCATTGGGATTGATATCATTCTGATTGTTCATTGCATCACGCAGGTGAAGGTAATCGTCTACTCTTAACTTGGCTTGATTAAATCGTATGTACGCCAAACGTTCAGTTTCAATTTTGGCATACATGTCGACAATGAACTGGTGGAACAATTCGCGGCATTTGAGAATATGATTGTCGCCGTTTTGACGAATCTTTATTCGATGTGCGTAAAAATCCATCGAACTCACTTTCTTATTCGTTGGTTCATCTATAATTTGTAAGAAAATGGGAAAATATTAGCGTTAAATGCATTTATTTGAAGAAGAAATTGTGTAAATAATTTTTCAACGTACTGGTTATTGGATTGACTTGGCGCATTTCAAAGTGATAGCCATCTTCGCCATACGAAAAAATAATTGGATACTGAAGTGCATCATATGAACGATGAGTTTCAGATATTCTATTCATTATCTCGTCCCGGCGACGAATAATTATGTCACGTGGTGCCACTGGTTCACCACGTCATCAAATGTAGGCGCGTTAAAACGACCTGGATGTTGTCCAACTGGCGTTTTATCAGCATGAATATTAATGAAGTGATCATTTGAACAAAATCGGGGATCATCTTTAGCTTGTTTAAAAGTTTTTACCAATTGGTTATTGGCATGAAACATAACTTGCAAATCTGCCACAATTTGATGTTTAGTACCAGAATTGTAATGCCTACGCTGTTGCACTTGGTCGTTATCATTAGCTTCTCCCATGAAGTAAATTTGCAAAAATTTATGTTCTGCATCTGGAATTGGCAACATCGATCCCATTTGATGATATATTTGGCCTTGCACTCGAAATGTTGGCATAAAATTTGCACGAACTACTTTAGTCGCACCGAACGATGTCATTTGAAAACACGAATTGTATTTTCGTATCGTGTTCAAGAAATGTTTTGAATCCCCATTCGTTCCTATAAAGTCCATTAACATTATTTGTAATGAATAAACCGTGTTTTATAATTAGTTTAATTTGATTTACCTGAAAGTAATGACAGTAATGGTTCGGGCGGAGAATGTAGTGCGGGCAACGCGATTTCACCACTTGCACAACACATACCATGCGGCTCATTTTTAAACTTCAATGCAACGCAATGCGTGCACACCTTATCCGTTTTTCCAATGACCACACTTGGATGCTGACTGTACTCGTAGTTTCCATTATATCTAAATGCACAAAGCTCCAAATCTATATGAACAGAGCGACGATATTGAACTTGTCGTGAACGAACTATTTCAATCCTTGCATCTCGTTGCTCGTTAGTTTCAACTGAACGGGATTGAGCTTGTCGTAAACGATCTGCTTCGATTCTCGCTTCCCGTTGTTCGTTAGTTTCAACTAAACGGGATTGAGCTTGTCGTAAACGATCTGCTTCGATTCTCGCTTCCCGTTGTTCGTTAGTTTCAACTAAACGGGGTTGAGCGTGTTGTAAACGATCTGCTTCGATTCTCGCTTCACGTTGTTCGTTAGTTTCAACTAAACGGGATTGAGCGTGTTGTAAACGATCTGCTTCGATTCTCGCTTCACGTTGTTCGTTAGTTTCAACTAAACGGGATTGAGCGTGTTGTAAACGATCTGCTTCGATTCTCGCTTCCCGTTGTTCGTTAGTTTCAACTAAACGGGATTGAGCGTGTTGTAAACGATCTGCTTCGATTCTCGCTTCACGTTGCTCATACGTTTCGGAAGCTCGTATTGCTCTTAACCGACGTGATCCTGCCGTGGATGTACTAATATTTCGTCGCTTTGGTGGCATTAAAAACCAGTTATTGTCTGAAAGAATCGAAAAATGAAATTTCCTTAAATATGTGTTAAAATTGACAACACTCACTTTGAATTCAATTGACTAAAAATTTGTTTTACAGAATAAACTTGTTGAATCTATTGAAACGCTCACGGTGTATTCTTATTGTTGTTGTTGTCGTGTATGCCGCACAATAACGAAATAACAATATCAAAATTAAATTTGTTGTCAAAAGTTACAGCAATAAAATTTTATTATTTTATTTGCCTAGCAAACCAATTAAATTACGCTCACTTTGATTTCAGTTGTCAATTTTTTTTTGACACAATGCACTTATTCAATCAACGAAAACGCTGTCACTATACATATTGTAAAAAAAATATAGCATTTTGTCAAATAAAAGCCGAACCGTAAGTAACAATAATGAAATTGTATCAATTGATTTGCATAGAAAAATGCATTTAAATAACACACACGTTATTGAATTAAAGGTAAAAATTATAAAATATTATCACTGTATTTATGACAGTCACTTTGACAAAATTCACTTGTTGTACACGATGAGTATGCGCAAACATGCGAAATGAGTAGTGCGCACTCGTTCTTTCCATAGCACGCACTCGTTTTTGCATTTATAATGTAGCACGCACTCATTTTGTCAGTAGAACGGAAAAACAAAGTAATTTCTTATTTTCGTTCGATACCGATTTTCATTGGAATCGGAACACAAATGGCAAAATTCGTCCGCCATATTGGACCCGCAATTTTGAAATTATAAGTTTTGACCATAAATTCGTTATTTCCTAACTTAAACCCCCCCCCCCCTACCGTTTGTTATTGGAAGCAGAAAACAATTGGCAAACTCCTACGTCATATTGGCGCGGCCATTTTGAATTTATAAGTTTTGATCATAAATTCGTTATTTGCAATCTTAAAAACATCCAGATACCGAATTTCATTAGAATCGGAATACAATTGACAAAATTAGTCCGTAATATTGGCGCGGCCATTTTGAATTTATAAGTTTTGACCACAAATTCGTTATTTGCGAGCTTAAAAACCTCTAGATACCCATTTTCATTGGAATCGGAATAAAATTGGCGAATTCAACCATATTTCGGCGGCCATTTTGAATTTCGAAAATCTGACTTCCAGGTGCATTTTGAGAGACCCCGACGGACCTTTATGCAAAAATTCAAAGCTCTGCGATGATTTTTAACGAAGCCCTCCATGACAGCGCCATCTAGGAGTAGCTTTAGAAAGTAATAGAATAGCCTATGTTCTTCCCTTTAATGTAAATAGCATATGGTTCAAATTTCATTAAGATCGGTTACACGGTGTAGGAGCCTATTGCGTACAGACAGACAGACAGACAAACATTCAGTTTTATATAGTAGATTATTATAAATTTTATGATATATTAAAATTGTATGATTATCTAACATGTGTGTTTTAATAAATCCTATTAAAAATGCCAGGAATAAGCGACAGAATCTCCTTATATTTTCGTTCTATTTCACTACTTATAAAATCCATCCCCAAACACAAATTTTTTCAGTTCTTGCGAATAACTAGTTATATCACCATTTCTGAGGAAGGGGAAGGCACAGCCCTTCTATCTTGTCTCATCGTTAGTAAAAAAGAAGAAGAAAAAGAATCGAGTAAGGAAGGCCTTCTACTTCCTGGAGAAGTAGTTATATCACTTCTTCTTACCTCTTCTTTTTTCTACTGGGCTACTACCAATGAATAGGGCTCGTTTATACAAATACATAAAGTGTGTAGGTTATTTTTCATTCCGTTGTGTCTTGTGGTATGTGGATTATGTGCACTTGTTTTCTGGTTTTATTTCTAATAATTTAAAATTATATAACGGTATTGAAATACTGATTAATCCATATGAATTATATGATACCGTAAGTTTATTTTTGTATTAATGTAAGTTAGAGTGTAATTAATTTACAAATATTAAAATTAATAGGCATAAACTGCTATACCCCCTGAAAGATGAATACATTTACGGAGCATCGAAAAGGAGAGGACGAAACTTCAGTTTGGAATCATTTTTTGATTGAAAAAAACGGACACGTTGCTAAATGTAAAAAGTGCGCGAAAGAAATAAAGTGTACAGGAGGATCCACAAGTGGCCTTCATACTCACTTAAAAACGATACATGGACTAAATCTTAAAAAGAAATGTGAATCCCCCATGATGTCGAATCAAGTGTTTCTAAACGGCCTAATTTGTTAATAACAAATTATTTTAAAAATAATAAAAACGAAAAACTTTCAGAAGTGCTTGCCCGAATGACAGCTCGCGATGGTTTGTCTTTTAATATTTTTATAAAATCGTATGACATAAGAGAAGGCTTAAAGGCAAGAGGATTCAAAGACATACCAAAATCTGAAATATGGTACTTGAATATATTCAAATTATTAAACAGTCTACAGTGCATGAAATTTCTAGACTGAAATCTGAAGGTAAACGTTTCAGTATCACATTTGACGAATGGACATCTATTCGTAATCGGCGCTACATAAACATTAATGTACATTCTGTTGGAGGAACAATGTGGAATATCGGATTAGTGCGCGCTTACGGATCCGTTCCAGCAGAAAAATTGAAAGATTTTAATTTAGATATATCTAAAGACATAGTTGGAGTAACTACTGACGGTGCGTCGGTTATGGTAAAATTAGGAAAAATTATAGAGGCTGAACATCAACAATGTATGGCACATTGTATAAATTTAGCAATTACTGATGTTTTGTATAAGTCAACTTTGAACCCGATTGTGGATATTGATGTTGTGGAGCAAAATTATAATGATGACGATGTTATTGATGTTGACGATGACGATGATAACAATGACGACGAAGAAGATGGTAATGGAATTATTATAGAGTTAGATGCTAGTATTACTACAAGTAATATAAATATTAGACATACTGGTATATCATCTCTAGTTTCAAAAATTCGGAAAGTAGTGAAAACATTTAAAAATTCACCTTCTAAAAATGATAAATATTTACAAAAGTACGTGAGAGAACAATTAGGTAAAGAAATAGCGCTAAAATTAGATTGCCAAACAAGATGGAACAGTATGTTATTTATGTTAGAAAAATTTGAAGAAATTAAATTTTGTATTCAAAAAGCGCTTAATGACATTAGTTCCGATATTCATTTTTCTGACGAAGAATTTAATTTATTATCTTCAATTATTGTTGCTCTTACTCCTGTAAAATTAACAGTAGATGCATTATGCCGAAAAGATGCAAATCTTTTGACGGCTGACGCTTCTTTAACATTTATGTTAGATACTCTTTCCCAGCAAAAATCTGCAATTGCATTAGAATTATTCGAAGCATTAAAATCTCGAATTTTACTGCGACGAACTGAATTATCACAAATACTTCAGTATCTGCAAAAGGGCTCACAAGATGTTGGAGAAGTATTTAAACGCATATCCAAATTTACAATCATTAAAAAAATTCTAAGCTTAACTAAGCGGCTCACACATGAAAATCTAGAAGATACAGAAGATATGGAAGTTGTGCAAGAAACATCCCTTCCAATATCTTCCCAAATTAGTAATGAAACAGTATTAAAATCTGACAAGGTAAACGTAAACACATTAAAGAAAAAACTACAGGCAGCAATAGACGAAACACTAAATACTTCACCCGTGCCTGCGTTTAAAAAAATTCCAAGTCTGGAACAAAAAATAAAACATGAAATTACCTTTTTTGAAAAAACAGGAACAAAAGGAACGTATTTACAAAATGTGTATGATTTCTTAATGACAATAGTGCCGACAAGTGTAGAATCAGAAAGAGCTTTTTCGGCGGCTGGTTATATTTGTACGAAAATTCGGTCCTCACTTGATGATGAAACGATTGATTGTTTATGTTTTTTTAGAGCATACTTTAATAAACAAAACGCAAGTTATTAATATTATTTCATAAATACTTTCAATTTAATTATATTTTTTGCTTCTTTAATTATATAATGCCATACGAGCCTATTATGTGTTAAATGTAACATAGAATTTAATATGTACTTTTTTTTACTTTACCGTTTTTTTGTATCTATCTATTCCTACTCTTTATGTAATAAAATAAATAATAAATAGTAAATTTTTTATTAATAATACCGGTTTTAATAATATTTCAAATTTCAAATATCAAATACCGGTATTTAGATTTTAGTTCGGTATTGTAAGCCCTATCCATACCCCTTCGCCTATATTCTCCGTTGCGTCTCGCGTCACACCGATTCCTAAAAATTCACTCTCATAATATTTTCAAAACGCGCCTAAAGAAGTATAACTTCAAAAATTAGCTTTAATTTGTTATATAACTTAAGAGGATACGTTATGAAAGTTTATCTTTAACAGAGCTTACACTTGGCTTAAAAATACTTGCGGCCATATTTTTATAGGCAGCCCGGCATAAATATATTTCTCTATTTAGAACTATAAATAAAAATTGTATTTTGATTAAAAAACAGATGAGTGCAGAAATTTGCAGCCGGATCTTGTACTATTACTATTTTCCGCTCATGAATAATCCAAATCCATCAAAACTTATCAAAATAATAGGTTTATTCAAAATTAAATAAAACGAGAGGATTTCATTCAAAGTAAGCTTCTAAAGGACGTGTTTTCCTAATGAAGGATGTATTACAATAAAAGAAATATTCTTTGAAAACATTTCTTTATAATGCAGTTATATATTTTTTATTTAATTTAAGAGCATTTAGCCATTTTCAAAGGCTGGTTTTTTAAATCCAAAAATTCATTAATATATATATATATATAAAAGTGAGTGTTTGTGTATGTGTGTAAATGTTTTATAAACTCAGAAACCCCTAATCCGATTGGCAAGAAATTTTGTATATAGGGGTTTTCGGGTAGGGCGAGTATTCCTACGCGGTATATTTTGCTCTATCTCGAACTCTTCGGGTAGCTGTAATCCGAAAATTTTGTATGGCAGGTACTCTTCCAATCACTGATAAAGAGCTCAGATCCATTTCATTTTGGTTTTTTCCCGCGCAAAATACGATTGCCAAAGTTTCAGATCGATCCGGGGTGATTTACGGGTAGTTGCTGTACAATTTTGTTGGTAAATGTCGATTTTTCGCCAAGGACGCGCTTCTCTGAACTTAGATTGAAGTAACTTCGGCTGAATGTACGCGATTTTAGCAATCTGTGACTTAAATAAAAGGTTTCGAAACAAAAAAGTCAACAAATTAAATAATCGGATGCTCATCACTTTTACTTTTTGAGCCGTGGCACCTGGAAATTTACCTAGATTTCAGGGTGCTTGATTTTTCAAAATACAATAATTTTGCATGGCACATATTTTTAACTTCCCAGTAGGAAGTTATTGTAATCGGTCCGAAATTTTCAATGTATTTACCCATTTCAATGTCCCAGTAGCATTTTAAGCAAAAATTTGAGAAGAAATATGTGTGTGTGCGTACGTATGTGGTCACTTTTTCCTGCACGATTTCGCGAGAACCAAATAACATATCGACTTCGTTGAGATTCCGTTCGAAGCGTGTTCAAGGAAATATAATCTGAAAAGATTTTCATAAAAATCGGTCGAGCCGTTTTTTTGTTTGAACGAATTAAGTGATTTTTGTACCAGCACGATTTCGCGCGAACCAAAAAAGATATAGACTTCGTTAAGGTGCCGTTCGAAGCGTATTAAAGGACATATGAATTTAAAAGAGTTTCATAAAAATCGGTCGAGCTCTTTTTTTGTTTGAACGACTTAAGTGATTTTTGTCCCAGCACGATTTCGCGAGAACCAAAAAAGATATCGACTTCGTTAAGGTGCCGTTCGAAGCGTGTTAAAGGACATATGATCTAAAAAGATTTTCATAAAAATCGGTCAAGCCCTTTTTTTGTTTGAACGACTTAAGTGATTTTTGTCCCAGCACGATTTTGCGCGAAGCAAAAAAGATACCGACTTCGTTGAGGTGCCGTTCAAAGCGTGTTAAAGGAAATATGATCTGAAAAGATTTTCATTAAAATCGGTCTAGTCGTTTTTTTGTTTGAACGAAGTTCGTGATTTTTGTACCTGCCCAATATCACGCAAACCAAATATGATACCGACTCCGTTGAAGTGCCGATCGAAGTGTATTAACGAAGATATGATCTGAAAAATTATCATAACATTCGGTCAAGGCGTTTTTGGGTTTAAATGAAGACACTTCGGCAAGTGTGCCAAGTAACTTAAATTAATTAGTTTTGCTACTGTCTAATATACTTGTTGGAATGAAACCCGTTCCAAATGAGGTTAACTTTTATGGATTCAGCCGAGCAATAGCTTCCCACGAAATTTTCAATCATTTGTCCATTTTCTGCCATACATCTGCCTACTCACACTTCACGAATAGGTGATTTATCGTGACTAAGTATTTTGTAACGTAACGTCCGCATGAGTTGTTAAAGAATTAGCAGAGTGGTCATTATTTTGGTAGATCGTAACTCCAATAGCTGCAACTTCAGAACCCTTAAATTTAACAATACACTTTTGGAATAACAACATATTCTTCCAAGTGTCACTGTTAAAAGTAATACATTAATTTTGTTTACAACTTCGTCATCCTAATCTTGTAAATACGAACATATCATTTGAACCTAGCGAAAGTATTGATAAACAAATGTGACAAATGTCATGTACGAATGTGTATATTGTATTCTAGGTAAATTTTATTAAAGGGATTTGTTGGTGGGAATAAATGTAAATAAGAACGAAGCTATTAAATGTATTGTTTGTTTTTTTGTTTAAATGACAAAAATCAATTACATATTTTTAGAAGTTTGAAGATTTTGTTTTTTCAGGTCTGCCTTTTCGGTTTCTACCACGTACTTTGCAAAAGTTAGTAAAAACCGTGAGTTTTGTTCGAATTTTGGTTTTGTTTTGATTTATAACAATGATTTCCGCAATGTGTTTATTTTGCAGATTTGGGAAAGTTTTATTTTGATCAAAGAGCAAGCAAATTATTGCGTTTTACAAGGATTTCAAAATGTAAAATATCATATCATGAACAAATTTAAAAATATGAAAAGTGGAAATTATTGCTTTATGGGTATTTGTGGCCATTCTCACTTAATAGTGCAGCCAATACAAGAATTCTATCTTAGGCACTAGAAAAAAAAAACCAAATAACTTGAATTTTTCTTATCTTTATTATGATGTTCTACTGACATCCTGGAAAGTATCCTAGCTTCAGCGGTCACGTTTTCTTTTCTTGGGGTAAATTTTAACTCGACGCAATTAATATCGACAACCATTTTATTCGTAAAACGTGCGGGAAAGTTGCGGTGTCCCTCTAATACTAGTATTTTGTTGAAAATAAATACTCCTTTCCACACCACCGCGCGTTTTTTTAAAGTGGTTTCCCCAGTAAGCCTAATCCACAAAAAAAATTTCGGCGTTACATCCCTGACAGGCATTTATTTAGTCTTCGTAGAGTAAATCCGACATAAAATTGTATTTTTTAAAAGCAATTCTCCAATTTGCTATTCACGCTAGTTCCTACTCCTAAGAATTTGAGGTAACAACTTTCCCTTTTAGAATTGTATAATTTTTTGCTTGGAATAGTTTTTAAATGAGCTCTTATCTTTAAATTGAAGTGAATGCCACAAACAAAAGAATGAGGATCAAATTTGTTTGTGGTGATCGTAACATTCATTTTAGCTAACCAGTGGGAAAAATCAGATTTTTTACTTATTGTATCCATACAATGTTCAATTATTTTGCTTTTCAAACCTTTTATTTCAGGCGTATTCTGATCAAAAGTGAAGATTTCTATAAAGATTATACAAATATTAAAAAAATAATCTGTAGGATTTTTAAGTGCACCAAAATCGGTACTTTTTGAATAATTTTTAAAATAAACTTTCCGAAGGTTTTGAATACTTAACAGTTTCGTTTGGATTTCTCATAATCTTATGGCATAACAAACACTTTTCCTTTTTTGAAAGCGGTCAATTATGAACCCTACAAACTACCTTAAAGAAGTTTCTTCGACAGGAATCGAATCTTCATTTGCCTCATATTCCAACAAATCAATTGACTCGATTATATTGCTAACTTCGTGGCCCTCATTAGTGACATCACCAATCGTCCGATCCTCTACAGTAAAAATACAATGATCGTCATTGTTTGCTGTAGAGACAGCGACATGCGCCTGTGCGCGTATTGAAATTAAGCTGGCCTGGCTTTAATCTACGGCATTTATTAAATCCGCAAACATGAGATTCAATTTAAACAACTTGTTTTTTAAATTATATTTATTAATGTATTTTTTACACAAATAATCCGATCGCACTTAAGGTAACTTATTTTTATTTATACTTATTTAAGTTTTTAGCTACACAAATGATGCGCTTCTGATGGCTGTTACAATCAAAGTGAAATGGAGACGGACTCACACACAGGTTCCGTTTTTACATTAAGACAAGGAGGGGGCGTCGGTGTAAACGTGGCGATTGACGCGAACAGTCATTATTATTTATGGTTTTGCCATCACTAAATGAGTCAATAGCTATAAATTGCTGACTATCTTCGTCACAATTCTTCCTATGGGAAGATATAGACAAAATTTTGTTCGATATAATTTTGCAAATAATACTATAGAAATTATATAAAGATGGGTTGTTACTGAAGCCCCCTCTTAATCGTACTAAGGAAAGTAGGTTTTCAATTGGGTCTTGGTTAAATTTCGATGTCAGAACGAAATGTTTATTGGGAAACTCGTTTAATATTTCATCAGTTAAAAGAATAATGGATTTTAGAGTCAAAATCAATCCCACAATCTAAAATGTTTTGTTTTTGTTCTCAAATGAAATTGATTGGATGTAATGTAGCATTTTAGAAAGATATTTCCATGGAATATTTGTTTGAGTTAATCCACACTTATACCAATTTCTACTAAAATGTTCTTGACTATTGAGACAATAGAACAATTGATTGAGAACGTAAATGTAGCTGATGAAACATTAGGGCTAAGCAAATTTAATTCCAAAGCAGTTTTAAGGGCAGCACAAACTGTGTTACTTAAAACTTGAAGAGCATCGAACATTGCAAAAAAAAATTCGATTATTATAATAAAGAAAAGGGTCCTTTTCCGTTACTCCGAGAGAACTTATTCAACTGTGATTGTTAGAAGCCTGATCTGAGGTTATATTTCGGATTTTAAGCCCAAGTTCACAACAGTAGTCGAAATTCAACTTCACTTTTTCGGCTAATACTTTACTGTTAATGGGTTTATCGGTGGCAAAAAAACTAATAATAAATTTCCAATTAGAAAATAAACCTCGGACCATAAAAACAGAAACATACTTTGATGGTTCTTTATTTCTAAAATCACCTGTATTTACAAAACCAACTATTTCATCTGTTACCTGATCATATGTTAACTCTCTTCTAATATTAATTTCATCGAATATTAACACAGCTTGCCTCATTTCTTCATCCCAATATGAAACAATCTTCTTAAGGTTTTCTGTAACCATGTTATTAAAACCAAGTTGAATATTTTTAATTAGTTGCCAACGATGCAGAGGCCAGAGATGGTAAATTTATGTTTAAATTATCTTTAAAATACCTGTAAGTTGTAGGAGATTTGTAATGGAAATTCAAAGCTAACCGATCTTTCTTCATAACTCCATCTTTTTTTATTTTTCTTGTTCATAGTATCATAGTGCAAAAAGTTCTTGAATTTTTAGTCACATCGCTGTTTTGCATTGATACCGGCACAACACAAAAAATTTCAAATTTCGTTTTATTGTATAGGATATATATGCAATTTCTGTCTACTTTCATCCTGTAAAATGACGTATTTTTAATTCTGTAAGTTTTTGTCAGATAGCGTCTTGATGTTTGAATGAAATTTTCTGAAATAACGGCACAACTCAAAAAAGGGTAGTGAAATCTAGGGTGACTGCGGTTTTCTGGTGTGATTTTATAAATTTATCGAAAAGCGCCATAATTAATTAATAATTGCATAGCATAATAACTACTAATAACTCATAAAAACTAACTAATAAAAATAAATAAAGTTTCTATTATTCAGCATTTTTCCATAACGTAAATCTTAAAGTCTTTCCTGTAAAATTGCACTTTTTTTGAGTTATATGGAGCGGAGGCAATTAAAGAAGTTAGCGGTCTTTTGACTATTCTACTGAGATAGTTATTTCGACATATCCTTCCTTCTAGGTTCACCTTCTTAGTTCTATTTTCTTTGCTGCTGCTCTTCAACTTTTCTATAAGTTTTTTATATTTACTTAATAAATTTTTATATTTTGAGCGGTAGAAATTTACCGATTTCGCCGATTTTTGACAAAATGAACAGGACAATTGGATTTCGACAGATAGTTGTTACCTCAAATTCTTAGGAGTAGAAGCGTGAATAACAAATTGGAGAATTGCTTTTAAAAAATACAATTTTATGTCGGATTTACTCAACGAAGACTAAATGCCTGTAAGCGATGTAAAGCCGAAATTTTTTTTGTGGATTAGGCTTACTGGGGAAACCACTTTAAAAAACGCGCGGTGGTGTGGAAAGGAGTATTTATTTTCAACAAAATACTAGTATTAGAGGGACACCGCAACTTTCCCGCACGTTTTACGAATAAAATGGTTGTCGATATTAATTGCGTCGAGTTAAAATTTACCCCAAGAAAAGAAAACGTGACCGCTGAAGCTAGGATACTTTCCAGGATGTCAGTAGAACATCATAATAAAGATAAGAAAAATTCAAGTTATTTGGATTTTTTTCTAGTGCCTAAGATAGAATTCTTGTATTGGCTGCACTATTAAGTGAGAATGGCCACAAATACCCATAAAGCAATAATTTCCACTTTTCATATTTTTAAATTTGTTCATGATATGATATTTTACATTTTGAAATCCTTGTAAAACGCAATAATTTGCTTGCTCTTTGATCAAAATAAAACTTTCCCAAAGCTGCAAAATAAACACATCGCGGAAATCATTGTTATAAATCAAAACAAAACCAAAATTCGAACAAAACTCACGGTTTTTACTAACTTTTGCAAAGTACGTGGTAGAAACCGAAAAGGCAGACCTGAAAAAACAAAATCTTCAAACTTCTAAAAATATGTAATTGATTTTTGTCATTTAAACAAAAAAACAAACAATACATTTAATAGCTTCCTTCTTATTTACATTTATTTCCACCAACAAATCCCTTTAATAAAATTTACCTAGAATACAATATACACCTTCGTACATGCCGATATTTCATAAATGAGAAAACCTGTAAAAAAGAAGCGCAAACGCGAATAGCTCTACAAGAACCATGCTCGCATGCATCGCTAACGCTTTCCTTCCGATTTACTCTCTTCAGATAAGATTTACTCAAATATCTTGACAGTGCCACCGAAAATAAAGATTTAGCGGGGGCAGCTTTCGCTTGGAGGAAATGGAATATCTTTCGTTTTATTTGGCTATGATTATACGCAACTGTGACGAAATTTTCAATGAAGCTTTAATACTGATTGAGGACTTATGTATGTATCAATCAGCAACAAAGTTCTTGCTTAACTTGGAATGCCAAAATCTACCCGAGGGAGAAATGCTGTGCAAGACAGAGACTTGGTGCGAGAACAGAAATTCAACGTAATGCGGCGTTCACATCGCCTCGAAAACACGTGTTTTTTTGTCAAAACTTTGCGTTTTGGGCAAAAACACAATCGAAAGCAAGTGTTTTCCCATACAAATTGAAAACAACTTGGGAAAGTCTAGTACAGTAATGTTTATCGAGTAGACGTGTTTCTGGTAGCTCCCATATATTACTATTTTCCGTAGTTGTTTTCCTAAATTAAAAACAAAATTTTATTATTTCCGACGCTGTTAATATTTCTCTGTCGGTGCAAATTGCTATCCGTATTAAAATCCAAGTGTTTGGGCACTCTCAGTAATGCAGGTTGCGTGCGCAATTGACTTATTCAGCAACACACTTCCATTGCTGAATAAGTCAATTGCGCACGCAACCTGCATTACTGAAAGTGCCCTTTCTTATAAAATCAACATGCCTAAATCTCAACAATCAAGACCAAACCTAAGGAAACTTGCTGAAACTGTGAATAATGGTTATGACACACATGAGGTATCGATACCGCGGTATTGCACATACCTAGTTTATACCACATGTCTGTCACCCTTTACCCAGTTCATACCCAGGCAAACAAGTGGGTATAAACTGGGTATCGATACCAACAAAATTTTGGTGGTATGAAGTGGGTATACGTTCTTTTCACTGCACGCAGCGCCACCTGTGTGCGAAAATCGAACAAAAACTTACACGTTATATATTTTGTACCTTCAAGAATTTCAAAATAAAAAAGAAGAACACTAAAAACGGTCGTCATTTGTCGTTGAAAGTAGATAGAATTTTTTGGATAAAAATGGACGAAAAAACTCCAGCAAATAAAAGGCGCCGGATTTTAAGTAATGTAGAGACAACTTTCGTAATAGAGGCATGGAGAAACCATATAAAAGACCTTCGTGGGAATAAACGAAACAATTATGTATACATTAATATGAAAAAGGGGTTACTTGAAAATTTTAGCGCAAATTTATCTACGGAAGAGATAAAAACGAGGATAAGAAATCTCACTAAAAAATTTAGGTTTGTTTATTGTTTATTATAGGTATGCTATACATATAAAACTCATTTTTAATTACAGAATAGAAGTATTAAAAACAGGAAAATCTGGAGGGGCCGTAAAGGAATTTAATGGGCATCATAAGAGTAATAGAGGAAACCAGTTGATGGAAGAGTCCATTTATATGGACACCTTGGGTAATAAAATGTTTTAATTTATGAATTAATAATTCGGAATTTATTATATCAAATTTTACAATATATTTTTAAATTATTTTGCTAATGTATATTTATATTTTTCAAGATGATGACCCCTTGGTGGGGACCGTTCAACAGGAGGATGAAAGTAATAATGAAGGGTCGGCATCTACACCCTCACTGCCTCGCGTTCTAGAAAAAAGAAAAATTCTTCTTTTGAACGAATGGTATCTATTGCCGAGGAAGAAATGTCTACATTTAAAACCTATTGTGTCGAGGCAAAAAATGTTGACCTTCTTCATTTAGAAGAAGTAAAAAAAATAAATCAATTGATGGAGGTTAACAATCGCCTCCAGGAAAAATTAATTAATTTAATAATTAAGAAGGAAGTTAATAATAAATAAAAATATGTTTAAATAAATTAATTTTTTAAAGACATTGTTTATATGTAGGTACTTACTAAAGAGTTCCAGTATAGCGTTGCGAATTATATTTCCTGAAGGTTCTGTATTCCCTGCTACGACTGTTCTATGCGGCTGAAATCGGCTCCCTCTCTAATTCTATTATCCAGTTCTTGTTTATATTGTCGTTTCTTTCGTTGCAGACATTTTGTAGGCCACAACAGGCTTTAATTATAACAGGTGCATTATCAATGTGGACCTCCAGGCCTTTTCCCAGTCTACGAAATCGTGCTTTCAAATGACCGAATGAATTTTCAACAACGCGTCTACATTTTGATAAACGTACATTGAAACGCTTTTGATCTTCTGATTGATCCGCGTGAAACGGAAAAGGCTTCATTAAATAAAGAGCCAATCGAAATGCTGAATCCCCGATTAATAAAAGCGGCACTCGCACTCCTTCTATATTTCGGCTATTTGATTCGAAAATAGGATTAATTGTATGTTGTTGTTTCAGTAATGAATTTTCGAATATTGTTGAATTATTACTCCTTCCAGGAATACCAACATTTATGAAAGTAAAACGATATATGTGATCCACTGCTGCAAACAAAACCGTAGAATGCCACCCTTTGAAATTGTAATAGTGGACTGCCTCTTCTTTTGGTGGATTAATTTCAATATGGCATCCGTCTATCGCTCCAAAGCATTGTGGGAAATCCAATTTTTCGAAGCCGGTTACCACTTCATTAATTTTGTCTTGTGAAGGCGGGTAAATATTTAAAAATTTGGACTGGAAAACCTCCCACACTTTTTTTGAAAATTGTAAAACAATTTCACCCACTGTCGTCCTGCCGACCCCAAATAAATGCGATTGTATTCGTTTTCGAAGAGGAATTGCCGATCGCCATGTTGTGTCCAGCTTTGTCATCATTTTTAAGTGCGAGCAAGGAAATTCCATTGAGGATCGTCGACACGAAAATATAATTTAAATTTTCCATCGTCAAATTACCGCACCCCCTTCTCTCAAAAATCTGACTTTTCAACCTAAAAAGGACGGAATTAATCTTTTATCCTTAATCCACTCTTTGTGTATTGGTTTTAAACAAACTTTAGACCAAAACTTTCTTCGTTTTATGCGAGGCTGTACTCTAATCAAACACAACCGCCTCAACATTTTCCATCTCAACCAGGATCTGATAACAAGATATCTCATCTTTTTTCTTTTTAGTTCCAAATTTTAAGTTCGCCTCAGACCCAGTTTTATTTCTTCTTGTTTGGAAAGGAATAAAGCAATTAAATGTTGCATCTCCATATCAAATTCAATCTTTAACTTAACACCACTTAAAACTTTAAATTTCACAAAATTCACTCTGAAAAATTTCGAATCTGAAAATTTTTCCAGCTATTGACAAACGTCAAATTATACCCTCGTTCATGTGTGTCAGGGGTTCCTCAATACCCCGGTATTCGCCATATCGTGGTATCGATACCCCTTGTGTGTCATAAGCATAATAGACGGAGAGGTAGAGACGAGTTTTGAAACCCATCTGAAACCCTTCCAATTTTGTTTTTAATATGTAGAGGTAAGACCGTCGCAACTACAGGCCTGGAAGCAGCCGGGCCGACTAACACTAACATAGCTGAAGTCGGGCCTAAAATCTTCTGACAGTTGTGGAATTAACATGGCCGAAGCCGTACGAAGCAATTTTTTAACTTTGTTTTTGCACTAAAAAGTGGTAAAATATTGTATATCATAACTTTTTGGTGCACATGGATTATCTGTGATTAGTGCTTTAGTGATTTAATAAAAAAAATTAAAAAGAAGTGAGTGGTTAAGTGTATTTGAAGAGTGTTATTAGGTGACCATTTCTGTTTACATTCGCGGTGGTTTTTTCGTGTTAATTTTCCCTAAATGTTGAATTTGTGTAGTGATATAATAAAATTGCTTTTTAAGTAATTAAAGACTATTATAGAATAGTTTTTAAAAACATAAGTGCAGAAAAATGTGAAAGAAAAGTGAAAAAGTTATTTTTATTCATCTTGTGTGGTAGTACTTGCACTTATGTTTTTAATAACTCTTCTATAATAATTTTTAACTACTTTAAATTCACTTTTAATTCCATTACTATACAAATTCAACATTTTTTTCCAAAACAAAACAAAAATGGTCACTTAATCAATTAACACTCTTAAAATACACTTAACCACTCATTTTTTTTAATTTATGGACTCAGATAACTAAATAATTTAACACTGACAATCCGTGTGCAGTAAAAAGGGATAAAATACAATATTTTACCATTTCAACCATTTTATACTTTTTAGTTCATTAACGCATATTTAAAAACTTTCTTAACCCTTTGAGTACCGGAGATTTTTTCCATGCATATGCGAAAAATACCGGAGTTTTTTTTTTAATGTGAAAGTCAAAGTGGACGGCTGCTGATAGGCTTTGATTAGACGAAGAAAAAATCGTATGGGTGGGTGGGCGGAGTCGCAACTATTTAGCCGCTAGGTCGTTTTCAAGTTTTTTTGTTCGGGTTTTACATATCATATCGCAGTTTTGAAACCGTATAACTTATTTACATGAATATGGTAGCAGTGTACGCAGAATACTCCCACCTACTTACAATTGTAAAAGGGACGGTTCCACCCTACCAATTTACAGAGTTATGAGTCGTGAAAATCAAAATTTTATTTTTTTAAGCTAAAATTTCACCTTCAACAACCTTTTCACCATACGTAGTTAACTTATAATTTTTATTTCAAAATTAGATGGCTTCGAAAATTGCCTATGAATAATATCCCTATAATTTTTATGCTACGGCCTTTACTTTTGAGGTTATAAGCAATTTTGATGGTAAAATTGGCTTTATTTGGTACTGTTCGACATAAGCTTTGGTGAAAAATACTAAAAGTTGACAACTCATAATTCTGCGAGTAGGTAGAGTAGAAATGTCTCTTTTACAATTTTGGATAGGTAGGAGTATTCTTTGTACACTGCTGCTTTATTCATCGATATAGGTTATAGATAGGGTTACAAAAATACAGGGTGCTATGTAAAACGCTACCAAAAAAATTTAAAATTGCCCTAGCGGCAAAATTTTTACGTCCCCCCACTTACGATTTGTTGTTCGTCTAACCAAAACCTATAAACAGCCGGCCGCTTTGTAAACTTAGTCTATACACCCTTTATATAAAAAGATACTTTTTTGCCTTGAATTTTTTTAACCCATATTTTAAAGCACGTTCTAGGGAGCGGGTATGCACGCTACCGCTACAGGCATGACAATCTAAAAATAGGCACGGCGCTGAAGGTATGCATGCTCCTGCTACAGGCATGAACATCTATAAATGCACCCGCAACGGAATAGACCATTCCAAACGCGAGTGTCTTTTTACCAAGCAGTCCCCAACTAAGTACTACCACGTCCAATGCCGCTTGACCTTCGCAATCGAACGAGAATCGATGTACTGATCATGCTCATGGAAGCCTTTATGGTAACCAAGTAACCCGTTTTCTTCGTTGGTCTAGAATAAGTGTGACCGTTTGGGTGCCACACAGGCGATTTGACGCTTTGCGGGTGTTCTGGTTGTAGGCCAGGAGCCTCCCAAATGTTGCAGATGAGTTCGTGTAAGATTCTTAAGAGTTTCGGTTCTCCTTCGTTTATCAACTCAGCTGCCACTCCATCGACGCCTGGGGATTTGTTGAATTTTTGCCTTTCTACAACTTCACGAAGTCAGTGTCGGCGGCTCTATTGAAATACTATCTTGAGGTACAAACACCTCCGTCTGTGTATGCTCTTTTATTATGGGGATTGGATTCAATAACTTTTGAAAATATTCTCTCCACCTTTCTTTTATCCTATAAGGGTTTACTAATAGGGTAAATTCAAAAACTCATCATAGCCACATCACTGCAGGATTCAGCTACAAACTTCCAATTACTGAATTTTGCAGTGATGCAGGGTTGCAGAGTTTTTGAATTTACCCATAGGTTCGCATTTATGTCTCTGCAGATATCCGCTATTGGTTGAAATTTATTGCTGATATATGATTCTCCGTTCATTGAAGTCTTCCTGCATCTGTAAGATCCTTTGTTTAGATATTCTCTCTTTTTCGTTCTGTACAGCTTGTCTGTGGTTCTTCTTTTTAGCATGAAGACTTCCATCCTAGCTCTTGTGGGGAGCCTTGCGGTGGCTCTGGCTTCTTTCTTCAATTTCAGGCCTTCAGTCCTGCTCGAACCAGTCAATAGTGCCTCTTCTGCTGCCCTTATGTTCGCGGACTCCTTCTCGTACTTGAATGTGTTTACCCTCTCTGTGTCTTTTGGTCGTTACCCGTGTTCTAAATTTCACTTTGACTAGATAGTGGTCCGAGCAACAGCACGCTACCCTCATTTTTCTTACTTCCAATATACCCGTGGTTCCTTTCCTACCAATTTGGACATGGTCAATTTCATTATTTGTTACCCCGTCTGGTGACTGTCACGTCTTATGAATATTTTTGTGCGAGAACATTGTTGAACTTACTACCATCGATTTCGAGCTAGCGAGACGCCTCCTCCTTCAGTACCCTCCAGACTCTTATCAACATATCCTCTTCTGTATTGCTTCCTTCTAACCAAGCTTTTTACTAGACATTGCATAATGACGAGTACGACATGATAGACTGGTAGTCCTAAGCTTGGACTTTCGCATAACAAAAAAGAAAAGATGGACAAATCTATAAATTTACAATTATCTGCATATGCAAATAGGTTATAGGGCTACAAAAATGGATGGTGATATGTAAAACTCTACCAAAAAAATTTAAAAAAGCTCTAGCGGCTAAACCGTTACGACCCCCCCCCCCCTGGCCCCCACCACCCCCCACCCATAAGATTTTTCGGTCGCCTATCCATAACCTATCCACAACCGTGGACTTGTAACTTTAGTATAACACATAATTCTTCATAAGCAAAAATCAAAAATTGAAATCATTTTCAAGTACTTGAAAAAATACGTAATCGCGTGTGATTTAATACATCATTAGCACTAGCCAGTATGTAAACTTGGTTCTATTTAATTTAGGAACACAGCCCGAATTATTCTTACTGCGCAAAAATGTTTATTTTCGCAATTTATTGAGAAAAATTTAAGAGGAGCGCGATAGCGCTTCCGGGTTTTTTCGCATATGCATGAAGGAGCGCGATCGCGCTCCCCGGTATTCAAAGGGTTAATATTTAATATATTTATGCCCGGTTTCACAGTGTCGATTTGAACTTTCGCTCAGCTGAACCTGAGCAGTAATTTTGAGCTTTAGCTCAAGTCAAAACTATTTCACAATTTGTTTTTGTGCTCAGTTCAGCTGAACTTAGTTCAGTGGATTTTGCAGGCCACTGTGGTTGAATCAGTTGCGGAAATTTTTGTTTTTGGTTGATAAATTGTGTGATTTTTCTAGTTTTTTATCTTCAGTTGCAAGGATTTTTGAAAAGATATGGCCCCTATTTCTATAAGAACAAGTACGACGAAAGTAGACATCCTTATCGTACTTCTGAGCTCACCTCAAAGTTTCGGATAATTTTCCATTGTGGGGAACTCTCCATTTGGAATTGTTATATGGAGCGTTTATCAATATTATTATTTTGTCAGGTAAAAGGGGGATCGTAATCCAGGAAACTGGTCCACTATGATTCTCAAGGTGTTCATAGGGTATATGCAGAAGCGGCCCTTTCTGAATCCAGCTCGCTTCTAAGCGTTCGGTACCATAAGTTTTCTCCAGGTTCCTGTGAAAATGAAGCATTCAAAGCGGCAAGAAAAAATCTCTCCATCTTTAGAGTTACACAGCAGCCTTCTATCTGCACGGTATGCTTTGTAATAGAATGCTCTCTTCTCTTTACAATTGAAAAATCAAACTTCAAACTTATAATTAAAATCAATAAATAAACACAAGTTCACTGTGATTTCTCTAACACTAATGACATTACTCTCACTTATATCCTGAGCTTTGGCTTAAGTTCCCAAATTTAGTCGTTCAGTTCAAATCAATTTTGAACCAAGTTCAACAGTTGAACCACTACTGTGAAACAGTAAAATGAGTTGAACGAAAGCTCAAGGCTGAGCGAAAGCTTAAGTGAACACTGTGAAACCGGGCATTAGTTTATCTAATAAGAGCTTGTTTTTTTTATTTTTTCTTATTTTTTATTTTTAATTGTATGTTCTTCAGTTTTTTTCACTCCTTTTATTAATTAGGGGCCCGAAGCAGCACTACTTTCTGACCCCGACCAAACGTCTAATATCTGTTCTAATTTGAATCTGTAAAGAAAAAGGCAGTCCGCCACTTTGTGGTGGCCGCCATATTGGATTTAAAAAGACATCACATAGCTTACTGTATTCTACTCGTCACACTCTTTCATTTGATGCCAATGTCGGGGGGCTGTAAAGAAAAAGGTGATCCGCCATTTTGTGGTGGTCGCCATATTGGATTTAAAATGTCGTCACAAAGCTTACTGTATTCTACTCGTCATACTCTTTCATTTGATACCCATGTCGGGAGCGTAGTAAAGAAAATAGTACTCCACTATTTTATAGTGGTCGCCATATTGGATGTATACCTTAAAATTGAATATACTATATTGCATTGTCTTCATAACCAAAGGTGTGTGCCAAATTTGTGCATCACCGGATATCGGGAAGTGGTCGAAAAGCCGATCGCAAGATTTATTTACATTTCACGAGCAGATTTTAGCTTTCACCCTCCCATCCCCCAGCCGTGCACCAACTAGGTTGTCAGTCATTGTCAAAAACGGCTCCCCCACATCCCTCTACATATTAAAAACAAAATTGGAAGGGTTACATATGGGTTTCAAAACTCGTCTCTGTCTCTAATAACCCAAATCCAGCTAGGACTATTACTCCTGAGCCATCGGTCAGTAAGCGCAATAATGATAGCAGCAGCAGAACTCCGAGATCGACATCAATAGCTGCCTCCGAAAACAACCTTGAAGTGCTCGAGAAAAGGCTTTTGTTAAGCTTCAACAGAATGCTGGATGAGCAATCTTCCGTTTTTGACGATCATCTAAGACAATTAGAGACGCGCTTAAACACAAAAATTTATGAGATTGGGGCTACGTAGACTAGTCATGATTACTATGTAGTAAAACCGACTTTTAAGAAGAGAGAAGTGAAGAGGTGGCATACTCTGTTTTCTGCAAAGTCTATTCATAACACGGAGTTCAAAAAAAAATGCAACAGAATGGAGATACTGTAATTTGAAGCCGCTAAGGAAACAGTAAAATATACGATTATTGCAGATGGTGGTTATGTGTAGCGGAATATCCCCAAGTATTAACGCATGTGGCCTTAGCTCACCGTTACTTCGATTTAGGTTATTGGCTAAACATTCAATAAATATTTGTAATAACTAATTTGTTTTATTCATTCACTTTACAATCTATTTAACATTTTTAGGTTTAATACTATCAAAAAAAACTCTTTATTTTCCCAACAATTCTAAATTAACTTCAAATTTCTTCTCTTAAAACTACCGAACCAAATTTTTATTTAAATTCAAATTTTAACTATTTTCGATAAAAACCAAATTTTCTTCCTTTTTTTAAAAAACTACCAAACCAAAATTTTCCCTTAAATTCAAATTGTACTGTTTTCGATTAAAATCAATATCTCTATAAAAAAAAAAAAACAAATGTTAACATAAAATGCGAGCTCATATCCTTCAACCAAAATACAATCCCACGTTGCACCACAGAAAATAATATTCCACGAGGGACAAATTGCATATCAAAACTTAATAACCCGAAGGTCATGACATGACTAAGTTCCCTACAATTTTTTAGTGTTCAATGCGCGCGAACGAATGCCTTGAGCTAGTTGATGCCTCTGTTTAAATAGGGTCTCCAGGTCCTGAGTCGATTGGCAGTGCACCCATAAATTATATGTTGATATGCAGCGTTCCCATAAATTTGAACATATTTTTTTTTGTTGCAGATGTTGATAATTTTGGCATTAAAAAATTTCTAAATTTTTCCTTTCTCACAATTCATTATTAGGTTTTACTTAAAGTCCTTTATTTTCATAAAATTTTAGTTTTATTGTAGTTGCCATAAATTATAGATAATGTCGTCCTCGGGTTTCATTACCGATTTGTAAAAAGGATTTTATATCCCCTTTTAATATTTTTTGTCTCCCTCCCACTCATTGGGTAAATGTAAATATTTAAATAATTAAAATTCCCTTCAAGGGATTAATTTTCGCGTTTACCTGGCATTGCTGCCCTTTGCCTATATGTTTTGCCAGCTGATTCGCGATACAAATCATGAATGTCAGTTTCGGTTTGACTGTTTTCATGGTTCGCGCCGGGCGTTAATTTTTGTGGTTTTTCGGGCGTTTTAGTGTTTTAGGGCCATCAATTATTCACTGGAAGGGTGCACGTAAGTATTTTTCATCAATTTATATATCTTTAAGGGTCTTGGGTTCCTTTATTTGGTGAAAATTAATGACTTTTTGTTTTGATGGTGACAACTGTCAAAATGGAAATTCAGTATTCAATTTCATTTAAAAATCTTTTATTTTGTATATTTTCTTGTTTTTGTCCTTTCTTAGGGACTTATTTTCCTTAATTCAATAGTTAGCGTTAATAAATTCATATTTAAATACATTCTTTGTTATTCTTATTCTAGGTTATATTGTTGTTGTTGTTATTGTAAATTCAATTTATTCAAGTTATTTCAATTTGTTTACTTCATTTTTTTAGTGTTCAATCACTGGATGTGGACTAGAACCTTTGGATTGGCTGCTGTTCTAGCACAGGTAAGTGGCGATGGATATTTTGTGATATTATCTGTTGATCTTGTTTTTTATCTTTTTTAGGGCCTGCGCTGAACATTCTCCCCCTCCTTGAATGGCCACATTCAACAATTTCTTAACTACGCCCCTTTTGTGGTAGTGAAATAGGGTTAGATGACCATCTGGCTTTACCTTAAGTCGCACCTGATATTTTTCTGGGAGGTTGAGTGTTTTCTCCCTTTTCTTTGTTTTTAATATGGTGTCGAAATTGATTTTCGCTAGCACATCTCGGGTAAGATAGACGTCGACTCCTTCTCGGGTTATGAAGCGCTGATGGGTGTTGTCTATGCGTGTCTGGAGTTCTTTTATTGTGGTGGTCGGTCTCAAAAGCTTAAGGTTCGGCTCGAGTGCCCCGTTGATGACTGCTGGTTGAGATAACGTCGTCGTGGTGTGCCTGGTTGTGTTCTTCAGCTGCCTGGTTGGATGATCCTTGACTGTTGTCCTTGGTCTGGCTACTTCAGGTTGCTTGTCTTCTACACGGGAAGTTGTGGTTGTGTTAAGCGGCCTTGATCTGCAGCTGGGCTCGGCATAGAAGTCTGGATCTGGTTCGTCATCCATAGAGAAAAATATCCTTTCGGATAAGATTAAGGTATCTTCATCGTAATCCATCTGTAAAACAAGGAAGTAAATTAAATTGTTTTGGTTTTAGGACATTCACGACACGAAGTGACGGACAACAGTTGTAGTGTTAGTATTAGACGCCACTAAGTTGTTTCTATTGGCAGGCGGGATAGCTTGGCGACTGGCCGTCGCAATATGTTGGTTTGGGTTCGTATTTGCGCGACTCTGATGAGCCCATCTGAGCCTGGATAGACTTCTTCGACCACACCTAGTGGCCATTTTGCTGGTGGCATCGTTTTATTAGTAATAAGTACGACATCTCCAATCTGAAGGTTTCTCCTTTCCTGGTACCACTTAGGCCTGGTTTGGAACTGGTGTAGGTATTCTACTGACCATTTTTTCCAAAAATGTTGTACTTTTTGTTGTAGGTGCTTCCATCTCTGCAGAAGTGATGTCTCATTGGAGTAGTCCGGTTCTGGTATCGAGGTTAGGGCTTGACCGATCAGGAAGTGTCCAGGTGTAAATATCAAGGGATTGGTAGGATCAGTGCTGATGTAACAGAGCGGTCGCGAGTTTAATACCGCTTCGATCTGGGTTAGCAATGTGGCATATTCTTCGAACGTGTATGCTTGGTTGCTTATCGTTCTTTTTAAGTGTCCCTTTATCGATCGTACACCTGCCTCCCATATGCCCCCAAAGTGAGGAGCAGCTGGAGGATTAAAGTGCCAATCTATTGATTGATTTGATGAGTGTTTGGCCGCTTCCTGAGTTGCATCCTTGATTGCGTTTTTCATATCTTTGTCTAATATTGTTTTTGCTCCAATGAAGTTAGATCCACAGTCAGAATAAATGTCCGTGGGAACGCCTCTTCTGGATGTAAATCTCTTTAAGGCGGCGATAAAGGCTTCTGAGGTTAATGCAGAAACTAATTCAATATGTATTGCCTTTGTAGCCATGCAAACGAAGATACACAGGTATGCCTTCAATTGTTGTGCCTTTCTGAGTGATGAAGCCTTTATTGTTACCGGGCCAGCATAATCTATGCCAACCTTAGAAAATGGTTTTGTAATGTTAACTCGAGCTGGTGGTAATTCGCCCATTAATTGCTGGCAGGTCTCCTTTCGAAATCTCGTGCACGTAACGCATTGGTGTATCCTGCTTGCAATAGCTCGTCTGGCATCTAATATCCAATAGTTATTTCTACTGGTGGCTAGTATTAAAGATGTTCCCCCATGAAGGGTTTCGTGATGAAGTTTATCGATGATTAAGTTTACTACATGATGATTCTTAGGTAATATTATTGGGTGTTTCTGTTTGTAGGAGATGTTGGCGTGTGACAGTCTTCCCTTTAACCGTATAAGTCCTTGGTCGTCTATGAAGGGGCTTAATTGTAAGAGTTTGCTTTTGTGCGCAAGTGCCTTGCTATGTAATAGATTCTTATATTCGTTTGGAAAGCTTATCCTTTGAACTAATCGTAATATAGTAGCTTCGGCTTTAGAAAGTTCGCTGCGAGAAATGAGTCCAACTTGTTTAGGTGATGTCTTACTACAGTTTTCTTTGAAGCGTAGTAAGTAGGCAAAGTAAGTATGTAAGAAATCCTCTTGTATTTCAAGAACAAAAGTTGATGTGAGATTTCTTTTAGCTTCTAGTTCTGTTTTGTCTTCGCATTTCTGCACCCTTGGCCAATGGTTCTCTCCCTTAACGAGCCATGGTGTACCTTGCCACCAAATGTCCTTGTTTATTAAATCGTCCACTGTGGTGCCCCTAGAAGCGAGATCCGCTGGATTTTCCTCTGTGGGAACATGCTGCCAGTTTTCGTATTTGATGTTATCCTGGATTTCCACAACCCTGTTGGCCACGTAAGTCTTCCAACGAGATGGATGTTCCCTAATCCACTGCAATACGATAGTCGAATCTGTCCAGGCGAATATGGGGACATCCTGAAGTTCCATGTCGTTAATAGTAGTTTTTATTAACCGTGCAAGGATTACAGCTCCGTTTAATTCGAGGCACGGAATGGTAGTTGGCTTGATAGGTGCCACTCTAGTTTTCGCAGTTAGTAGCATAGCTGTAGTGCTACCGTCTTCTTGTGTTGTTCGCAGGTAAAGTACCGCTGCGTATGCCTTTGTGGAAGCGTCGCAAAAACCGTGTAGTTGGAGTTTGGCCTTGATGGTGTATTTTATCCAACGTGGAATTTTTATCCTAGGCAGGTTTTTTAAGTTTCCCCTAAAATTATTCCAATGTTCTTGAATGGCCGTTGATGCTGGAGCGTCCCACGAGCAACCCATTATCCACATTGTCTGCATTAGTAATTTTGCCACAACAATTATTGGAGCAATCCATCCAAGTGGGTCGTACAATGATGCGATCTCAGATAGTATGGAACGTTTGGTGGACACGACTGGTGTTGGCTTAAGGGCGATCTTAAAGGTGAAATAATCCCTTGTGGGCCACCATTGGATTCCTAAAGTTTTGATCGATTCCAATTCGCCAATGGCCAATGCTTCCTTGATTTCGCAGTACTCTGATGGCAAGTGAGATAATACGTTTATTTCGTTGCTGGCCCATTTCCGGAGATTGAATCCTCCTGATTTCGTCATTTGTAGCAGCTCATTTTGAAGACGTTTTGCGCTGGGTATGTCATCTGCTCCTGTTAATAGGTCGTCTACATAGAAGTCCTTCAAGGTAACGCGAGATGCCAGAGGCCAGTTGATTCGTTCATCTTCGGCTAATTGCTGCAGAGTTCTTACCGCTGGATAGGGAGAAGAAGATGTACCAAAGGTGACAGTTTTAAGTTCATAGTCCTGCGGTTCACCAGTTGTTGGATGTTTCCAAATAATTCTCTGAAAGGATCGTTGATCAGGATGAACCAGAATCATTCGATACATCTTTTCGATGTCCGCTGTTATTGCTACTTTGTGTTTCAGCCACTTCATTAGAATCGCAAAAAGCTTTGGTTGTAGTGTGGGTCCCTTCAAGAGATGATCGTTTAATGAGGTGCCATTTGTAGTTTTACAAGACGCGTCAAACACAACTCTTAATTTTGTAGTTGTACTGTCCTTGAATACCGCATGATGCGGAATGTAGTAGTGAGGACTGTTATTTAAGATTGGAGATACCTTTTTCATGTGGTCGAGCTGTATGTACTCGTCCAGACATTTCGTATAATCCCTGGCCAAATCTGGTTTCCTTTTGAATTGGTTTTGCAGAGGTCTGAATCTGGTTAGCGCTTGTGGACGTGATGCGCCTAATTCAGGAAGTTCATTATTTGCAAACGGCAAGGTTACTTGATATTGACCGTTGGGGGTGCGCTTGTGAGTAGTCTGAAAAATTGTTTGACATTCTTGCTCATCCTTTTTAATGACTGGGTGCAAAGGAAATTCTTCAGTTTCGAAAAATTGCTTCAGTTGACAATTTAAATCATTGTCTTGTGGTCATGAGAGATATAGTTTCCTTATGCAAATGAGTTGTTGTTGGGCCTAGAATTATCCATCCAAACATTGTTTTTACTGCTGCTGGTGCTGTCTTGTTTCCCCGTACAATTCCCTCTTCCAATATTTGTACGTAAACAGCTAATTTGAGACCGTGTAGATGTTGAAGATTTCTCTTCGAGACCCTTTGTTTGGTTAGTGGGTCCGAGATATCCTTTAAGACGAAGAACGTTTCTTCTATTGTTGGTCCGTTTGAATGATCGGCTTGCAATTGTAAGGTTGTTTCCTTGACTGAATTGGCTATAGGATCAAGGCCTATGCCATTGATGATGATAGAGGTAGGGGCGCATGGTGCGGCTAGTCTTTTACAAGCTTCCTCTGTCAAGAATGAAGATTGTGACCCTGGGTCGACAAGACATCGTAAGGTGCTGGTTTGACCTCGACTACCTCTTGCAACTACTAATGCAGTTGAAAGTAATGCGTTTATGTTTTGACGTGAAATGAACGCTTGAGTGATTCCGGGTGTTGCAGCGCTGTGGCTATTGCTTTCTTGAATGGATTCAGCTTGACTTGATATAGAATCCTTAGAAGTGCTCTTGGAGCTTAGAGAGTCCGGTGTGTTTCGTTCGCTTGAAATTTCTTGATGTAATGACGTGTGATGTGGCTGGTTGCATTTGAAGCATTTATATTTGCTTGTGCATTTTGATTGTGTGTGGTTACTGGATAAACAATTAAGGCATCGTCCTGCTGCTAATATGGCTTTCCGTTTGGCATCGAGAGTCATCCTTTTGTATTTGAGACACTTTTGAATGAAGTGTCTTCCTTCACAAGCAGGACATCCTCCCTCCTTTGTGACATGATACTCTGCGGTTTTTACATACGTTTGACCCTTGGGCTTGTCTTGTGTAGTTTTAGGGCTTATAACGTCCGCGATTGATTCAAGTACCTTCAATCGAGTGCTCAAAAATTGTTTGAATTCCTTAAAGGTTGGTAGTCTTTCATTCGCGCCTTGATCCTCTTCCCACAACTTTAAGGTATGAAACGGGAGCTTTTGGACGAGAATATAAATCAATAACGTGTCCCAGGAGCTGGTGTCCACCTTCAAGCTCTTCAGTTGTTGCAGGCACTCCTCAGTAGTGTCGATCAATGATTTGATTCCCTTGTTGGTTTCGGTATTTAATTTCTGTTGATTTACTAGTAGCTTAAGCTGATGATTGACTAAAATGCGGGTGTTCTCAAAACGTTTTCGCAATTTATCCCACACCGGCATATAGTCGGCATCAGTGATTGGAATGTAGCGTAAGACTCTTTCAGCTTCACCTACCAAACATGATTTTAAATGATGCAGTTTTTGCACCGGTGACAATCTAGAATTGTTGTGTACTAATGAAGTGAACATATCTGAGAAGGGTCTCCACATATCGTAATCTCCGTTGAATTTCGGAAGTGAAATTCTTGGCAGTGGTGAATCATGATGAACGACAATTGCTGTAGATGATTCATTAGCCGTGGACGTACTTGTTGTTGGTTCCACCTTAAACTTGCGTAGGCCCTCAGTTAATTCACTTAAATACTCTGTATACTTGAATTCAAGACAACCATAATGATCTTTCTTTATATGCTCATGTTCGGAGTCGTCTTCGTCGTCGTCTCCGTCGTCGCCGCCGTCGTTATCTTCGTTGTCATTGTCTGGACGCTTCTTCCTTGGATGCTCTTCACTTATGGCTTGCATTAATTGAAGATCTATGTCGCTATATTGTTTCCAGAGTCCCCTTAATTCTTCGCTTTTACACTCATAGAATCCGTGTGCGTTTAGGGATGGCTTGTTTTTTACCATTGTCAATAGATCTTTCTATTCGCGACCTCAAAGCGCTTTCTTTTACCATTAATTCCTTCAATGTTGCCATAATACCGTAAAATTGATTAAAATAGCCAAAATTAATTTAAATTGGAAAAATATAAACCGAAATTGATGATGTACGGTGAATAATCCAAACCGGAGAATAATGAACGGACCAAATACAGTTCCTGGATGGAACCACCAAAATGTTTTCTGCAAAGTCTATTCATAACACGGAGTTCAAAAAAAATGCAACAGAATGGAGATACTGTAATTTGAAGCCGCTAAGGAAACAGTAAAATATACGATTATTGCAGATGGTGGTTATGTGTAGCGGAATATCCCCAAGTATTAACGCATGTGGCCTTAGCTCACCGTTACTTCGATTTAGGTTATTGGCTAAACATTCAATAAATATTTGTAATAACTAATTTGTTTTATTCATTCACTTTACAATCTATTTAACATTTTTAGGTTTAATACTATCAAAAAAAACTCTTTATTTTCCCAACAATTCTAAATTAACTTCAAATTTCTTCTCTTAAAACTACCGAACCAAATTTTTATTTAAATTCAAATTTTAACTATTTTCGATAAAAACCAAATTTTCTTCCTTTTTTTAAAAAACTACCAAACCAAAATTTTCCTTTAAATTCAAATTGTACTGTTTTCGATTAAAATCAATATCTCTATAAAAAAAAAACAAATGTTAACATAAAATGCGAGCTCATATCCTTCAACCAAAATACAATCCCACGTTGCACCACAGAAAATAATATTCCACGAGGGACAAATTGCATATCAAAACTTAATAACCCGAAGGTCATGACTAAGTTCCCTACAATTTTTTAGTGTCCAATGCGCGCGAACGAATGCCTTGAGCTAGTTGATGCCTCTGTTTAAATAGGGTCTCCAGGTCCTGAGTCGATTGGCAGTGCACCCATAAATTATATGTTGATATGCAGCGTTCCCATAAATTTGAACATATTTTTTTTTTGTTGCAGATGTTGATAATTTTGGCATTAAAAAATTTCTAAATTTTTCCTTTCTCACAATTCATTATTAGGTTTTACTTAAAGTCCTTTATTTTCATAAAATTTTAGTTTTATTGTAGTTGCCATAAATTATAGATAATGTCGTCCTCGGGTTTCATTACCGATTTGTAAAAAGGATTTTATATCCCCTTTTAATATTTTTTGTCTCCCTCCCACTCATTGGGTAAATGTAAATATTTAAATAATTAAAATTCCCTTCAAGGGATTAATTTTCGCGTTTACCTGGCATTGCTGCCCTTTGCCCATATGTTTTGCCAGCTGATTCGCGATACAAATCATGAATGTCAGTTTCGGTTTGACTGTTTTCATGGTTCGCGCCGGGCGTTAATTTTTGTGGTTTTTCGGGCGTTTTAGTGTTTTAGGGCCATCAATTATTCACTGGAAGGGTGCACGTAAGTATTTTTCATTAATTTATATATCTTTAAGGGTCTTGGGTTCCTTTATTTGGTGAAAATTAATGACTTTTTGTTTTGATGGTGACAACTGTCAAAATGGAAATTCAGTATTCAATTTCATTTAAAAATCTTTTATTTTGTATATTTTCTTGTTTTTGTCCTTTCTTAGGGACTTATTTTCCTTAATTCAATAGATAGCGTTAATAAATTCATATTTAAATACATTCTTTGTTATTCTTATTCTAGGTTATATTGTTGTTGTTGTTATTGTAAATTCAATTTATTCAAGTTATTTCAATTTGTTTACTTCATTTTTTTAGTGTTCAATCACTGGATGTGGACTAGAACCTTTGGATTGGCTGCTGTTCTAGCACAGGTAAGTGGCGATGGATATTTTGTGATATTATCTGTTGATCTTGTTTCTTATCTTTTTTAGGGCCTGCGCTGAACATACTCACCCTGCCCCTTCACCCCTCTCTTCTTAAAAGTCGGTTTTACTACATAGTAATCATGACTAGTCTACGTAGCCCCATTAACACCACGCTAAACACAAAAATTGATGAAATTAATTCCACCTTAACCTGCCAAATGGGAAAAATAAAAGACGATGTAGAGTCCATCCAACATGACTTGGCGGTAGTATCCAACGAGTTAGAGGACCTACGCCGCCAATCCAGACTTCACGAAGTGGTCGTCCGTGGCATTCCCGCAACTGAAAACGACAACCCGAAGCACATTCTTAATTCCACTGCTTCCACCATCGGGCATGAGTTGTCGGCCTACGTGAATGTGTTCCGGCCACCGCAGTGACGGCGTTTGGACTTGGAGTCGCAGATTGGTAGGATGAGTTCGTTGCTAATTACGAAGTTCCCATCACCCAACGAGCAACAGGAGTTCCTGAAGAAGACCCTTCAGCACGGGACTCTTACTTTAAAGAAACTCAATCTGGGCTTCGCGTCTGACAACCTTGTGCATGACAACGAGAGCCTGACTTCAGAAAATATCGACACGGCACGAAACCTTCAAAAACAGAATTTGGTCGCTTCGGGTTTTACTCGTCGGGGTTACGTTTATGTACAGCTGGAGAAAAATTAGCAGCCACGAATATTCAAATCAGCCCTTAATTTAAACGAAGTTATCAATGCAACTTTAACTCCAGGCTCACATTAGAGAATTTGGGGCAATCTGCTATTATTTGTGGAGTAGCGTATGCATGCTTTTATTTAGTTTTAGGTTTGTTTATATGCAGCTGGAGAGAAATAAAGAGGCCCAAATATTTACTTCTGCTCTCGAGTACAATGAGGCGGTCAGCTCACCATCAGCTCCTGGATCTCCCTGAAGACATTTACAATATTGCGAGAGTGCGATGCGAGAACGAGACGAGTCTCGCACGCGCTGCCAAACATTTTCCATAGCAGGCTTTTAAATAGGGGCTCATATCTACAACGTTTTATGCCTTCATACATGTTGTAGTGTATGGAGCCCAATGTTGACATTAATCAATTAATTAATTTGATTAATTTTAATCAGATTAAATTAATCATGATTAAAATAATCATGATTAAAAAAGAAATCTTAATCATCATTACAGGAGTTAATCATTAATTATTAATTGATTAACTTGATAAAACTAATGTATCCATCAGTGTTGTCAATTCTTCGTAAAAGATATAATAGAAAATAATAACCCAGACTTCTTAAAACATTTTTATTAATTATTCAAAAATTTAAAAATATAAGCTCTAACATTTAAATTCAGGGAATTCTTTATTTAGTTAAAATTATTGCAAATTATTTTTAAACAAATAACCTCGGATCTTTACACTTCTGATTTGTTGATGCTCAAGTTACATTTCATAACTACTCTTTTTTCAAATAAGTCGTCAGATAATTTGTGTGACCTAGGTTTATTTATCATGGTGGCATAAGAAAACATTCCTTCTACTGAGCCAGAGGACAGCATTGGTGTGTTGTATTTAATAAACACTTTGCCTATAACAGTTTAACTTCGTAGAAGCTCTCGTTCTTGGCTTCCCTCGGCAAAAAAATTTGAAATGATCAAATTCGCTCTCTTTTTAGCATCAACTGTTTCCGTTTCACTGCCAGAGTCGGAATTGAAATCAAAAAACTCATCTTCCTGGTGGCGTGTATTATTGGATGCATTGTTGATTGTTAAAAGCTCTGGGATTTCTGATATTTCCTTCCTTACGACTGATTTAAAAAAGTTTATACACTTCTTTTGATCAGCGGCAGTTAGGCATACAAGCCACTTTTTCTTAAAAATCTTGGATAACACAGAGCTGCAACGGCTGCATGTTTACTAGTTTCACTCGAAAGAGTGTAAAACTCTTCAAATCTTTTCTCTACACTTTGCTACACTTTACACTTTTTTTAGTGCTGGCAGGCAAGGTAATAATATCCCATAACATGAGACATCGCCCTGCAGTATGTCAAAAGGGGTTGCAACTGGAGCAGCGCATTGGAAGTATTCCGCAATATATTGAAATTCAGAGTCTCGTAATGGATTTCTTGCACCAAGTGCCCTGGCTAGCTGAGAGTAACTACTTTTGATTTTCAATATATTTTTCAAAGCGTCATAGTAACTATTCCATCTAGTTATGCCAGGTCGTGTTAACGTATGTCCGAGAATGTTATGTATCACCTCAGCTGATTTTGGACCAGCAGCAGCGTTCCACAAATCGTTACATTTTTCCATTACTGTGGAATGCATTTTTCCAAGAGATGTCGATTTGTCAGTCAAACAGGCTTGGACGTCCTTACTAGCAATCAGATTTAAAATGTGCGCATTACACCTGAAGTGAAATGGTAACGAACTGTTTTGTGGATGGTCGAAGATTATATTTTCTTCTAATAGAAGATCATCATGTTCGTGTTCCTGTCTCGTGTCGAACTCTTCTTCAGTCTCTTCAAGTTCTTCTCTACTCAACTCGTCCTCACTGCCACTTGGAGCTGAAGATTCATTCTCTTCGTCATATTCGATTAAGGATGCCAAATTCACTCCGAATACCTTGAACGCTTTCACAAAATTTGACCCATTGTCAGTAACACAGCATACTATTTTCGTGGGGTCAATGTCGCAATCTGAAAATATTTCCAGAAACAAATCTTTTATGCGGTCAAAGAGGTGCGCCCCTTTAAACCGACGACAAGTTAAAGCTGCGGAACGCCTCTTATAGTCCTTATCAATCCAGTGCACTGTAAGACCTAAAAAACTTCGTTTTTTCCCTGACCATATATCAGCGGTGGTGCATAAGTATTTCACTGCAGCTAATTTTTCTTTTATCTCACAAATCTGATCAAATGAATGTATAGCTATTTTTTTTCTGAGAGAACGACGCCCGGGAATCTTGATTCCACTAGTTGTTACATTTAAATCCTCCATCATCTTAATGAAGTACGGGTCTTCCACGGCTCGAAAAGAAATCATTGAATTAACAAAATAATTTACTAAATTACGATCAAAATTTTCTTGAGTTATAGGTCTTGTTGGAGTTGGCCGTGCAGTCTGAACTCTATTATTTTGGTTCTTCTTTTGCTTATTGTCTTTTATATATTTTTTACATTCCTGTACTGTGTCAGCGCCATGTTTCCGTTTTAAGTGTCCCAAAAAGTTAGAAGTCGTTTTTCCATAGCCCTTAACTTCTGTACTTTGCTGGCCCGAACACTTCATACAAACTGCTACTGTGTTCTTGTCTGTGCATTTTTCTAGTAGAAGCTTGCAATAGGTACCGTCAAATAAAGCAGAAGAAGAAAGATCCAACTCCGATTGCAATGCTACTGTCGAATTGTCCAAATTGTTTGACGGCACCGTCGGATCATTTGACACACCACTAATATTAGAGTCAATAAAGTCATCATCAGAATTCATGTTTGTTGTTGAAGTTAATCACTGCGTTAAACAATATCACAAAATTATGCACAATCCAAAAAAATTGGTAGCCAACCGAGCACGAGCCGAGCGTATGCCAGATAACGCCTCAAAATGTGACTGAATCCAGCGCACGCGCAACGCACCGCTAGCTTCTCTCTCTCGCTCTCTATAGTAGTGTGGTGCAATAAGAGAGCGAGAGAAAGAAGCTAAGAGCTAACGCGAAGTACCTCAGGGCTCAGGTCCTACCCAAAGTCTAGAAATTTACAAGTCTTTCACTTTCATAGGGTTAATGAGTGAAAGGCGAACAGCTATGTACATGCACAAATTCTTTAAATGATGATGTCATGCTATCAGAGAGGGAATGCAACATTTTTATACACGCTCGCACACAACTATCCTGGTGTAGATTTTATGATTTTATATGGAGTTAAACTTGATGTATTGACCGAGTTTACACGGGTACATCAAATAATTAAATTATGATCAATGATGCACAAATTAGTCCGATTAAAAATGAAAATTAAACTTAAATTGCTTACCTTTAAAAATTGTTTACAAATTTCTTCCTCCCTCTTGTTGATAAGACCAAAGACAAAGTAATAAAGAGGGCTCAAGGAAGAAATGCTGTTATTTTCTTTTGATGTTGCAACCGCCACGAAATAAGTAGTTGTTATTACCAATTAAAACAGTAAATTTGCAAGGGCGATTGCAACATTTTTTACAGGCATGCAAAAACTATAATAAAATTACTTACAGGCAATTAGTTAATCCTTTTCCATCGATGATCATTATCCTGGGCACTTCCTATGCACTTTAATGTTCACAAAAACACTTTTAAACTTTTAAAAACTCACTTTAAACTAATAATAAATGCAGCTATAACCTGCAAAACACTTGTTTAGCGCGGATTTTGAAGTCTCTTTGGCACTTCATACACATACATGCACACACCTGGGGCATGGCTTGTAAATATAGAAGGCTTTGTACACGAGTCAATTCATTCACTCAATCCCTACGTCAAAACTGCCAGTTTATTGAGCATAGATGATACACGTTGCAATTCGTTTCACGAAATTTTTCGTGTAACAACTCAGTTTTATATGTGTAGGTAATGGGTGGTGTCAAGGCCCTCGTAAGTACAGGCCTGGAAGCAGACTTTTTGGTTGTGTCTGTGCGGGGCCAAAATCGTCTGACAGTTGTGGAATTAACATGGCCGAAGCCGTACGAAGCAATTTTTTAACTTTGCTTTTGGAATAAAAAGTGGTAAAATAATGTATTTTATCACTTTTTAGTGCACACGGATTATCAGTGATAAGTTATTTAGTGATCTGAGTCCATAAATTAAAAAAAAATTAGTGGTTAAGTGTATTTTAAGAGTGTTAATTGATTAGGTGACCATTTTTGTTTACAATCGCGGTGGTTTTTTCGTGTTAATTTAGGGAAAAGGTGTTGAATTTGTGTAGTAATGGAATTAAAAGTGAATTTAAAGTAGTTAAAAATTATTATAGAAGAGTTATTAAAAACATAAGTGCAAGTACTACCGCACAACATGAATAACAATAACTTTTTCACTTTTCCTTCACATTTTTCTGCACTTATGTTTTTAATAACTATCCTATAATAATCTTTAATCACTTAAAAAGCACTTTTTATTATGTTACTACACAAATTCAACATTTTTTCCCTAAATTAACACGAAAAAACCACCGCGAATGTAAACAAAAATGGTCACCTAATCAATTAACACTCTTAAAATACACTTAACCACTCACTTCATTTTAATTTTTTTTATTAAATCACTAAAGCACTAATCAATGATAATCCATGTGCACCAAAAAGTGAAAATATACAATATTTTACCACTTTTTAGTGCAAAAACAAACTTAAAAAATTGCTTTTTATGGCTTCGGCCATGTTAATTCCACAACTGTCAGAAATTTTTGGCCACTTTTCAGCTATGTTAGTATTAGTTGGCCTGTCTGCTTCCAGGCCTGTACTTACGAGGGTCTTGGTGGTGTGAATAAAAACTGAGTGCAAGTGTTCACTCCATTTTTTGGAGTGAACACTTAGTTTGGCGTGAATAAAAATAACCTTCGTTAGGTTTCGTTAAGTACTTCACTCTGTCATTTCCCCATATAGAGTGAACACTTCATTTTGATGTGAATAAAACAAAGTTTTAACGTTTGCCTGTGAGTGAACACTTGTAAAATTTGAGGCTGGTTGCGAGGACCTTTTTTATTCATGTTAATAAAATAAATTAAAAAAACTTTTAAAATAAATAACTTTTATAAATCAAATGCACTAAAAGGTAAAAAAATATTTTTTTTTGGCAGTGATAGGTATACACAAGAAAATTTTTATTGCAAAATAAGAAGTTTAATGTGTATTAACAATTTTAAAATTACATTCTCGTTTGACTTTAAATTTTTGAACTCTTATCAATGAATTGTGTAAATTTACAGCATTTCAAGTGCATTAATAAAAGTTTGGGCATCAGTTGCAGTTAGACAATTGTGATTATAGTTATGGATGTCCAAACTTTTATAAACGCTTTTGAAAGCTTTAAATTTACACAATTCATTGATAAGAGTTCAAACATTTAGAGTCAAACGAGAATGTAATTTTAAAATTGTTAATACACATTAAACTTTAAGATAAGCCTGAGTTCTAGCATTTCTTATTTTGCAAGGAAACTTTTCTTGTGTATACCTATCACTGCCTAGGAAAAAATTATTTTTTACTATTTAGCCACGACTATAAATAACTAAGAAATTTTCAGATCCATTTTAAAAAGCAGCAGGTAAGTTTCTCATGCGCTCCATTTCTTCAAGAGCATCAGTATTTCATGGTTTTTAGCCTATTAATTGTACTAGTTTTATATTTTCAATTTTCAATCCGTTTCAATATCTTAATCTACTCAGCATTACATAAATGCTTGACCTCGCAACAAAACCACCTTTTGGCCAAACTAAAACCCCCAAAAGGGCACATTTTCCCCACAGAACCACCTTTTGCCCCAACTAAACCCCTCCAGCGGATTCGCCAGCAAAACCACCTTTTGCCCAAACTAAATCCCGCAAAGGTAAATTTTTCCTACAGAACCTCATTTAGCCCTAAAAAAATTTCCCAAAGTAAAACTCCATGTAAATCCATCCACGTTTACTGGCCTACTAATTTCAAAAAAAATGACAATTCCCTTTAATCCCAAAATTTTCCATGAGTGAACTAAAATATCCCATGAGTGAATAGTATTTGAATGACAGAATTTTTATTCACACCAAATCGAGTGTTCACTTTTAACGAATCACTCCACTCAGGAGTGTTCCCTTTAAGTGTACACTTAGTTTTTATTCACTCCACCCAATGGGTGGTGTGAATAAAAACTGAGTGCAAGTGTTCACTAAATTTTTTGGAGTGAACACTTATTTTGGCGTGAATAAAAATCACCTTCGTTAGGTTTCGTTAAGTACTTCACGCTGTCATTTCTCCATATAGAGTGAGCACTTCATTTTGGTGTGAATAAAAGAAAGTTTTAACGTTTGCCTGTGAGTGAACACTTGTAAAATTTGAGGCTGGGTGCGAGGACCTTTTTCATTCTTCTTAATAAAATAAATTAAAAAAACTTTTAAAATAAATAACTTTTATAAATAAAATGCACTACAAAGTAAAAAATTATTATTTCTTTGGCAGTGATAGGTATACACACGAAAAGATTCATTGCAAAATAAGAAGTTTAATGTGTATTAACAATTTTAAAATTATATTCTCGTTTGACTTCAAATGTTTGAACTCCTATCAGTGAATTGTGTAAATTTGAGTTCCAATGCATTTGAAAAGCTGTAAATTTACCCAATTCATTGATAAGAGTTCAAACATTTAAAGTTAAACGAGAATATAATTTTAAAATTGTTAATACAAATTAAACTTTAAGATAAGCCTGAGTTCTAGAATTTCTTATTTTGCAAGGAAACTTTTCTTGTGTATACCTATCACTGCCTAGAAAAAAATTATTTTTTACTATTTAGTCGCAACTATAAATAACTAAGAAATTTTTAAATTGATCCATTTTAAAAAGCAGCAGGTAAGTTTCTCATGCGCTCCATTTCCTCAAGAGCATCAGCATTTCATGGTTTTTAGTCTGTTAATTGTACTGGTTTTATATTTTCAATTTTCAATCCGTTTAAAGTACTTAATCTACTCAGCATTACATAAATGCTTGACCTCGCAACAAAACCCCTTTTGGCCAAACTAAAAACCCCAAAAGGCAATTTTTTCCCTTTTGCCCTAACTAAACCACCAAAGCGGATTCGGCAGCAAAACCACCTTTTGCCCAAACTAAATCCCGCAAAGGTAAATTTTTCCCACAGAACCTCATTTAGCCCTAAAAAAATTTCCCAAAGTAAAACTCCATGTAAATCCATCCACGTTTACTGGCCTACTAATTTCAAAAAAAATGACAATTCCCTTTAATCCCAAAATTTTCCATGAGTGAACTAAAATATCCCATGAGTGAATAGTATTTGAATGACGGAATTTTTATTCACACCAAATCGAGTGTTCACTTTTAACGAATCACTCCACTCAGGAGTGTTCCCTTTAAGTGTACACTTAGTTTTTATTCACTCTACCCAATATTTCAAAAGTAGACATTCGCGTTTTATTTATCAACGATACGATACGATATAGTGTATTGTGATTTCTCTCAATTTTTATTTAAATACCTCAAAAAAGTTACTTGAATAACCCAACTGATGAAATTTATTTATTTTTTCGGTCCTTCGCCTTTCCCACCTTCCCTCCTGCCATAGCCTTCCGCTAGCACTGCCCCGCTCTACCAAGCGCATGTTATCGGTTGGTTGAAGGGATTCAACTTGTTTCAGGAGGCATAACACTCCAGCGAGTTGTTTCTCATTGCCCCGATGCCAGAGTCGCGATGGAAATGGTTGGGGTTAGGTGGTTGTGGCAGTTCCTTCCTACTTCTCTCTTCTCCTTCACTATCTATCGACTAGAGCTTGCTGTTCGACATTGCACTCTATATGAAGATAATAGATTGTCGACAGTACAAAGGGCTTTCCCTGAGCTCTAGTCTTCCACATAAAAAAAAAAAAAAACAGTCACACACACATAAACATTTTCCATGCAATTGGCAAAAAAGTAGAAACCGATTGTACTGCGTTTGCATCGATGTCTACATGGAGAGGCAAAGAATCAGTTACCTCGCTTATCCTATCCTGCAACAACGTGAAACCAATTATGGATGTCCTTCAGTTACGTTATGGTAATCCGAATATCATAGCCCAATCTATGGCTCGGGAAATAAGGCACCTTCCTACAGTCGATGAACGAAGAAGGAATCTGGTGACTTTTGCAACGAAGGTACGGAACTGCGTTGCAGCTGTGGAGGCGGTGTCACAAAGGTTTACTCTCTCGTCCAGAGCTTGCCGAAAATATTGTGCGAAAGATGCCGCAAACACTCATTCCAAACTACAATCATTTGTATAACGAGAGAAAGGCCCTAGAAGAACCAGTTCTAGTAACTCTGTCATCATTCCTGTTTAAAAAGCTGAATTATCATGCCAAGCTCGAACGATCATTCCAGCTTCAAGTGGGGGTCGTCGGAGTTCCTCTGAGCACCATCGTTCGTCACACCGGCGAAGAGATGAGAGGGTGAACAAAGATCGCAATGACAAGGTTTACACGGTAAAATCCAGCAGTGCTGAAGAGAAGAAGTCGAAGTCTCACGTGCGGAGATGTGACTTTTGCAACAAAGAAGGACATGCAACTGAAGAATGTCGATCTCTACCTAGGACACCCGCAAAGCAACGATGGATGTGGGCATCCAATCAGCGAAGGTGCTTCCTATGCTTAAAGACAGGGCGTAGTAGAGCACATTGTCAATCTCCACCGTGTGACATAGATGGGTGCGGTCAGCGCCATCATCCACTTTTGCGTAGTGATTCGATGAAGGCAAACGTCGAGGAGAAGAAAAAGAAGATAGACAATCTCAACTCTGAAATCGCGCTCAGTGCTCACGGAGAAGAAGGAAAGGTGTTACTAAAGGTACTTCCGATCACTCTTTTTGGACCTCGAGGGTCGACTTGAGTAAACGCTTTGTTGGATGAAGGGTCTACCGTGTCTATTTTAAACGCAGAAGTAGCAAATCAGATCGGACTCAAAGGAGAAAGAAAGGAGCTAACTATCTCGGGAGTTTTAGGAGTGGCAACATCTCTGAGTAGTCGTGTAGTTAGTGTCGAGGTTCAACGACCTCAGTCGGAGCGTCATCAAATCCGCAAAGTTAAGACCATTCCTGGTTTCACAGTTTCGTCTAGCAGCATCAGCAGGCAAGCTCTAGGAAGATTTCCACATCTGGCAACACTGCCGATCAAGGTGAAAGACGAAGTTCCGAAATTCCTTATTGGGCAGGACAATTGGGACTTGATTGTTAAAATAGAACTGAAGGTTGCCAGTCCCAATCAACCAGTAGCTTCTCTCACTAACTTAGGATGGGTCGTGCATGGATATGTGAGTTCTGGAAAGCACGTCGACGCACATTCCAACTTTACATCTGCGTTGCAAAACAAGGTGAAGGCAAGCGAAGATGAGGAGCTGCAGGAGATGGTCAAGAATAGTTTCAAGTTAGTGTCGACTGCAGTGTCTTGTTGAGCCTTCGCTGGCCACAGCGTCGGATTGTGGAAGTTGTAATAGGATTAGCAAAATTAAAAACACTTATTTAAAACACATTATAAATTTATTAAAAAACTATAAGAAAACTTTTCTACGTTAACACTTTTTACGAATTAAGTATTTTAATATGGATCAACCGACGGCGAAACGAGAACTGGTTTTTCCAAATCAGTTTTCGTTGCTCGTTACTCTGCGGCTCGCACGATCAGGAAAATTTAACCCTTAAGGCCCAACTATAATGCACGTAAGAAACGCACGTCATCTGGGCGCTCTCATGGAAATTAATGGGTTCGGCCATATTGGACGTACGTCGGTCATATTTTGTTTCGTTGTTTCGTTAAACGTAAAAAATGCGAAAAGAACCGCGCTCAACGTACGTTTTGTGAGATCTTGTAGTTAAATTGATGACAGCTAATTTTTTTTGTTTTTGTTTTGTGAGTTTTAAACAAAAAAGAGTATGGAAAATGTTGTGCTTCAAATTTATGGGAGTGATTTTGATGATAAATTTATTATAATTGAAAATAAACATGATTGTTTTTACTATGCAAAGATTAATAGCCAAGTTTAAATAGTCAATGAATAATATTTATGCATTTTAATAATTTTAAACTTGTAAAAACTTTCCGTATACACAAACCATTATACGTTTGACGAAAGTTTGATATTTACGCACATCGGCTGACGTGCGTTTCTTACGTGCATTATAGTTGGGCCTTTAAGCCTGAACTATAATAGACGTAGATCGACGTACGTTTTTAACGAATGTAGACGTACGTATCTGTCATCGTAAACCGTGAAGTACAATCGACCATAATAATCGCAGTAAACATCGTTTGAATTTGCTACGATTTTGACATCACAACGCCGTCAACTGGGATCCAGGTCCCATAAGACGGCGTAATACTACGTTTAACGAAACATTAACGAAAACAAGTACATGTGATGTACGTTTATTATAGTCAATCATTAATTCTCATCATAGAGCCCTGGCAACGCAGGGATTGACGTACGTTCTTTCACGTCTATTATAGTTCCAGCATTACTCCGCGCTTTGTGGTGAGAAAAAGTAGATAAGAAAAATTATTGCTCAGCGCAATGCATTTGCGCGTGAAAGGAAATGGTAATTTAAGAGTTTTACTTTGTTGCAAATAAATGAAGTCATTGATATTAATTCGAATTTATTTTGTTGAATGAAAGAAGATCTTTGAAAAAAAAAAGTTATTTGTTTAGGGAATTTTCCTGGTCGTGAGAGCCGTTCACAATAATTTACATTGTATAAAGGGTTTGTTGAAAAGGGGTTTACAACAGTCTAGTTCAGCTAGAAAACCCAGATCAGAGGTACGAGCGGAAGAAATTTTACGGAATACTACAAGGCGATGCGGTAATCACTGGGAAACCGGACTTTTATGGGAAAAGGAGCAAGTCAACTTGCCAAATAACTACGGTGAAGCACTGAAAAGGCTCCCGATTTAGGCGATAATTTATTATAAAAGTGCTGAAGATTACAACCTCTTATATAGCACTACACAATAGAACATACAATTCAGGAAAATAAAAAAAAAATAACAATAATAATACAAAAAGTGAAGCAAATAACACTAACGAGTAATCAGAACTATGAAAACTTCGGCTTCGCAAGAAGAGTAGAAGATTCTGAAATGGTCAACCCAAAGGTCTGGTATATGCCTCATTTTGATGTCAGGAACGTTAACAAACCCGGTCGAGTTAGGATGGTTTTCGATGCTGCGTCCGAATTCAATGGAGTATTTCTAAACAACCAGCTGTTGAGTGGACCAGATCTACTTCAGTCGTTATTTGGGGTCTTGCTAAGGTTCAGGCAGGGAGCTATAGCGTTTTCGGGAGATATTCAGGACATGTTTTTGAGAATCAAAATTCAAGAAGAAGATCAAACTGCCCAACGCTTCCTCTGGCGAGACGAAGAAAAAGATGAACCATTAGTCTATGCGAAGACTTCCCTAATATTTGGCGCAACATCTTCACCTTGTTCGGCTATCTATGTCAAGAATTTGAATGCAGAAGACTTCAGGGAATCATGTCCGGCGGCTGTAGATGCTATCGTGAAAAAGCACTATATGGATGATTATTTGGTGTAGACTCAGTGAAAAAAGGCTTCAAGTTAGTCTAAGAAGTGACGAAAATACATGAAGCAGGAAGCTTTCGGATTAGGAAATGGATCTCAAATAACAAAGAAATTTTGGCCCAAATTCCTAAGTTGGAGCTGAGTGAGAAGAGTGAAGAGAAAAGTCTGAAACGAGTGTTAGGAGTTAAATGGGATCCGGAGACTGATGCGTTGAAATTCGATTTGAAGATCGAGGAAATCTTACAAACGTGCGAAGAAAAAGGTTGCACAACACGAAGAATGTTGAAAGCAGTTATGTCTATTTTTGACCCATTAGGAATGTTGGCACCTCTGACAATCAAAGGAAGAATTTTACTCCAGAGCGTAAGTTGTGGGACCAGTGGAAGAAGTTACTGCCCTTTGGAAATGGATGTGAAGTGCCAAGGTGTTATTTTCATAAGGTCGGACCTCGACAAGTGGAATTGCACACATTTGCTGACGCCAGTGAAGAGGCTTTCGCAGCTGTAAGTTATCTGAGGGTGGTGTACGAAGATTCATCGATTGGCGATGCTTTCGTAGCAGGAAGAGCCAGAGTAGTCCCGGTGAAGCCACTTTCGATTCCGCGACTTGAACTTCAAGCTGCTTTAGTAGCCAGCCGTCTAGCAAAATCTCTGAAGGAAGAACTGGGAGTTGAAATTTCGAAACGAGTATTCTGGACGGATTGGAAAACTGTTATTTGTTGGTTGAAAAGTTATCCTCGTCGTTACAATGTCTTTGTAGCTAACAGGCTTGGAGAAATAGATGAGTTAACTGACATTTCAGAGTGGCGTTGGGTCCCTAGCAAAATGAACGTGGCAGATGATGCTACTAGGTGAAAATTTGAAGTAAACAATGAATCAAGATGGTTGAAAGGTCCAAAATTGCTTTTCGACAACGAAGATAAATGGCATGTGCTTCAAGATAATATTTCAATAAAAGAGAAACACTGTGAGGTTTTAACCACTTTGTTAGTTGAGAAGGACAAAAGCAGTGATGTATTACCCGGGGCGAACAAATTCCCCAGTTGGCTGCGTTTAGTAAGGACCTTCGCAAGAGTTTTGCAGTTTTTCCGTTTACTCAAGGCGCTGCGAGATGGTCATGAGGCGAATCAAGGTATGAGTCAGGTCGATCTAATGGCACGAGCGACGGAACTGATTCTAGCGCAGTCAGAGGTCAAGTTTCAGTGTTGAAGTAGCGTGTCTAAAACAGGGTGTGCCATTGTCAAAGAGAAGTAGAATTTTGCAACTGGCTCCCTTTATGGACGCTAAGGGTGTTTTGAAGAACGACGCGCGAATAAATCGGGCTGAAGGGATACCTGTAAGTTTGAAGAAACCAATAATTCTCGACGGAAGAAATGGGTATACTTGTAGTGTTTATATGAATATACCAACAATCTTTATTTTATAACACTTATTTCATTAAATTTTATTAACTTTTATTAAACATAATAACTTTTATCACTACTTTATAATTCTTTTTTTACATTCAAATTGATTTATTTTTAAACGACACTTTTTATATACTTTTATTTTATCTGTCAGACTGGGAAAAACTAATTAATTTTTCAACTTACTTAGCCGCGGTCGACTGGGTTTTTTACCAGTCTCCTTGACTAAGTAAGGCCGGAAGTAGTAGGACGATGTCCCTACCCACTAACCCAAGTGTTTAACTATGTAGTGAACATACGGCCACTAGCCAAAAATATATAAAATACCGACTGCTATTTACAGTTATTATTTAATATTATACATATATACAGATGAGTTTAATTAAGACTAAATAATTATATTACATGTTCGCCTTATATAGGCTGGAGATATTCCATCGCCTACTTTAAAGTAGACGATGAAATATCTCCCGCGTGCTATTTTATTATTTTATATGGGACACCAGGTAGCTACTATCATAGCCTACCTGGTTCCCTATATACTCACCTTCTTATTTATCATTTTCATCAGAAGAACGGGCACGAAAACACTGAAACTGTAGTAAACTGCTTACGAGAGCAATACGTGATTTTGTCCCTGCGGCGAGCTGTCAGGAGTGTGATTTCAAAGTGTCAAATGTGCCGTGTTCGAAAATCGCGTCCAACGGTTCCAAGAATGAGCGAACGTCCACCCTCCAGGTTGTCTCATCATGTCAGGCCATTTACTAACTGCGGGACTGATTATTTTGGACCAATGATAGTGAAAATAGGACGACGAAGAGAGAAGCGATGGGGAGTAATCTTTACCTGTTTATCTTCCAGAGCTGTCCATCTAGAGCTGGCTCATTCATTGACTACAGATTCTGCAATTATGGCAATCAGGAGAATGGCAAGTACAGGCTGCCCATCTGTAATCTGGTCGGATAATGGGACTAATCTAAGAGGCGCGGACACGGAGTTAAGAAGAGCAGCTTCGGAGATTAATCAAGGCAATATAGAGACGATGGTAGCGAACGAAGGAATAGAATGGCGATTCATCCCGAGCGCCTCACATGGGCGGATGTTGGGAACGTCTGATTAGAAGTGTGAAGGTTGCCTTAGCGGCAATTTTGAAGGAGAGAGAATCTTCGGAAAAAAATCTGAAAACTTTGCCTGCAGAAGTGCAAAACATAATTAACAGTCGACCCCTAATCAATCATAGTTACGATCCTCGAGACGACGTCAGTTTAACGCCAAACCACTTTCTTATAGGAAGTGCCGGTAGAAGCGCACCTGGAAAATTTGCAGATGAAGATTTGTGTCTGAAGAAGGAATGGAGGAAAAGTCAGCGGATGGCGGATCAGTTTTGGAATCGTTGGGTAAGGGAATATCTCCCAGAGCTGGTTCCAAGACGAAAAAGTAGTGAAGATCAACCAAATGTACAAGTTGACGACGTAGTCCGAATTGTAGACAATTCTCTCGCAAGAAATGTTTGGCCAAAAAGGACGTATAGTAGAGGTCAAGCCCGGTCGAGATGGAAGAGTGAGGATGGCTAAGGTGCAGCTTGAAAGACGAAATGTTGTTGTGAGACCGGTTTCAAAATTAGCAGTTTTGGTAAAGAAGAACGAAGCATAATGTTAAAATCTGTCGGGTACGCTGCTTCGCGTACGGGGGGGGGAATGTTGCAGTTTAAAATTTGAAATGACGTTCCGAAACGTCTTTTCAAAATTTTGGGTTGTCTGAAGTTTTTTGTTTTTTTTTTATTTATGTCAGTCAGAAAAAAATAATTTCTTGATAATTTTGTCAGAAAACTGGAATAAAACTGGAATAAAAGACAAAAGGTCATTTGATTTGTGGAATTTAATTGAATCGACTAATTAAAGAGAGAGAATTTGAAATCGAACAGGAAAGATTGACTGACGTAAGATTATGTCAACCCGAATCGTCCAAATCAGTTCTAACTGACGGAGATCGGTCCAATAAAGTTTTGGACGCTCGTTTGGAAGACTGGCTGATATTTCAGTACCGCGCAAACTTCACCCCGATCCTTCCCTCGGTCTACTAACTGCCAGGTGACAGTTCGAGTTGATTGGTTCATTGACTCGTGTATCATGGGCCTAAGTTTTGAGGCTTGAGGCTTTCATTTAGTGCTTTTCCGTGACAGCTTGAAGCTTACTTGAAGTGTACTTCAAGTACAAATGTAAACGCAAGCAGCTCGACTGGAGTCGACCAAAAAGATTTTTCTAATCGGCCCGAGCGCTGGTCATGTAAAACAAGCTTGGAACCTTGAGTGCTCGAAATTGTGAAAGTTGGGCTTGCAAATATGTATAAAAGCAATTTGTGGAATCATGAGGAGACTAAATTAATAATAAAGAAATTAAAGCGCGATAAAAGAAAGAAATATAATAATGACTTCAAATGTGAGCTCAAGAACTCAAGCTCATTTCAAGCTAATATGCCGCATCAAGTAGAGAGAGCATATACGCGCTCGAGCTCTTGAGATTTTCTAGCTTTCGAGCACTCAAGCTGTCATGGAAACGTAGTAATTGTTAATCGGGCCTTAAGGCTCAAAAAGAACCAATCCGTTCCGTCCGTGTTTAAAGGCAAGTTTACATCCCAAGAATAAAGTGGAAGAGCAAAGTGGCCCTGTACTTGGCTCAATCGTAAAGTTTCGTTGAAAGCTCGAAACTTTTTACTGTTGCAGTGGCAACACTCAACATTTATTTTCTTTTGTAAAAGTTGTTAGTTCTGTTTTTTACTTCTTCATGTTCATTCTGGTAAATGTCATTGCATTAAGTGGACGAGGTTTTTGTTAGTTAAAGAGTTGTCGAATAAAGAAATATATATTTAGTTTGATTTTTGAGTTGTTAATAAATATCATAATACTTTAATAGTTTAAAGTGGTGTTCTATATCTTTGATTTAATACGTGTACTTGCTATAAACATCCAACAGGTTATGGGCCCAGATGCAGCCGCAGTTGCCACGTGTTAAAGCATAGCAATTTTTTGGTTATATAATATTCCAAAAGGAAGATGGAGACCAAACTCAGCGTAACTAAATTAAACGGGACAAATTATCAAATTTGGAGATTCAAAGTAGAACTTCTGCTTCAGAAGGAAGGATTATGGGAAGTTATAATTAATGCCTCACCATCGGAAATAACAAATGAATGGAAAATCATGGATACAAAAGCAAGAGCATTAATTGGTTTATTAATCGAGGATAATCAAGTTATCCACATAAGAAACTCCACATCTGCAAAAGAAGCTTCGTTAGTGTGGCAGCACTACCACTAAAAGAGTTTTTGAAACTCGCCGAGTTTGACGAGGTTAAAAAAGAAGAAGACAAGGAGATATAGAAGAGAACAAAAAAACATCTTGTTTAAGCAAGTCATCGCCGCGACGCGTAGTTCTTAAAAACGAAATACATTTTTGTAATTAGAGTTTAAGATAAATAAAATATTCTTTTAAGTGTGAGAAACGCTTTTTCTTTAAAATAAAGATCGAGGCCTTTGTGACATCAACTTGGAGACGACCACAACCTCCACAAAATGGTGACCCCGTCGTCGGGATAGGAAGATTTAGATAAAAATAACGAATAAAAATTAATTTTTTTTCAATTTGTTTTAGCGCAAAATAAAAATTGCTGTTTGTGCACGAACAATTGTAATAAAATAACGATTATCAACAAATATCCAAGAATATAAGATGGCGAATGTTGAAAGTGGCGATGACGAAAAGGCAAGCAGTACACACAAAATCGAACGTGTGTCGGTAAAGATACCACCCTTCTGGCGAAACGACGTGGAATTATGGTTCCTACACATAGAATCGCAATTCGCGACAAGCGGAATTGTAGCAGACATAACAAAATTCCACGCCGTGGTTGCCGCTCGAAGTAAATGTCTTATCACAGGTAGGCGATATAATTAGAAAACCGCCAGCCCAGGATAAATATCAGACTTTAAGAAATCAATTAATAACACTTAATTCAGAATCAAACGAAAAGAGGATTCAAGCTTTATTGTCCGGAGTCGAGCTCGGTGACAGGAGGCCGTCACAACTGTTGCGTGAAACGCGGGTACTGGCCGATGAAAGTGTACCCGACGATTTTATTAAGTCCCTATGGCTACAACGCTTACCTGAGAACATGCGATCGATATTGAGTGCAACGAGCGAAACACAAGTGACGGAAATAGCAAAAATCGCAGATAGAATCCATGAAGTGAGCGGTGATGCGTTCAGTGTAGCGAGCACATCTGCAGGTGAAAACGCGTTGACGGAGCTCACAAAACAGGTGTCGGCATTGCGATTAGAAGTCAGTTATTTAAAGGAGAGAGGATCAAGACGAAGATCGACAACAAGGTCTCCAGCACCTTATAGGCGCAGAAGCGTGTCAAAAGACATGAGCATATGTTGGTACCATAGAGTTTTCGGTGAAAATGCAAACAAATGTAGATCACCGTGTAACTTTAAAGGTAATCGCGAAGCGAAGTTAAACTAAAACACCTCCTGCTAGAGGCGACGAGCAGAGTAGGGTGTAAAAATTGTCGTCTATTCGTACGTGACCGAAAATCAAAACAAGAATTTTTAATAGATACAGGGGCCGAAGTTTCGGCAATTCCTCCACGTATATTTAGGGTAAATAAACCCCAACGAGCTACTGCACACATGTGTTTATTCGCCGCAAATGGATCCAAAATAGAAAGCTATGGTGAACAATTTTTAAATATAGATTTAGGTTTACGTCGAGATTTCGGATGGATTTTCATAATAGCAAATGTAAAAAAACCCATAATTGGGGCGGACCTGTTAGAGAATTTTGGATTGTTGGTAGATTTAAAAACAAACGTCTAATCGATAGCAAGACGATGCTTACATCAACAGGAAAAGTTTCAAAAACGCCTTCGCTAGGTTTGACGACAATAGATCGAAGCTGCAAATACGCGAAATTGTTAGATGAATTTAAAGATATAACGAGATCACATGAAAAAAAAGTTGTACCAAATCACAGAGTGACGCATCATATAATAACACAAGGACCTGCAGTTTATGCAAAGCCGAGACGGTTAGCGCCGGACAGATTGAAAGTAGCGAAAGTCGAGTTCCAAAAAATGATAAATGATGGAATATGCCAACCCTCAAAGTCAAATTGGGCCAGTCCGTTACATTTAGTGCCAAAACCGAATGGGGATTGGAGACCGTGTGGAGATTTTAGGCGATTAAATGCAGTGACGATTCCTGACCGGTATCCCGTGCCGCATATCCACGATTGCATGCATGCATTACAAGGAAAAAAGGTATTTTCAACGCTGGATTTAAAGAAAGCATACCACCGATGGAACCTCAGGACATACCTAAAGCGGCTATATCAACTCCATTCGGATTATTCGAATTTAAATACATGATGTTCGGATTAAGAAACGCAAGCCAAACATTTCAGCGATTCATGAACCAGGTGTTGGAAGGAATTGATTTCGCCGTGGCGTATATCGACGATATAATCATCGGGTCAGCATCAGAAGAAGAACACGACGACAACCTTAGAGAAGTATTTAGCAGATTGTCAACATATGGACTAATAATAAACGTATCGAAGTGTGAGTTTGGTAAAAAGGAAGTAAAGTTTTTGGGGCATTTAATTTCCGCAGAAGGAATACAGCCATTGCCAGACAAAATTATCGTAATCAAAAGTTTTCCACGACCAAATACAGTAGCCGAACTGCGAAGATTTCTTGCAATGGTAAATTTTTACCGTCGATTCCTACCTAACGCTAATGAAAAGCAGCAAATCCTTCAACGAATGATCCCCGGAAACAAAAAAAAGGGATACAAGGAAACTTACATGGTCAGAGAGCTCGGAAAAGGCATTTCAAGTTGCAAAAAATGACATAGTAACTGCAACAACGTTAGTATTTCCAAAGCAAGATGCGATTTTAGCACTTATGGTCGATGCCTCAGAAATTGCAATTGGAGCAGCATTACAGCAACAAGTAGAAAATGATTGGAAGCCAATTGCGTTTTTCTCAACAAAGCTAACAGATAGCCAAAAGAAATACAGCACTTATGATCGCGAATTGTTGGCAATATACTCAGCAGTAAAGTATTTTCGGTATCTTATCGAAGGACGGAATTTCAAGATATACACAGACCACAAACCGATTACGTTTGCATTTCTCCAAAAGTCCGAAAAGGCAACACCGAGACAGCTTCGATATTTAGATTTGATTGGGAAGGACAACGTAGTAGCAGACACCCTGTCACGTATCGATGAAGTCAATGCTAAATCAATGGATCTCAAGATCATACAGAAGGAGCAGGGACAAGACGTGGAATTAAAAGAAGTGCTAGCGGGTACACAAAAATCCAGTTTAGTGTTAAAATTAATACCTGTCGACACTCAAGTTATAAGATAGTCTGCGATACTGCTAGGAATCGGGAACGTCCGTTCATACCACAGGCTCTACGGAAATCAGTCTTCCAGTCCATGCATGATTTATCTCATCCGGGGGTTAAGGCAACAACCAGGTTAATAGCTCAACGGTTCGTTTGGTCAAATTTTAAAAAAGATATAAAGGATTGGGTTCAACAGTGCATCGCTTGCCAGAAATGCAAGTTGCAACGGAACAATAAAACGAAGATAGGACAGTTCGCGTTACCAAATCAACGCTTCTCCCACATTCACATGGACCTCATCGGGCCAATACCTACATCACAAGGCGCGAGATATTGTCTAACAATGATCGATAGGTTTACCAGATGGCCGGAAGCAGTGCCGATAGTTGACATAACAGCGGAAACGGTAGCAGCAGCGTTTATATCGACCTGGATAAGTAGATTCGGTACACTAAAGTATGTTACCACGGACCAAGGACGGCAGTTCACATCAGAATTGTTTAGAGAACTGCAGAAGTTACTAGGAACTTGCCACATCACAACAACACCGTACCATCCTGCTTCAAATGGCATCGTAGAAAGGTGGCATCGAACTTTAAAAACAGCAATAAAATGTCACGACACGGAGCGATGGGTAGACGTCCTACCAATAGTTCTTCTAGGATTGAGATCATCGTTAAAGGACGATCTAGGAGTGTCCGCCGCGGAAATGGTTTATGGAACAACCCTAAGGTTACCAGGAGAATTGTTAATCGAATGTGGATCAAGCAGACATTCACCAGATTTCGTAAAAGTTTTGAAGGAAAGGATGGCAAGGCTTCGACCTCAGCCAGCTAGCAACCATCACAAGGAACGCATATTCGTACATAAGGATATAAGGATATGTTCCCATGTCTTTATTCGCCGAGACGGGATAAAGCCTTCGCTACAACCTGCATTCGAGGGACCGTATCCTGTAGTAAGTAGGCACGAAAAATTTTTCACCATCAATGGGTGCCTTCCATTTAGACACAGAAAGACAATTGTGTCCGACACAGCGTGTCGCTCTGTGTCGTTCTGTGTAAGCCCAAATGGAACACATAAGTTCATGAAAAATCCGCCACGGCGCACTTTCCTCGTTTTTATTTTTGTTTGGCAAGTAAATCGTAAATTTTATGTTGATAATTTCTTTAAATTAATTACCCGACATCTTATAAATGCTGGGAATCTTAAAAATGAAACAATATTGTTGTAATTATAAATTAACGATCACATTTCAATTGGCGAGGGTTGGTAGCATTGTCTTAGTTGTGCTCGGCTGTGTCTAGCTGTGTCGTTGATGGAACACTTCTGTGTCGGACACAGTGTAACACTGTGTCTCTCTGTGTCTAAATGGAAGGCACCCAATGTAAACGGTCGAAAAACCACAATTTCCTTGGATATGTTGAAGGCAGCCTACGTAGAAAATGAAACAAACAACGAAGGAAATAAAACAAATAGCGCAGAGGATACAATGGAAAACGCTCAAGAGCGAACGAACAAAGAATCAGAAAATCAATGTGCAAACACCTCGAGAACGCGTGGTGGTCGAAGAGTTGTTATTCCCGCCAAGTATCGCTAACACTCCGGGGGGAGTACTATGGCAGCACTACCACTAAAAGAGTTTTTGAAACTCGCCGAGTTTGACGAGGTTAAAAAAGAAGAAGACAGGGAGATATAGGGTGCCTTCCATTTAGACACAGAGAGACACAGTGTTACACTGTGTCCGACACAGAAGTGTTCCATCAACGACACAGCTAGACACAGCCGGGCACAACTAAGACAATGCTACCAACCCTCACCAATTGAAATGTGATCGTTAATTTATAATTACAACAATATTGTTTCATTTTTAAGATACCCAGCATTTATAAGTTATCGGGTAATTAATTTAAAGAAATTATCAACATAAATTTTACGATTTACTTGCCAAACAAAAATAAAAACGAGGAAAGTGCGCCGTGGCGGATTTTTCATGAACTTATGTGTTCCATTTGGGCTTATACAGAACGACACAGAGCGACACGCTGTGTCGGACACAATTGTCTTTCTGTGTCTAAATGGAAGGCACCCATAGAAGAAAACAAAAAACATCTTGTTTAAGCAAGTCATCGCCGCGACGCGTAGTTCTTAAAAACGAAATACATTTTTGTAATTAGAGTTTAAGATAAATAAAATATTCTTTTAAGTGTGAGAAACGCTTTTTCTTTAAAATAAAGATCGAGGCCTTTGTGACATCAACTTGGAGACGAGCACAACCTCCACAGTTAGCTTTAAAGTCTTATCATCAGAAATCGACTTTGTCAAATAAAGTTATATTATTAAAGAGGTTATGTGGAACAACAATGCAGGAAGGCGGCAATATGGAGGAACATATAAATTCCATAATGGAAATGAATAATGAACTCGCAGCACTTGATGAACCGCTTCACGATAAATTGAAGGTAGCCATTTTATTGGCTAGTTTGCCAGAATCTTATGATCCATTAGTTACTGCATTGGAAGGAAGACCAGACTCGGACTTAACCATGGAGTTAGTAAAAGAAAAACTGATTCAAGAGTATGAAAAGAAACGTGAAAGTAATAATATAAATTCCAATGAGAATCCTAATATGGCCTTAAGGGTAAATAATAAAAGATTCAATGCGAATATTAAAAATAGGTATGGTAATAAAAATAGAGAACTTATTTGTTATTATTGTAATAAGGCTGGGCACGTAAAGAAAAACTGTTTCTTTTATAAAAGACAGAACGAACAAAAGCGAAAGAATGTTGTTAATAACATTATTGCTGAAGAAAATAATAATAATGATATTTATTTTTTATCTTTTGAAGTGCCAAGTGATAAAAATAATAAATGGTGCGTAGACTCAGGAGCAAGTGTTCACATTACAAACAATAAAAGCATCCTCAAAAAGTTTGTTAAAAATATTACCTATGTTGAACTTGCTGACAAAACAAATGTAAAATCTTATGGATCGGGAGAATTAATTTTAAAATGTTGTGATCCTGAAGATAATGAAAATAATATAAAAGTTAGGAATGTTCTATACGTACCTTCATTAACTTACAGCTTATTATCAGTAAAAGGATTAGCAGAATTGGGTTTTAAAATATCATTTATATACAAAAAATGTTTTATTAAAATGCATAAGAAAACAATTGCACACGGAATATTGCATAATAATTTATATGAATTAAAATGTATCAAAAACAAAGCAATGACAGCTTGGAGTAACAATTATTCAAGTAAGTGTATTCATAAGGTCTGTTCCAATAGAGAATGCGGGATCCCGCGGGGCCAAGAAATCACCCAATTCCTGTTCCAATAGAATCTCATGCTCGGAAAAGCGGGGAAATTTTTACTTCCCCTCGACCAAGAAACCGCAGGAGATTTTTAGGTGGTGTGAAATCTTACGACGTTTTCAACATGTCAAAACAGCTGTTGCTTGTCATGTCAAAACAAAATGATTAGCAAAACCAATGCCAAAACAACAAAAGTAACAAATGATTAAGATACTACAACTATAGCCGTGTTTTTTTAATGAACTATATAGTTCTTCCACATACAAATCTGAAAACCCAGGTTTTATCCAGGTTTTTATCCAGGTCTTGGGACATTTCAAAATTTCCCTTTCTTTTCGGAATGTAGCATACTTACCGGCTGTCGGAAAAACGTCATTTAAAATAAAAACAACATAGAAGTGACGAGAGCAAATTTGAAGGCATGAGGAAACAAATAATTTATTTTTTAGAAACTTATTCATTATTTTCTAGAGGGGAATTCGTGTAACAGTTGTTTACTGTCACGCAACTTCGGATTAATTTTAATATATTTAAAGCACTGAAGATGGCGTTTAGTGAAATTTCCCTTGTCGTTTTTTTAATGAACTGGATCGAAGACCTATATAGTTCATTAAAAAAACACGGCTTAAATGTACAAAGTCTTCTCAAAAATCTTGATACAATTGAGCATTATCTAAATACCAATAGCATTGACATCTTCGTTGCCGCCGAAACTTGGTTACTGCCATCCTCCCAAGTCAGGCTTAGCAACTATAATATCATTAGAAATGACCGACAAGATGGCTACGGAGGCACTGCCATTGCTTTAAAAAAAAATCTTGCCTTTAATGTTGTCAGATGCATGGATAATCTAAACACTACTGCAGTCACAATATCCAATCTGAAAGATCATATCACCATTTTCTCTTCTTATGTCAGTATCAAAATGAGCAATATTACATTCAAAAATTCAGTAGCTAAACTGTGCGATGTGGCGTCAAATTTTCCGAGATCCATCCTTATGGGTGATTTCAATGCCCGAAACGTAGCCTGGGGTAATCTTGGGTAATCTTACAAACAGTGCGGGCTTTAGTAATCGTAATAATGGAGATCACACCTGTATATCCAGATCTGCCAAACACTCTACATCAGTTTTGGACCTTACCTTCACAAATTTCTCTGATTATGTAATTTCTTTCAATACCAAACATATTTCCTTATCTGGCAGTCCTCATATCCCGATTCTTGTTAAGATTTCTGCGGGAATCATAAACAACCCGTCTGAGAAAGTGGCTACGAAAAAAGTTATTTCCTCTCTGAAAAAACTTGAAATCCCCGTGACCCAATCTTCTAATATCCTTAACATGGTCAAAGATCTAATAAAAAATGCTACTTATACTTGCAAGAACCGTTCTCCTAAATTCACTCCGAAACCATGGTGGAATAAGGAGGTTGAGAAACTTTATCGTACAAAATCTACGGCTCTGGCCCGCTTTAACAAGTTTGGCTTAGTAAATGACTTAGTCTTACACAACAAATTAAATGCACTTTTCAAAAGAGCAGTAAGAAATGCCAAACGTCTATCGTGGGCCAATTTCATTGAAGACCTTTGCCATAAAGTGGACATCAGGCGCTTCTGGTCCGTAATTAAAAGATTTAAGGGAAGTAGATATAATAATGACTTCTTCTTAAACCAAATTTCTCCTTCCGACTATTTAAATTTCCTTTGCAATAAAATTGTCAGTCCATCCCTCATTCCTAACTTAAACCCTCTGGAACAACCCCTTGTCAATGACTGGTCTGTTAAAGACTTAGATGACATTCTGAGGAAAAAAAAAGGCAAATCTGCTTCGGGCTTTGACAAAATTTCCTTTGAAATGGTCAAAAATATGACAACTAGTGCCAAAAAAGCCTTTGTGATCTTCCTCAAGGATGTCTTCATGAAAGGGGAAATTTCTAGAGAATGGTTAAACATCCTAATCACACCTATTCTCAAACAAGGAAAAAATCCTGGTTCCATAGCGAGCTACAGACCTATCTCCTTGATTTGCATTCCTTTAAAACTTATCAATATTTTTATTAAAGTCTTCATAAACAATTTCATTGAGTCTAAAAATCTACTTCCCTCAAATTCCTTCGCGTATCGCAAAGGCAGATCAGCCTCCATGTGTTTAAGCCTGATTAAACAGTCCATTGTAAACAGATGCAGGACTCACAAATTTGTAGCGATGGTCACTCTGGACCTAGATAGTGCATATGACAGAGTAGACCTGGGTCTCCTTTACATCAACTTATGTGAATATGGGATCCCTTTGATATACACAAATTGGATCATCAAGTTTTTCAGTAACAGAAACCTAATCTTATCTGGCAATGTGTGTAGGGTCTCGGGCGGAATACCACAGGGCAGCTCACTTAGCCCCATACTTTTTAACCTTTACTCGGCAAATTTGCACGATGAATTAAACAACAATGTCGAGCTCTTCCAGTTTGCCGATGACTTTGCCTTCATTGCATCTGGGAATTCGTCCATCTTAGTTGAGGATAATCTCCAATTGGCTTTAAACAATTTCCAAGTTAGAGCTGAAGCCAAAAAGCTAACCATTAACCATAATAAATCTAACGCCCTATTCTTCCGGAGTCGTAAACCAATATCCCTGTTTTTAAACGGATCTCCAATCACCTCAACTAGCAACCTTAAATTTGTAGGATGGTTTTTTACCCGTAATTTAAAGAGTAGATTACAACTAAATAATGCAATTGACGCTATTCAAAGCAACCACAGAATTATTAAGATTCTAAGTAGAAAAAAGTATGGTGCTTCTCTAAAGAGCTCCCTGTTACTGTATAGATCACTCATTAGGTCCAAACTGGAATATTCACGTGCCCTCTCCTTTAATGAGTCTGCGACTCTAGAAAAAAAAATCTCAACGATTACCAATAAATTCTTAAGAATGACCCTTGGCCTAACGCACTCAACGCCCAACCATGTTGTACACGCCCTTGCTCTTGAGTTCCCTTCGGATCTGAGGGCCGAACTTACTACCACTAAAGACCTAGCTCGAATTATACTTTCTAATAATAATTTCCCCAATCTCTTAAACATACTGGCCCCTTCTGCTCCCTTGGAAAAGATCTATGTTAAATACAAAGAAATTTTTGAACTCTTTCACTCCAAAAAAGATGAGAAAGCTGCGAGTGACAACATCTCTTTTGACCTATCCCTTTTAAAAGGACTAGGCAAAAAATCGGACATTTCCTCCGATATCATCTCCAGTCTCATGCGTGAAAAGCGCTTGTCCTTTGCCTCGGACGCTGTTGTGATTGCCACTGATGCATCTATCCTCAATAATATTGTGGGAATTGGGGTTCACTTCTCCAATGGAGCTGGAGACATGATGTGCAGATCCTTTTGGTTGATGTCTACCCTGTCAGCTGAACTATCTGCTATCAGCCTCGCTCTCGCCTATGCCTCAGACTTAGAGATAAAAAACGTTATCATACTCACCGACAGCCTCAACAGTTGTCAAATGCTGAAGTCAAATAATAGTGATAACCATCTCATCTCTTCAATCATCATCTCTGCACAAAACTTTGATTCTGTCAGATTCATATGGGTTCCTTCCCATCGAGGCATTCCGGAGAATGAGCAGGCTGATTTTTTGGCAGGGAGAGCCATCACCTTTGGAGATGTATTCCATCATAGGCTTGGATTCAGAGATTTGATTCTAAATGTCCAGTACAAATTAAAAGCTGAATGGAACAGAAGATATCAATTGGCTTCACGCACGAAAGGAAGATTCTTTGGATCGATCTTTCCTTCTCTACCCAAAGCACCTTGGTTTTCCAAGTTGCAACTTAATACCAGGAACTTCAGAATGATAAACAGAATTATCACAGGACACACTTATGATCAAGCTAGATTGGCATCTTGGAAACTAGCTAGAGATGACAAATGCCTCTTGTGCAATCTAACTAATGACGCGGAGCATATAATACTAAAATGCCCCAAATTCAATGACGCCAGGGCGAAATTCCCTCAGATACAAAATACATCCAGAATCCTCGATCTTTTCATCCCTTGTGATATAAAAATTATATCAATTCTTTCGACTTTTCTGACTGAGGCGAAAATCTCAATCTAATTCTGCAGTTTTACAAATACCCTGTCCTCTGGCTTGGTTCTTCATCAGTGTGAGACTTAGCTCTCATCACATGACTGTTGCCCCTGTCCAATCGGGATTAGATTTTATTACACTTTTGGCTTTAGACTACAATCACAGTAAGTGGAATCCCTCTTTTGACAATGCCCAGGTCTATCATACATATCAATTTAGTTACTCTAACTTTAAATAAATCTAAGCACTATAAATCTATTGTAGTATTCTATAATTTAAATGACTTTTGACGAAACTCCTTACCTTGCCAAAGTAAGGGATTGACGAACACTGAGAGAGAGTTATTGGCCAATCCAAAACATCTTTAATTAATCAAGATTTGACGAAATCCCCGCTGCTCTGGCCTTATGCATGGGACTACTATACACTGAAAACGTGATAATTTCAAGGCCAAAAATTAAGTTGTTTTATCATAGTTCCATGGTCCATATGGCTGCAAGGCCGGGACCAAAAGTAACCTTTTAAGGTTCGCTAGTCTTGCACTAGTAAAGTCTATACAACAACAACAACAACAACAAAATGATTACGATGTGCTGAAAATAATTTCTTCGATTGGTGCCTTACTACAAGATTTTGAATAATTTCATAAATAAATTATTAATTTCAATAGTTTTATGTCATTATTTTGAAGACACAAGTGATTTTTAGGTTATGGTCTTCTTGATTTGCACGAAACATCCCAGAAAGCGTTCCTTCACTTTTCGGGATTTTGACTAAATTTTCCCCCACCAATCAAGTAACTCTTCGCAGGCTACGACAGGACAGGTTTTCTATTGGAACAGACCTATATATGGCATCGAAGACTGGGTCACTTTAATCCAGAAACAATTGGCAATATGATTAAAAGTAATTGCGTTGAAGGCGCAAAATTATCCAATTGTGCAGAGATTATTAAATGCGAAACTTGTTTAAAAGGAAAAATAACAAGAAAATCATTTCCTAAGAAATCACGGTATACAGAAACAAGGTAATGTAATGGAGAAATGTCATTTGAGTGCTGACGTCACTTGGCACGCTCTTCCCATATAAAATCGGAGTTGTGTTGTTGTTTCTACATTAGTGCTGACGTCACTCGGCACGAAATTTCTACGATATTCGAAGCTGTCAGTCTCTGTTACATTACCTTGTTTCTGTATACCGTGAGAAAACATCTAGTAATAGCGAAAATATTTTAGATGTAGTGCACGGTGATATTTGTGGTCCTATGCAGACACCAACGTCAAGTGGAAAAAGATATATTTTGTCATTGATAGATGACTATAGTCGTTACTGCACGGTTTATTTATTATCAAATAAATTTGAAGCAAACATTAAATTAAAAGAATATGTAGAAATGACTAAAAATAAATTTAATAGAAAAATTAAAATATTCCGTTCCGATCGAGGTGGTGAATTCGTCAATAAGAACTTAAAGGAATACTTCAAACAAGAAGGAATTATTCATCAAGTTACTGCACCTTATAGTCCAGAACAAAATGGCATCGCTGAACGAAAGAACAGGACTTTGATAGAGATGGTACGTTGTATGTTGTTTGATGCAAATTTGTCCAATCAGTACTGGGGAGAAGCAGTAATAACAGCTAATTACTTACAAAACAGATTGCTGTTAAAACCTAATAATAAAATTCCTTATGAAGAATGGAATAACAAAAGGGTTGATATAAGTCATATAAATTTTTTTGGCAGTTTCGCATATGTTCATGTACCCAAAACATTCAGACGGAAATTGGATGAAAAAGGTAAAAAATATATTTTTGTAGGATATGATGAAAATTCGAAATCATATCGTTTATTGGACAGGTTTACAAACAAGATAATTATTAGTCGTGATGTTGAATTTTTAGAAAATCATGACAGTGAAAAAAGTAAAAATATAAATTTAAATACGTCTAATAACTAATTGCTCCTTTAATCCCTCATGGGACATAGGGCGGAAACAGTTGCCCTCCAGCGGACTCTGTTTTGCGCGACAGCTCTCAGCTCTGACCAAGATCTCCCGGTTGTTGCGGCCTCTGATAATAGGGTTCTCCTCCACGTTGTTCTAGGTCTTCCGACTCGACGGGATCCTTGCGGATTCCAGTCAAGGGCCTGTTTGGCTAGATTATCGTCTTCGCGTCGCAAGGTGTGGCCAATCCAATTCCATTTCCTTCGCCTGATTTGGTCTATCCTTTCTTGGCCGGCACGGCGCCATAGTTCTTCATTTGAAATTCTATCTTGCCAGCGGATTTTTAGGATACGACGTAGGCATCTGTTGATGAAAACTTGTAGGCGCCCTGTGATGAATTGGGTGACTTTCCATGTTTCGCAACCGTACAAAAGAACTGCCTTAACGTTGGAGTTGAACAGCCGCAATTTGGTGTTAATTGAGATCTCTGTTGATCTCCATATGTGAAACAGGCATGCATATGCGCTTCTTGCTTTATTTATTGTGGAACTGACATCTTCTTCTGTACCGCCGTTTTCGGTAATAATACTACCGAGGTAACAGAATTTGTCTACCAGCTCCACGTCAACGTTATTTAGCGCTGTCCGTTCAAGGGTGTTTGCATTTATCCGCATTTCTTTTGTTTTAGTCGGATTTAACCTTAAGCCCGCCGAGCTAATTTCTGTTGCCAATTTGTTTAACATGTAGACAAATACGTCTAATACGGCAGAAATAATACTTGAAAATAAAGTTCAAAATTCGGAAAGTAATATCGAAAATAATAATGAACAAAATGAAAATATGTCTCTTGTAAATAATGATGAAAATATAAATAAAGCCAACGAAAGTTCATCAACTATTGCTAAAAATACTTCCGAAGTTGAAATAAGACAATCTTTGCGAACAACGAAAGGTGTATTGCTTTCAAAATACGATGATTATGATATGTCTGACAATAAAAATGAAATTCATAATGTAAAACATATAGAGCCAAAAGACGTAAATGAAGCATTGAATGTACAAGATTCTGATAAATGGATTCAAGCAATGAATGAGGAAATAAATTCCTTAAAAAACAACAACACATGGAACATTGTAGAATGTCCAAAAGAAAAACATATCATCGGATGCAAATGGATTTTTAAAATTAAATCAGGTGATAAAAATGAAATAAAAAGATACAAGGCAAGAATTGTGGCACAAGGATACAGTCAAAAATATGGAGAAGATTATAATGAGATTTTTGCACCAGTCATCAAACAAACTACCTTAAGACTATTTTTAACACTGGCTGGACATGAAAACATGAAGGTATACCATTATGATTTTAAAACCGCATTCTTAAATTCAGAACTACATGAAGAAATTTACATGAAACAGCCAGATGGATATGAAATAAAAGATAAAGAGAAATTTGTATGTAAACTTAACAAAAGTATTTATGGTCTTAAACAAGCTGCCAGATTATGGAATGAGAAAATTAACTAATATTTAAATAAATATGGATTCAGAAGAAGTATTGATTCGTGTTTATATATAAAACAATTTAATGATGATATCATCTATTTATTAATATATGTCGATGATATTTTAATAAGCAGTAAAAATGAAGAATTGATATTTGAAACAGCAGAGCTTATTAAAAAGGATTTTCAACTTGAAGGCTTAGGTGAAATAAAATACTATTTAGGAATTGAAATCAAGAAAAATAGTGATGGATTTTACCAAATGAATCAACCAGAAAACTTTTAAAGGATTTTCACTTGGAAGATGCGAATATTTCAGAAATACCAATGATAGTGAATTATTTTAAAAATGCAAAAGATGATGGCAGTCGTTTTGAAAATGACAATATATATAGAAAGCGCCGTTGGAGGTTTGTTATACCTAGCAGTAAATACTCGACTAGACATAGCCATTGCAACAAGTATTCTGGGAAGAAAAGTTAGTAATCCGACAAAAGGTGATTGGTTAGAACTCAAGAGAGTAATTAAATATTTAAAGGGAACAATTGGCTATAGTATACGATTAGGTAATTCAAATATGAAGGATGATATTTTGTATTCATATTCAGATGCAGATTGGGCAGGCGACTATGAAGATAGGAAGTCAAACACAGGATTTATATTCTTCTACAATGGTGCTATCATTGGGCATATTCACACGCTGCCATAATTGTGGTGAGTAAAACCGGTTTTATTAATCTCCTAGCAACTCAGACGGGGCGTAAATGAGTGTAGTAAATTTGAATGCTATACAGGAACCTTTAAATGTATTGCAGATGAAATTTACTTGTTAGAGAAAAACAGAGCTAAAGAATGCAAGAGATAGAAGTAACTTTTTATATGTGTGCGTGAAAAATGTTTCGTTAAGTTCTTCCGCTCCCTTCCCTCTCTCATCTATAAAACCGGTTTTAGGCGCCATGAATGTGCACTGTGTGAATATGCCCATTAATTGGAAACGTAGGAAACAAGACTGCGTAACATTATCGTCAACTGAGGCCGAGATTACAGCGTTAGCTGAAACATGTAAAGAGGCAATTTACATTAGGGATTTGATCAGGGACTTCAACTTGGCTGTCAACAAGATAGTAATTTACGAAGATAACCAATCATGTCTAAGGCTTATCGAAAGTGGTAAATTTAATGATCGAACAAAGCACGTATCAACAAAATTGAATTTCTTAAAAGATCTTAAAGAAAAGAAAATCGTCGAATTTTACTTCTGTTCATCGAAAGAAATGTTAACTGATTTCCTGACAAAGCCGTTGAGTAAGGATCGATTGAGAAACCTTTTGAAAGCATCTGGATTAAACACTTAACATTAATTTTTTATTTTTTCGTGTTGAGAAGGGGTGTTGGAGTGGCAACACTCAACATTTATTTTCTTTTGTAAAAGTTGTTAGTTCTGTTTTTTACTTCTTCATGTTCATTCTTGTAAATGTCATTGCATTAAGTGGACGAGGTTTTTGTTAGTTAAAGAGTTGTCGAATAAAGAAATACCTATTTAGTTTGATTTTTGAGTTGTTAATAAATATCATAATACTTTAATAGTTTAAAGTGGTGTTCTATATCTTTGATTTAATACGTGTACTTGCTATAAACATCCAACATTTACAACTGTCAAACGTAAAATTTTTAAGACGATGGTTTGATATACGACAAAAATATTCAGGAATAAGTGAGCTTTTATGGTGGAGGTGGTAAATTTTTCTGTTCTCGATTAAATTTGGGTTTGGGTCCTGCGCACTGCGGTTTTCCTCGACTTGAGTTTGTGTGCGTGCATGTTTGATCTTGCGCACTTCATAAATTTCCGTTGTTAGCTCCAACTGAATTTTTTGGCGGGTAAATTTATACGAAGTTTACATGCAATTCAAAAATTAGTGAGGTTATGGGTGCATATTTGATCTTGCGCACTTCATATTTTTCCCTTGTGAGCTCCAACGGAATTTTATGGCAGGTGAAGTGTGCATACAATTCAAGAATAAGTGAGGTTATGCCAAAATAATTTATACGACGTTTGCCTATTTTCCAGAAATAAGTGAGGTTATGCCATGGGTGATGATGAAGATGATGTGCCACACACACACTTAAAAATAAGTGCGGTTGTGTGCAATTATTTACAAACACAGTTAAGTCTACTGTAAACCGGGGCTCCAATGGCAAATACTTAAAATTTATATAAAATGATTAAATAAAATGACTCATTAAAGAAAATTTTAGTTTTTGGTGACATTATAGCTAATGTGAATCTGGAATTATCCAACTTCAACCAACTTGCATGATCAATCACCCAACGCTGTCGGTACAAGCCGACAACAAGGTCATTGGAAGGCTCAGAACATCATTCATACCTGAAACAGAAGTCATTTCTGCGCATCTTAATCTAACCGGCGTAGTTGGGCGTACATCAGCGTAGATGCTGCTACACCAGCCCATTCTGTGGGGTAGCAGCATCTACTCCGATGTGCGCCCAACTACGCCGGCGTACATACTCCAATGAAAATGAAACGCTCCATTTATTGTCTAAACAGTTTTTTTTATTTTTTTTAATAAAATTTAAAGCGACTTCATTTATATTTACGTTTAACTACTGCTACACCACAATTTGGGCTGGGGGTAGCTGCAATTACGCCGATGTGCGCCCAACTACTCCGGAGTACGTACTCCAAGGAAAATGCAACGCACCTAATTATGAATCATGTTGGAAAACAATTGGTTGGCTCAGGATTTTCAACCCAACAGAACTAAAGGAAATAAATTCGATAATAATTAATCTTTATTTTATCGAATAATGGAGAGCAGAAATGATAACAGAGGCGTGCAGAACTTTTCATCATAGAAGTAATTCCTTCACCAGTAATAACATTTATTATGCTCATACGGATAGACGGAGGAATAAGTTCATTAGTTTGTATTAAGAGATGCAGTAGAGGATGTGATGTGACTGTGAATTGCAAATGCAGATTAATTGCATTTGGTCGAGAAAATACTGAAGGTATTGTGAATTATGTTGATGACTCGACAGGTAATCTGGAAGTATCCCATATGTTCAGTTTATCATCCGAAGGTTTTCCTGGGAAACCAGGGCGAGTAAAATGTTAGAGATGGGCTCCTGACAGTTGTGCAATAGCTTCAGCGTCTGATTCTAGAGGTTTAGTTATTTGTAGTACGTTTATTGCGTATTCAGAAAAGATCGCCGATTTGTGTTCATTGAGACTTGTCTGCTCCTTTCTGCTTTTTTCTGGTCTGCTCTGTGTTTTTTGAGCCTGCACTGGGTTGAGAATTCTCACTTTTTTCTGCTCCTACAATTTTTAGGTACAGACAGAGGCAAGCAGAAGGAAATTGTTTTGACATTTGTCACAAAAGTTATTGAATTTGAAAACATGGCAAGAATTGTGAAGGAATTAAAAATTGTGAGTTTTAAATGATAAATAAATATATATATAAATAGACGGTGAATTTTTTTGGTTGTTGAACATTTTATATACAAATTTGGAAGTGATTAATGCTGTAAACACAATTTGAACCACGACCACGACGGCGGCGACGGCAACAGCGATATCCGGGCTGAAATTCGTTGTGTGAACATAATTGGAGCAACGGCGACTTAATTTTTGTTTTTTATTGTTATTTGTGAAGAAATATTTTTTGATATAATCATAAAAAATATGACAAAAATAAGCAATATAAAAAATATTGCATCAATTATATAACAAAGGCTTTGTTTAATAAAACCTCAAAATAAAAAATACACACAAATTATGAAAACATAACCTCAGTAGATAAACATCTTTGACAGGCGATAGGTACAAAATAGGAATTAGATTGATTGAGCCGCCGTGGTCAGCGACGTGGCCGTAGCCGTGGTCGAATTTATGTGCACGCTCATATACAGACGTATATTCTATTGGTTTTTGACAGTTGTTGCGAAAGTAGTTGCGTCGGTCGCCCCAATTATGTTTACAGCATAAAAGTACCTAACCTCTAATGGCATAAATTTAGAGCAGTTGAGTGCAGCAAAAGTGTTTTTTGAGATTCCTGCTCTTTTCTGTTTTTTCCTGAACTGACATAAATTTGACAGCTGCTCCCAACTCACGGTATGCAGAAACAAGGTCGTAATAGAGAAATGTTATTTGAGTGCTGACGTCACTTGGCACGCTCTTCCCATATAAAATCGGAGTTGTGTTGTTGTTTCTGCATTAGTGCTGACGTCACTCGGCCCGAAATTTCTACGATATTCGAAGCTGTCAGTCTCTGTTACATTACCTTGTTTCTGTATACCGTGCTCCCAACTAAGCTACTCTGCTCTGCTCAGAATTTTTTTCGTCTCGCCGAACAAACCTACTTTTATTGTGTATTCTTAAATTGGATTATAGATTACATGTAGATCTTAAAGGACCTAACCCGGGGCTGACGATCAATTTGTCTGCAATTGCAATTTTGAATGTCAAAGTTCTATCGGCAGGAATTTCATTGCATTGCAATTTCATTCTGACAAGAAACGCGAAGGAGACAGTTGTTTGTGTTTAGTGAAAATTTCTTTACTAATTTTCATTAATTCAATCATTTTGTAGTAAAAAAAAAGTCAACAGCACTTTTGCTTTTAAAATTATTTTAATTCATTAATTAATAAATAATCCCGCGTCAAGTAATCACCACTGCTAGGTTTTCCTTTTCCGCCATTTTGTTTTAAAAAAATTCCGATCTTGCATATGCAATCATTGCATTTAAAATATTGCATGCAATGACCTGATCTACACGACACGTTTTTTGCTGCATAAAGCACGAGTTTTTGGGTAAGGGAAGCTGAGGGACCGAGAGGGACTGCCATCACGTTTTCTTGATTTTCTTTTCTCCCTTTTTCGCCATACAAACACACACCCACACAAACGTCACGCTGTTAAAACACAACAATGTGTCATTTTTGACGCACGTTGAAAACATGGAGGCTATACAAGGAGATAAATCTCCGTGTTGTCAATTTTCGTTTGATTATTGGTGGCGCTGCAGTCAAATGTACCCCAAAAAACATGGCCGATTGTATTTATCCGGTTCATGGCAAACTTCGTTTGTTTGCGTACAGTAGGAACTGTAAAATATGTAAAATACCAGTAGGCGAATTTGAGTACGCAAGTAGGAACTATAAAATATGTAAAACACCAGTAGGCGAATTTTGAGGACGCAACGAGAAAAATAAAGGAAAAACGGCAGTATAAAAAATATCGTCGAACGGCGAGGGAATTTGTACTATAATTAAATAATTGCTGTATATTGAATTAATTAAAGGAAATATAATAAATTTCATATATGATTAAACATTGGCGCCCGAGCAGGGACTAGCGAAAAGGAAATAAATAAAGGTCGTATCTCCACGATGGACAATTTAACAACGCTAAAACGGAAGCGGGGATACTTAAAGGGTCAAGTGAGCCGCATCGAGTCTTATTTGGGACAAATAAGCGAAGAAACCGGGATTGATGAAGACGCCATTCAAGATAGGTTGGACAAGCTCGAAGGCTTAGCTTCCAAATTCGATGAGCTGCAGTCCGAAATTGAAGCTCATCGCGAGGGCGACCAGGTGGTCGCAGAGGATGCGGAACGAGATGACTTCGAAGAGAGGCTGTACCGACTAAGGGGATTGGGCAGAACCTTCATAAAGGGATCACAGGTGCGGAAGCCGGTGAGTGAAGAAAACGGATCGTTAGAGACATCGATAAGGGCACTGGCAGACCATCAGGCAAGGTTGAGTGACATATTACAACAGGTTAGTGAACTTCAAATGAATGCTGCGAGAGGAGAAAGCGGAATGAAATCGCACGGAGCAAGCAGCGTCCAGACGAATGTTAGACTACCCACAGTGACTTTACCGACCTTTAGTGGAAATTATATGGAGTGGATAAATTTCAGAGACTTATTCCAGTCCATGATTAACGAGCGGCAAGATATCAGCAATGCACAGCGAATGCAGTATCTGCAAGGGTCCTTAAGAGGAGAAGCTGCTTCGCTGCTACGGCACCTTCCGGTGACTGATGCCAATTACACGGTAGCATGGACGAGTTTAAAGTTGAGATATGAGAAGGAAAAATTTATCATTGAAGCCCACATCCGATCGATTATGGAGCAGCCAAAGTTAAAAGAAGCTACTCAGAGTGGCATTAAGATGCTGTATAGCGGAGTACGGGAAGCGCTTAACGCCCTTGAAGCTCTTAAAGTGCCAGTACATCAGTGGGATTGGTGGCTTTTTTTTGTGGTGGTGAGCAAACTGGACCCAGAATCAAGACAACTTTGGGCTAGAGAGACTGCAAATACAGAGAAACCTAAATTTGAGGAGCTCTGCACCTTTATCTTTTCAAGAATTTGCGAATTAGAGACTATTAATGGTAATGTAGACAGACATAGGATGAAAGAGAGTAGGCGAAATGTAAGTACCGTGGCGGTTGTCTCTTGCGTAAAATGCCAAGGAGATCATCACCTTAAGGATTGTCCTACCTTTCAAGAATTGCCGATGGGAGCAAGACGAAAACTAGTTGCTGACGGACGTCTTTGTTTCATATGCCTAAACCCAAACCATGTCGCTCGGCAATGCAAGTTCAGTGGGTGTCAAATCTGCAAGCGTCGTCACAACACGGTTTTGCATCAACAAGAGCCAGAGTTTGTAAGTGCGAATCCGGGATCTTTCCAGACGTTACATTCTACAATCCCTCAAGGTCAAGTTTTATTACCGACGGTATCCTTTTTGGTGCCTGATGCCAGCAACAACATGCAAATTTGCCGAGCACTGTTAGACTCGGGATCGCAAGCGACATTGATTACGGAGGCATGCATGCAGCGCCTAGGTCTGTCTAGAAGCAAATCAAGAGTAGCGATTTTGGGTATCGACACGACTAAAGAGAAACGAGCCAGAGGAACTGTTCGACTAATTCTTAAATCTCGGTTGACGGCAGAAACAGTGCAAGTTTATGCGCTCATTCTCCGTAACATCACCTGTCCGATGCCACACCATAATATTGCGGAACCACCATGGCGGAATAACGAATTAGCTGATCCACATTACTATAAATCGGGTCCGATAGATATCCTGATAGGAGCCGATGTGTTCTTTGAGTGCTTGAAGGACGGACAAAGGAAGTTGAGTTCAAGCAGCCACCTGCTGGCTCGCAATACGATATTCGGATGGGTAATTGGAGGCCGACATTGGGATCAACCACAAGAGATCCTAGTAAGCTGCCACGTGGCCATTGAGGATTTGCTACAACGATTTTGGCAGTTGGAAGAAGCGGAGTTCAGTACAACGGAATCAGCAGAAGATGGTGAAATTGAAACTCATTTTGTAAAAACACATCGACGTACCGAAGAAGGACGCTATAGTGTGAGCTATCCGTTCAAGGATGATCCAGAGAAGTTGGGCGATTCAGTGACGGCGGCAAAATCTAGGCTGATGTCGATGGAACGAAAGTTTCAGAGAGATGCGGAGTTGAAAAAGGCGTATGTCGAGTTCATGGATGACTATCAGCAACAAGGGCATATGGTAGAATCAGGAGCGATGGAGGATCGGGATAACATAGAAGGCAATTTTCTAGCTCATCATGCGGTGCACAAGCTAGAGAGCACAACAACTAAGACGCGAGTTGTGTTTGACGCTTCAATGCTAACTTCAAGTCTTGTTTCGTTAAACGATGTTCTAATGAAGGGACCGGTTATACAACCAGAGTTGACGACTCTTCTAGTTGGGTTCCGACTACACAAGATTGGACTTACGGCCGATATCAGACAAATGAATAGACAGATCCTGATCAATGAGGAGGACTGTCGCTACCAGCAAATATTGTGGAGGAGGGATCCTGCAAAACCCATTACTATATTTGAGCTACGAACCGTAACATATGGTACGACTAGTGCGCCGTTTCAAGCCACTCGTGTGTTACAGCAGCTAGCGGATGACGAGGAGAAGAGATTCCCAGAAGTAGCAGGAATGATAAGACAGAATTTTTATATGGACGACTTTATAGGTGGCGCGGATACTGTAGAGGAGGCGTTGAAAGTGACTGAAGAACTTTCTAGTCTACTGGCGGCGGGGGGTTTTGAGTTGAGAAAATGGGCTTCCAGCGCAGAAGAGGTAGTGCGGTCGCTCCCGGCCCAGGTGACAGAATATTCGGTGACGTTCAAGGAAGAGCAAAACTCGGCTACAAAAATTCTAGGACCGCGCTGGATACCGGGGGCAGATGTGTTCAGCTTCAAAGTAAGTTTGGAACCAAGAAACCAACATACGAAAAGATCTCTACTATCGGAGATTGCTCGAATTTTCGATCCGCTGGGATGGTTAGCGCCAGGCATTATATCGGCGAAGATATTATTTCAGTCGCTGTGGCTGATAAATGTGGACTGGGACGAGCCATTGCCTCCGGCTGTCATGGAAGAATGGAAAGCGCTTAGAACATCCTTACGTGAATTGGAGCGGTTGAAAATTCCAAGATCTAAATGTAGCGGCAGTGATAAGTTAAGAATCATTGGATTCTCGGATGCATCAGAGAAGGCGTATGCGGCAGTGCTTTATCTACAAGCAGTAAATGGATCAGGAGAATACAAGAGCCATATCTTATGTTCCAAAACTAAGGTAGCACCCTTACAACAGATTAGCATACCGCGCTTAGAGTTATGTGGAGCTCACCTATTGGCAAAAATTATGGGGAAATACAGTCGAATACTTGGAGTGACACTAGCGGATTGCCATCCGTACACGGATTCAACTATTGTGCTGAGTTGGTTAGCTGAACCACCTAGGAAATGGAAAACGTTCGTGGCAAACAGGACCGCCGATATTTTACGTCGGTTGCCCCAGGTACAGTGGCGTCACATCATTTCCAAAAATAATCCTGCAGACTGTGCATCAAGGGGAATTAGCGTAGAAGAATTGTTGAAACTCAGGTTGTGGTGGAAGGGTCCGGATTTCCTGATGGCGGAAATGCGCATGAAGACGGAACATATTTCATATCCAAAGGAATCAACGGAATTACGATGCCATGCTACAGTGCGACAAGAGGAGATCAACCCGGTTTTTCTGCGCTATTCGCGATTGACCAAATTACTGCGGATTATCGCATGGTGTCGACGTTGGCTCCGGCGAAAGGAAGAACAGCGAAGTTTACACAGGGGCATTCTACGAAGCGAAGAAGTGGAGCAAGCAAGGCTATTAATGATTAAGCTAGCTCAAGCCGATAGCTTTCGTGATGAACTGCGAATCCTTGGCCGAAATCATCAGCTGCCAGCCTCCAGCCGATTGATGACACTGAAGGCATTTGTGGATGAACACGGCATCGCCCGAGTTGGTGGAAGACTCGAAGAAGCTGAGTGGGAATTCTCGAGGAAACATCCAGTCATCCTTGACGCAGCGCACCCATTTGCGGCACTGATCATAGATGAACTGCATTTAGCGGGCAAACATGCGGGCCCACAGCTATTAGAAACTCTGCTTAATCAGAGGTATCACATATTGGGTGGACGAAAACTTATAAAACGGCGTGTAAGAAATTGCGTTATATGTACACGATATCGGGCAAAGGTGATTGAGCAGCAGATGGGCGATTTGCCACCATACCGTGTTCGAGTATGTCGAGCATTCCTGAATACCGGAGTGGACTATGCGGGACCCGTGACAGTACGGGCTTGGAAGGGAAGAGGAGGCAAGCGATACAAGGCATATATCGCGCTTTTCGTTTGTATGACCACCAAAGCTATCCATCTGGAGCTAGTGAGTGAACTCTCGACGGAAGCATTTCTTGCGGCACTAAGGCGGTTTGCAGGTAGACGAGGATTCCCTGCGCGTATTTTTAGCGACAACGGGACTAACTTTGTTGGAGCCAAACGTGAATTGGGTGAATTACAAGCTTTGTTGAAAACGCGAGAACATCATGAAGCCATTGCGAACTATCTAACAAGTCAGGAGTGCGAATGGCATTTCATACCGCCAGGATCGCCGCACTTCGGTGGCTTGTGGGAGGCTGGCGTTAAGGCAATGAAATTTCATCTACGGCGGGAGATAGGAGACGCTCAATTCACATTTGAAGAATATCAGACCCTGCTATGTCAAATTGAGGCGTGTTTGAACTCGCGTCCACTATGCTCGAGAAATATTCAAGATGGCAATGTCGAAGTTTTAACGCCAGGGCACTTCTTAATAGGAGAATCTCTGAAGTTGGTGCCTGATCGAGATTTGCAAAGAACCCAACCTGGACACCTTACAAGATTCAACTATATACAACGGATCCAACAACTGTTTTGGCGAAGATGGCAAAATGAATATCTCGCTAACCTTCAAGGAAGGTACAAGTGGAAACAACCGCAGCGAGATATCCAACTCGGTCAACTAGTTATCATACGAGAGGAGCAACTCCCACCAGGAAAATGGGCAACTGGAGTTATCCAGGAAGTTCATCGAGGAAAGGACGGGCTCATCCGAGTCGTCACGGTCAGAACAACACGGGGCACGCTAAAGAGGTCCATAGGAAAGCTGATTCCCTTACACCAGGAAGATGAAGTTTGAACAGGGTTCAACGGGGGCGGGATGTTTGCGTACAGTAGGAACTGTAAAATATGTAAAATACCAGTAGGCGAATTTGAGTACGCAAGTAGGAACTATAAAATATGTAAAACACCAGTAGGCGAATTTTGAGGACGCAACGAGAAAAATAAAGGAAAAACGGCAGTATAAAAAATATCGTCGAACGGCGAGGGAGTTTGTACTATAATTAAATAATTGCTGTATATTGAATTAATTAAAGGAAATATAATAAATTTCATATATGATTAAACATCGTTTATTACTAATATATTTTACGTTTACCAGCTTACAGCTGCTTACCAGCTTCTAAATTCAATGTATATCAATGCGATTATTCGTAATTAATCAATTTTTGATGTTTCCAATGAATTTTTATTAATTTCATGTGGGGTACATCGGACAAAGGTGACATCTGTGGCCAAAAATGAACTAGAAGTTTAGTTTCTTCTACCAATCCATTTCCTGTCATTTTCCCCATAAGAGTTTTTCCTCCTTGTATATTCTCCATGGTTGAAAACTTCATCGTATAAATCTACAGCGGTGGGCACGCACATAACACAAAAGAGAATTCTTGACAAGGCAGAGCAAAAAACGTGTCGTGTAAATCAGGTCAATATTGGAGCAGGTGCTAGACGAGCAATTGAAAAATTTATCGTCTAGCCCCCGGATAATCCGTTGCACATTCTCACAATGGTAATTATTACTTTATTGTTTTCAAGTCTTGAATACATTGAAGTTTAATCCTAGGAATGGTCTACTGCAGGCTATCAATCGTGGATGCTCCGAGAATCTCCAGCGAGCTATACATATGTTCATCGGTTATATGAAAGTGGGTCAAAATTTAGTTGCAATATTTGATCTAAACAAACTAACAAACATTGCAAGTTAAATAAAAGCTTATAATTATAAAATGTGAGATTAATAATTTTTTATTTAATTGAACTTTATAAGGTTTAGACAACATACGCTGTTGTCAATTTCATTACTAAATTACGTATGGTTACACTAGAGGGTATTGAAATGCAGGAACATCAGCGCCAACTACACGGAGTGGTCAACAAAGTAAGTTCACTATTACAAAAAAATCCAATATATTTTTCTTTTTTTCTTGAAAAATAAGTTTTTACAAACCATTTCATTATCATATTCGGAATTCACAAACGATTTCCGATCGATTGACTACCCTGAAGCCTACATTACAATTAATTTTCAAAAAGTGTTGGCTAATCGTAAGCTCTTAATTAACAAATTAATAACTAATTAATCACAAACAAAATCGTTTGTGTCACAACCATTCACAAAGATTGGCATGGGTGAAACTTTAAAAATTTATCATATTCGGAATTCACAAATGATTTCCGATCGATTGAGTACCCTGAAGCCTACATTACAATTAATTTTCAAAAAGTGTTGGCTAATCGTAAGCTCTTAATTAACAAATTAATAACTAATTAACTAATTAATCGCAAACAAAATCGTTTGTGTCACAACCATTCACAAACGATTGGCATGGGTGAAACTTTAAAAATTTATCATATTCGGAATTCACAAATGATTTCCGATCGATTGAGTACCCTGAAGCCTACATTACAATTAATTTTCAAAAAGTGTTGGCTAATCGTAAGCTCTTAATTAACAAATTAATAACTAATTAACTAATTAATCGCAAACAAAATCGTTTGTGTCACAACCATTCACAAACGTCAAACAAATCATCAAACCAATTTTCGACAAACAGCGCACACATTTATGCTTTGACATTTGTTGGCCATCAACGAGGAAAACTTTCTTCAAACATCCCGAGCGACAATTCCTGTAAACAAAACGAACTTTCATGTTTTACAAGGCACACATAAAAAATGCACACACATTTAAGCTGTTTGAAGGAAATATTAAACCAGACGAATATTTTCTTCAAACAGCGGCCAACTTCGAAAACTTGTATTTTATACACGCACACTTAGAATTTTTTCGATGCTGGCCACAAATTTGATGGTTTGTTTGACCGTGGATGGGGTCTATTGGGCGCCAGGCTTAATGGCCGGTTCACATTATTCCAGTAGCAATCCAGTCGTGATCGAATCCAGCGCTGGAATGCGACTGGAATAATGTGAGCCGGCACTGGAATGTGCTCATTCCAGTCAACAATCCAGTCCAGTGGCTGGATTTACAGTCTACTTTTTCATTCCAGCTCGCCCAATCCAGCGCCACTGGAATAGAATAGACAACCAATCCAGTGCTGGATTAAACATTGAACAGTGAACACACATTGTTCTTTTTGTAAACACGCATTGTTTTATTTCCATTATTCCTAACAATGATAAAGTTAACTGAAAACCAATAAATTTTGAATGACTGCAATAAAGTAAACGATATGATCCAGTCTAGCACTGGACTGGATTGACTCGCTGGATTACTGGACTGGAATAATGTGGTCGATATGATCCACTCCAGCACTGGACTGGATTGACTCGCTGGATTACTGGACTGGAATAATGTGAACCGGGCATAAAGCCCAAAACAGAATGAATGCAGAAACTTCGACTTCAACTTTGCATTTTGACAGTTTCATATATTTTCTATAGTATTCACCATGGAGAATACACAAGGAGACAAAACCCTTATGGGGAAAATGACAGGAAAGGGATGGGTAGAAGAAACTAAACTTCTAGTTCATTTTTGGCCACAGATGTCACCTTTGTCCGATGTACCCCACATGAAATTAATAAAAATTCATTGGAAACATCAAAAATTGATTAATTACGAATAATCGCATTGATATAAATTAAATTTAGAAGCTGGTAAACAGCTGTAAGCTGGTAAACGTAAAATATATTAGTAATAAACGAAGTTTGCCATGAACCGGATAAATACAATCGGCCATGTTTTTTGGGGTACATTTGACTGCAGCGCCACCAATAATCAAACAAAAATTTACAACACGTAGTTTTGTCTCCTTGTATAGCCTCCATGGTACTCACCTTAGAATATAGAACTACAGGAAAGGCCCTCGCGTATAAAATCCGTGTATGGGAGCGTAGTGAAATCTGGGGTCAGTCGACTGTCAAATTGGCATAATTGTGGGTCAGTTGAATGTCAAATTTTCTCGCGGCACTTTCTTTAAAACGAGTTTTTCTATAAAATTTATTTACAGCTTTTTAAAAAACTAATATCAAAAAAGAAAGAAAGTTTTAAGAATTTGTTTTTAGTGTAATTGAAGTTGTAACGAGTGAATTTTCAGTGAAAAAAAAGAACAATGAAGTGTGCAGTTTGAATTCCACTACGCTAAAATTCTCCGAGGGCCCTTCCTGTAGTTCTATATTCTAAGGTACTCAATTTCACGCTACAGGCACCTTTAGGGCCGAAACCCGAAACACATCCAGGCGTGGTTTGAACACATTCAAGGCTGAAGCTGGCTGCAAGAATATCCAACCTATACGTTTAAATGGGATTGAACACATTAAAACTTGCCTCGCAAATTCAGGCCTCGGCAAAGATGGCCGCAAGGCTCGCCTCTGTCGGAATTCCGGCAATGTTGGAATTTGAATTCGGCCGAGGCTCTAGTTTGCTTTTAGCATTTGAACTTTGAGGTTGGGATTTTGTTTGCGAGTTTGTATTGATAAAAATAACAATGAAACCAGGCCAACTAATTTTATTTTATTTAAATGATTTGCAAATTTTACACTTTTTACGAATCGCTAGCAAATTTGACAACTGTCATCAGCTGGGCTGATTGTGTTTTATGTATTCCGCGGACGGCTCTGTAGCTCGCCTCAAGGAAAGCTTTGAGAGATTAGTTTAAAACCAGCCTGGATGTGTTTCGGCCCTTACGGTTTCCGTGGCCCCGCTGTTTGACGATGGATTTTGATAAAGCACCCCATAATAAGACGAAAATATATAATAAAATTTTTCAATATCTCGTTTACTTTTCGAGCAATTGACACTTGAAGTTTGACGTTTTGAGGTATTTCCCAAAGGTTTTTAGTTATATCAAAACTACGATTTCATGAATTTCGATGCAAACCCCCAAGACAAGACGAAAATGTAAAATGATTTTTTTCGATATCTCGCTTCTTTTTTGAGATATCGATACTTGAAGTTTTAGGTATTTTCAAAAATATACTACAGCGTTAATCATTTCAAAAAAATACTAACAGGTAATTGAAGGCAGGGGTGGGGGCTTTTTTTGGGGGAATATAAGGAAAATAACTGAACATTTTTAATTTTATAATTTATGTTGTCGCGTGGCAGATTGTTTTTAAATGAAAAATTGACTTGGAAAATTGAGAATTTATTGTTGTGCGATTTTTTACAAAGAATTTATTGCTGTGTGATTAAAAATATCTTATAGTGAGCTGTCAAATAAAAAGTCTGTCACTGCTTTACTTGGATCTGATACAGACGGCAGAATTCTGCTTATGCCGCTGCTCAAAAAACGTGGGCACTCACACAAAAAGAATTTCACTATGGTAGAATTCGGCGAGAGCCCTTCCTGTAGTTTTATATTCTAATCGAAAAATATAGACTTACCCCGTTAATGATTTGGTTGAAAAGTTAAGGCGAAGTTGAGTTGAAATTTCGACCACCGTATATGATGTCGAGTAGAGTTCACTTTGGGTTGAAATAGAGTTGAACTGATATCAAAACATAATCTCAAATTTTTGTGTGAAATTCTCATTTATAGATACGATAGCCTCTTTTTTAATTTTTTTTCTATATTTTAAAATATTTCTGATTTCCTATAGAGTTTTCCATCAAAATGATGAAGGGAATTTTGTTCCTTCATTATTTGTAGCATAGTTTTTATTTCTTGATGCTCCCACACTTCTCTAAAGGCCCAAACATATAGCAGAAACGAAAACGAACCGAAATGAAAAGAATGACATAAATCGTGTGAAAGATATAAAGGTCCAAACATATACCAGAAACGAAAACGAACCGAAACGAAAAGAATGAAATCGTATGAAAATGTATGAACTCGCTTATATAAACGAACAGAACCGAATCGGAACGAATGATATAAATTTATTTTATTTCGGTATTCGTTTCAGCAATTCAGCCCGTTACTTTGACAGTTCGACAGACAGTTTGTTTTCGAATTTAAAGTAGTTCAAAGAACGAAAAATGAGTTATTTTAAAAGAATGCAGTCAATACGAGGTGAAAAAATTTAAATTATGATTTCTCTTGTGATTTCTCGACAACCGCCATAAATTATATCAATTGTATAATATATGTATTTATCGAAAATAAAAAACTCTTCTACTCCAAGCACAACTTATCAACAAATGTCAAGAACCGATTCGCTCGCACCTATATAATCGCTATCATTTTCAAGTTCATTTCGTTTTCGTTTCGGTTTCTTTTCGTTTCTGCTATATGTTTGGGCCTTAAATTTATTTCATTTCGGTATTCGTTTCAGCTATTAAGCCCGTTACTTTGACAGCTCGGCAAACAGTTTGTTTTCAAATTTAAAATAGTTGAAAGAACGAAAAAGAAGTTATTTTAAAAGAATGCCGTCATTACAAGGTGAAAAAATTGGCATTTTTATTTCACTTGCGATTTCTCGACATCCGCCATAAATTATACAAATTGTTTAATATATGTATGTATATATCGAAAATAAAAAACTCTTCTACTCAATGCAAAACTTGTCAACAAATGTCAAAAACCGATTCGCTTAGACACCTACAGTGAATCAAAAAAGTTTAGGCACATCTCTATTTTCAAAGTTGATTTGTTAATAACTTTTTTTCCACTCCACTTACAAAAATAATTAGGACACCATTTTCAAAAAGGAACATTTTATTAAATATTTAAAAAAGACATATTTCATATTTCATTTTTTTAACGTTATAAAGATATAAAAATGAAAAAAAGGCGTTATTTTAACTCAAAAAAGTCTAGGCACACTTTGAGGGTTTTGCTAAAATAACGGTAATTCGTCTAATTTTTTTACATCTAACAATGTAAGATTATCCTTGCTCTTTGCTACTTTGGTCTTGATTTGGTTTTAAGTGTTTGAAATAAGTGTGATTGTGATTGATGAGCAAAATGGCCAGTCGTACAGAAATTCCGGTTGAAGTGCGTAAAATTATAATAAATCTTCACGTACAGCAAAAGTCTTATCGCGAAATAGGCAATATAGTGAAGAGGCCATATTCAAGTGTACGGAACATTATTAAACATTATATAAATACTGGAAAAATAGAGCGTGAGAGCAGATCTGGGCGGCCAAAAAAATTTACACCACGACAGGAGCGGATTGTAACAGCTGCAGTGGTTGAAAATCCTAAGCTTTCGGCTGTAAAATTATGCAGTGAATTAGAGCAAAGATTTAACCAAAACTTCGATCCTCAAACAATTCGAAATACGCTAAACAGAGCTGGTTATCATGGACGAGTTCCTCGGCGTAAACCGTGCCTTTCGGTTGTGAATAAGAAAAAAAGGCTGGAGTTCGCTAAACTTTATGTTAATCAGCCAGAATCATTTTGGAATAGGGTTGTGTTTAGTGACGAATCTAAATATAACCAATTTGGTTCAGACGGGGCACAAAAAGTTTGGCGAAAAGCAAACAAAGAGCTCCAAGAAAATAATATTCTTAAAACGGTGAAACACGGTGGGGGTCATGTCATGGTGTGGGGGTGTATGGCGGCATCTGGAGTGGGAAATCTTGTCTTTATTGATGACCGTATGGACAAGAACCTTTATTTAAGCATTTTAAAAGAAAACCTTTTTCCTAGTGTTCAAAAGTTGGGGTTGGATCAGAAAACATTTTATTTTCAACAAGATAACGATCCAAAACATGCGTCATATCTTGTACAGGAATGGCTAATCTACCATTGCAAGCAATTGAAAACACCTCCACAATCGCCAGATATGAACCCCATAGAGCATCTTTGGGGTTTACTTGAAAAAAAAATAAGGACTCATCACATAACGTCAAAGAGCACTCTTAAAGAAGCCGTACGCACAGAATGGGCCAATATAACACCAGAGGAGACATCGAACTTAGTTCAAAGTATGCGTAGACGCTTAGAGGCAGTTATCAAGGCCAAAGGCGGTTCAACCAAATATTAGATGTTAAAACAATAGTAGAACTACCGTTATTTTAGTAAAAACCACAAAATGTGCCTAGACTTTTTTGAGTTAAAATAATGTCTTTTTTTCATTTTTATATCATAACACCGTTAAAAAAAATAAAATATGAAATATGTTTTTTTTAAATATTTAATAAAATGTTCCTTTTTGAAAATGGTGTCCTAATTATTTTTGTAAGTGGAGTGGAAAAAAAGTTATTAACAGATCAACTTTGAAAATAGCGATGTGCCTAAACTTTTTTGATTCACTGTATATAATCGCTATAATTTTCAAGCTAATTTCGTTTCGGTTCGTTTTCATTTCTGCTATATGTTTGGACCTTTAGCCATTGTCAAAATTGAATTTCCACTGTTATTATTTAGTTAATATAGAAAACAAGCAAAAAAAAACAAAAAAGTTATTGCGTTACAAAGTTATGCGTGAACATGACCAAAAAAATACTTACGCGTCGAATTGAAATCCTCCTCCTTTTTTGATATTGGTTAAAAAACGCGCTTCAAAACAAACGCCGAATGCCAGACTTCACGGATGGTTAACAAACAAATGTCTCTTCAACCCAATTACAAGTCAACCAGCTTATATGAAATTTCGACTCGACCCAGGTAGTAGAGCTGAGTTGAGTTGAGTGGAGCCAGCTTTTTCTTTTTTCTCACGGTTTCCGATTCTCCGAAGAGAAATATCAAACTTTGGTAAAAAACATTTTTTTATCCGAAGCTTCCCGGACCCGCAAATAAATGATTTTTGGGGATAATTTTGATGAATTTTGGGGGTGCAGCCCAGCTAGCACAGATTTCAATTTGTAACAAAAATATGTTACACTTGGGCTGTAATCCAGTTTTTTTTAAACAAATTTAGTCACGTATAGGTTAAATTATTGTTAATTAAAATTAGCATTTTGCAACAATTCATCTTGTTCAGTTACACTACAGTTTTAATTTTGTTACGGAAAAACGAACTTGGTGTGAAAATGTTCCATAAAAGTTGCAAAAAAAGATGTCATATTTAAATTAAATTGACGTTAATAAAACATTTCGTTTTGTAGCACATTTCAAAAATGTTATTGTATTGTAAATGTCATAAATAGAGTAACAACTTAGCAACCTTAATAGCAGGAACACAATGCTTGCCATAAGCCGTGGGCTATGAAAGCTTTATCGCTCTCAAATCATGCCATCGCTGTCAATCGTGAAACTAAAATTATAATAGAGCAAAGCAATATCGTAGGCGATGAAAAAAAATTTTCTTCCTGTCAAATGAGTTTCAAATTTGAATTGAAACTAATTTAAACTAATATGCGTTTTTTAACTTTAAAATAAACCACCCTCAAATTTAAAATTAACATGGAATGTCTGGTGAAGGTGGTGGCTATTATACGCACCAGAATTTGTCGAAAAGTTACCTTTCTTGTCATGATAGTAAGGTTTTGTTTGTTAACAGCGGTGTTTTTTTGTTTGTATACATTGGTAGAACTGTAAGCGTCAACCACAAAATAGAAATAGGTTCTAATTTTTGTGGCCATGGTTATGGTCGCTTAGCCGGTAGTTTCATTTTGTTCGTTCCTTTGTAGATACATGGTGTCTATTATTTGACAACGAAAAGCTTTCATAGCCCACGGCTTATGGCGAGCATTGTGTTCCTGCTATAATGTGACTAAGCTGCTATATGTTTTTATCAAGTAAATATTACAACTAAATGTTCAAAACGATGCAGTGAGGTTATTAATTTGTTGCAATGATGTAAGAAAAAAGCGGATCGAACTTATAAAATTCATTTAGTTACAAGAACGCTGAAGGGAGGTTTTTATTCATTTACCAGAACTTTGGATAAAATCTGTCAAAAAGCTTTATGCTCGCCATATTTTCCGTCGTTCTATATTTTTCCTACATCATGCAGTTTTGTTTGAAAAAGTCAAATGCGATTTTCTATATTATTTTATATTGGGTGCCTTCCATTTAGACACAGAAAGACACAGTTGTGTCTAACAACCGTCGTGTTTAAATATATTTCACCCGGCGGTGCACATTTTTCAAACTGTGAAATTAAATTTTAGCCAATATATGAAATATGTATATAAATTTTAAAATAATTAAAAGTCAAATGTGACAGTTACTATTTCATACTCCCATAGAATGCGGTGCTTTACAAATGTATTAAAAAAACAGTATATAGAAGGCAATTTTTTTTAAAACCAATTTATTATACAGAGAAAGATATACATTATATAAGTTAATTTACTTTATTTAAAACGAGGAAAAAAAATTAAAATAAAAACGAAATAAAATTTCTTTGATGTGGTTTGCTTTATTTCCACCTTAAGACTAAATATAAAAATTGGTTTTACTTAAATGCTAACTTATAATTTACCTATGGCCTAAATATCGCATTGCTGATTTAACAATTTCGATTATTCTTGGAAGACGCTGGGTCAGCAGCGCGTGTTCGAAATTATTGAAAATGCTGGAAATGCGGATTTAGCATTTCCGCCAAAGTCATTGCGAAATTTGAGTTGACTCCGTTAACTGTTTATTGTTGACGCAGTTAACTGCTCCCTCCTAAGAATCGATTGTCCTCAATCGAGGTACTAGAAATATGGGATGTCGTTGAATTTAATTCTAGGGATGCTGTTGCCCGTACTATTTGCTTCTGTGGGATATGCAGAGGTGGCATCTTGCGGTTGATGTTGATTCGTCTCCTGGATAATCACTTTCATACTGGCTCGCCCTTTGTTAAATCGCTTTATAACAGTGATGATGGTGGATACTATTGCAATCGTGCCAATAAGGCTGTACGTCACGAACTGATGTATGGTTGTTTCTACCTGTAGTAATTCTATTGTCCTAGTATTGTTAATATTCAGCTCGTCCATCATAGGAAGGGATAACATCTTGCGATACTCTCTCTCTCTTTCGGTGTAGGTTGTAGGATTGCTGGGAGTGCTTCATGGCCCGAAACTTCTCTTGATACGAATATTCGTCCTTCAATGTTTAGGGTTAGGTTGTGAAATTTTACCAAGTAGGTCCCGTTGAGAATTTGAGATGTTCCTTCTACTTCAAGGCTTCCGTTAAAATTATTAAGGAGGATTATACCTGGTGAGACTTCTTCAACTGTGGGTAAGTGCTGGCTGCTCATCACATTGCAGGCGGCTCTCTGGCTTTGTAGTAAATTTGGGATGCATTCGGTGTTGGTTAAATCAGCAATATCTTCGCTCTTGCAAATAGAAAGATGATTATAAATTCTACAATTTCTTACAATTCCTAAAATTTCCTCTTTATTTTTTAGTACATTACCATAAGACAAATCGGTAGCTACATTATTTCTTTTAACAGGTTTTAACAATAAATTTTGATATTCTTTATTAGTGGTTATCGGAATGTTCACAATGTATAAAATTGATATGGAATTGGTGATTATTTTAATTTCTGAAAAATTTAAAGCCTCTTCTATGGTTTCAAATGGTAAATTTTCTTTTGTAATGGTACTTATTGCTACTGCTATTTCTCTTTTTGACAGTATTAGAGAGTTGATAATTCCTAATGTGGCCCAGTGTATGGCATGGTTTATGTTTGTTAAGTCTTCTTTAATTATTTTCAATTTGTATTTAATATTTGTTATTACATTTTCAATAAAAGTTTTTTCTTCCTTTAGTTCTTTCTGAACTGCGTTAATTATTCTACTAATATTATTAATCCTATCTTGATATAAATTGTTTACTACTACCTGTTTATTATTGTTATTTAATGCATCATTTATTTTATCTTTAATTGTTATAAAATCTTCGTGGTCGGGCTCCCCGCGATCCACTTCCAGGCTGTTCCTATAAAGTCTAGTGATCTTTTCACCTTTTTAGGTTTCAAATTGGCTATTAAGTCTTGTATTTGCTGCACCTCATGATTAAGGTAGGGATGCAAGGAATGGTTTCTGTAGTTGTTGATCGTCGGTATCATTTCGGTTATGCTACGTTCGTATTGTGTCACGTCAATTACATGTATCAGTTTAAAGTTCCCTGTCTGTACTCGTGCTTGTCCTGCGTATATGGATATAATTTGCGAGTTGGAGTAATCCAAGATCTGAATTTCACGTCCGACGTGGTGGAGGAAGTACCTGAAATAGTAATTTTAATTAGTTCCTAATATTGCTTTTATGGACAGTTTTTCCGGATTCTGTTATAACAGTAGAATTGGTGTTTACTTTAACGATTTCCTTCCGATATCTTATTGTGAGCTTAGAGCCTATTCTTTTGTTATGTTTGACATAAATTATGTCTCCAGGTTGATACTGTTTTGCCGGTTTTCTTTTCTTGTTATGGTGTTTTAAATCTCTTTCTTGTTTTTTCCTAAGCTTTTCAACATTGCCTTCTCTTATCTTTTCAAACTCCTTTGGGTCTATGTTTGGAACACGTCCATACAGTAGTTCGATAGGTTTTTTCCCAGTGGTGGAATGTATCGTAAAATTGTACTCGTTGACGGCGCGTTCCAAGAGTTGGTCGAACGGTTTGTCGTACCCATCAGCTTTTAGGCACCTCATTATTTCAGATAGTGTTGAATGAAAGCGTTCGATCTGTCCATTGACTTCACTCTTATATGGAGGGGAGCGGAACACTGTTACATGAAATTCATCTTCAAGCATAGATATAATAGATATCGAATTAAGAGCTTTCTCATTATCAACGATGACGGCTTGGGGGACACCGAAGTAGAATAGGATATCTTGAAGAGGTCTTTTTATGTGCTGGACTGCGCGAGATTCTATTAATTTGGTTATTGCAAATTTAGTAAATTTGTCTATGGCTGTTAGGACTAATTTTTTTTCCGTGGAAAATATGTCGATGTGAAGAGTATGACCAGGATAGGTAGGAATAGGTGTTGGGTTAATTTCGATGTTGTTTGGATGTCTTTCGTATTTGTTTCCCTTGCAGATAGAGCAATTACCTACAATTCTTTTTATCTTCGCAGCCATCTTCGGGAAGTAATATTTTTGTAGTACTTGTAGTCGGTTCTCGTGTGCGTTCCTATGAGCTCGTCGGTGTTCTGTCCTTATTATGTCTTCTTGTCGGTCTTCGTTCTCAATGTCTTCTACAATTGTTTGCGTGAATCTAATTTGGCAATTTTTGAAGTGGATGGGGTAGATTCCTTGTATTTTTCCCATGATAGGTTCACTGGTTAAAAGTCCATTTACTATAGAGGGGTTGAGGTATTTTCTAAAAATTTTAACTAAATCAGATTCAGAATAATTTTGTTGTGTTATTATGTGTCTATTGTACTTGGAGAAGAATGTTTTAATTTGATAACTACTTTCATCTCCAATCTTTAGAATGATTTGGTTCTGATATGCATTTACGGGTGTTTCTACGGTTGGGATTAGATTATGGGAAGAACTCTCGTCACTGTGGATAGTTGGTGTTAGAGAGTTCACGTGAGTTTTTGGAATTAATCGTGACAGTGTATCCGCTACTACGTTGGCTTTCCCCGGTTTGTACTTTAGTTCGTAGTTGTACTCCTCGAGTGCTGCTTTCCAGCGCTTCATCTTGCTATTTGTATTTTTGCTACTAAGAGCGTACGTTAGAGGCTGGTGATCTGTAAATATGTTCACCTTTCGGGAGCCGTAGAGATAATTTCTTAGCGTTCTCAATGACCATAGGATGGCTAACATTTCTTTTTCATTAGTCGCGTAGTTTTCTTCTGTTTTGGTCAATGTTCGAGAGAGGAATGTTATAGGTTTGTTATCCTGAGATAACACTGCTCCGATTGCGTAGTCCGAAGCGTCTGTAGTCAGTTCGAAATCCTTTTCAAAGTTTGGATGCGCAAGAACTACTTCTTTTGATGTGAGAGAAGTTTTCAGGTTGTTAAAAGCTTCTAGCGCATTCTTGTCGAGTTTGATGGTTTTGTTTTTCGACGAATTTTTGGACACTCGTCCATCCTCCCCTCTTAGAAGGGATGTCAGGGGTTTTGCTAACTTCGCATAGTCGCGGATAAAACGTCTGTAATACCCCGACATTCCTAAAAAGGAACGTAATTCCTTAAGGTTTGTGGGTGGGGGTAAATTGACTATGGCTTGAACTTTTTTTGGGTGGGCTTTGATTCCGTCTGATCTTACGATAAAACCTAGAAATTCAATTTCGGTCATTAAAAATTCACATTTGTCCAGTTGGACCTTAAGGTTGGCCGACTCAAGCGTTATGAAAATTTGTTCTAAGTTTTGGAAGTGCTCCTCTTCATTTTTCCCAAAAATTACTATGTCGTCTATGTAAACATAACACCTTCTACCAATATGTTCCCTTAGGATGTCATCAAGGGCTCTTTGGAATATTGATGGAGCGTTCTTGAGTCCAAATGGAAGTCGCACGAACTCGTACTTGCCGTTATTAATAGAAAACGCTGTCTTCTCTATGTCGGACTCTTTAAGGGGGATCTGATGGAAGCCGCTTTTAAGATCTATGATCGAAAAGTACTTGTTTCTCCCTAGGTTTGCTAAGACTTCGTTGATTTCTGGGATTGGGTACCGGTCTGGAATCGTGATCGCATTTAATTTGCGATAGTCGATCACCATTCTGTATTTTTTCTTCCCGGATGCGTCCATTTTCTTTGGGACGATCCATACGGGGGCGTTGTATGGTGACTTCGATGGCCTTATGATTCCTTCGTCAAGGAGTTCTTCAACTTGCCTTTCAACCTCGTTTTTTAATGCCATGGGATATGGATAGGTTTTGGAGTAAACAGGCGTATCCGTGGTGGTCCTAATTTCGCCTTTTATGGTGGTTGTGAACGTCAATTTCTTGTTCGGATCTGCAAAAAGCTGTGGACATTTCCTAACAAGGCCATGGAGAACTTCATTCTGTTGTTTCGTTAGGTGGGAAGTGCGCACGTTAATACTATTGACATTCTCGGAGGAATGCTGCTTGAGAGGAATTTTTATATTTGAATGGATAGTCATATAATCTTCTTTAGTATGGATGATTGCGTTTAGTTCACGTAAGGTGTCATTACCAAGGATTCCATCGAAAGGTATTAGACTTGGTAAGATGAAGAATTTAATTTTTTTATTGAGACCGAATGGGTCGAAGAGTGTGTGGTGTGTGATCTTAATATGACCAGCGGGAGAATTCGCGAAAAATGGCTTTTTGTTGGGAATGGGATTTCTAATGTGGCGTGGTTGAACATAATTTTTATTGGACCCGGTATCTACTAAAAATTTGGTGTTCTCTCCGCTTCTCTTCTTGTATTCGAAGTAAGGGAGCGAAGAGTTCTTTAATCTAAAAAATATATGTCATCGAGTTCCTCTGTTGGGTCGAAATCTGGGTTATCCATTGAGGCAACGTATTCGGTAAGAGATTGTCCATCTTCGTTTTGGGGATCATCGGGGTACGAGTCTTGGTCTTGTTCGTGGTTTTCGTCTTGTTGTCTGTTATTTCCGTCAACATGGAATATTCGTTGCTGTTTGTTCGGGTGGTGGACCTGGTGCGATGGTGAGGAGTGCCCTCGTTTTGCTGCCTGTTGTTGGTTATTTGGCCTGTTCATGTAATTTACCTGTCTAGTTCGCATACTTCTGTCAACATCCATCGGCTCAGGTCTCCGTTGAGGAGCGGAATGCCTAGGAGGTGGCGTCGGATGGCGTTCATGAAATGATGGCCCGGAAGGCTGTCGAGGATCTTGCAGTAGTTCTGGGAAGAAGTGTTTCCTGGGCGAAGGTACTGGTACGACTGGACGATAAGGAACTTTGTTCCTGGGTGGTGGGAGTGGTGGTTGAGCTCTACGCGGAGTGTTGCTGCTGTTCGCGTACTGCGTCCTATAATCAACATTCTGAAGTTTAAGGCATAAATGCAGAGCTTGTGGCAAGTCTACAGGCTCTTTTATGCTGAGGAGGCGTGGTAAGTCTCCCCTTAGACCTCTAACAAAAGTATCCAATGCCTTATCGCGATATGCTTGGGTCATATTATTTAATGATTCGTTACCCATATCCATGCAAGAAAGTTTATTTAATATAAGAGAAAGGTGTTGGTAGACCTCTTGGTAGAATTCTTGTGTTGTTTTATTACCTTGAATGAGGGTGGTCATCTGGTACTCCAACGTTCCCAGATCTCTCTTATCGGCATAGTGAAGGGTTAAACACTTCGAAATCTTCTTCCAATTTAATGGAGTATTATAAGATTCAAGAGCGATATCAGCTTGACCGATAATTTTGTTCCTTATAACACTAAGAATGCCGTAATATTTCGTAGAACCTTTCAAATGGTCGTAGATAGTGAGAACTCTATCCACACTCTTCTTCCATGAGCTGAATTCTCCCGGTTGTCCCGAGAATTCCCTCAAACTCTTTACAATATCCGGAATTTTGTCAAGGTCTCTTAAAGTTCGGTCTGTACTAGTGTCTATCGTCTGGTCTGTGTCATTGTTTATGTCAGTACTTGGGTTAATAATTCTGTCTATAATTTGCCGACCTTCACTATTTAAAACATCAGAAACTATTCTAGCAATCTCTTCTCTAAGACTGTTTAAATTCAAAGCAGCACCAGAGCTTGCACTACTGGTACTAGCAGTACCTGCTGTGAGGACAGGTGGACGGATAGTATTATTAGTTGGAGTACTCATTTCGATGAAAAGATCACTTTCAGACGATTAGCACAATAATTGGGAAACTGAATAATTCGTCACAATAACTGATAATTTTTTCTTTAAATATTTTCCTAACCAACTCAATAGATATTTCAAAAGTTTCAGTAACGTGAGTAATTTTTTGTAAATAGTTCCCTTTAAAATTTTGGACAAATTCGTTTCAACGAAAATCTAAATTTTCTTTGATAAAATTAATTTTCTTGATAGTAATTTAAATCAAAATTTTTCACCAATTCCTTTTAATAAAATTCTTTTTTAAAAATTCTCTATATAATAATTTCTTTGAAAGATTTTGTTACTTCAATTTGCACCAAAAGTATTTCGAATAATTTTTCCTTCGAATAAAAAAATTTTTCTCTAATTTTTCATAAATTCGTTTAAAACTTCAATTAAATTTCTTTAAAAAATTTCACTTGATCTTTAATAATTTAAGCTTTTTAGCATTTTTTATTTCTAGTATTTGTGGTAAAAATATATTTTTTTCCTTTTCTTTATTTAATAAAAATCAATCTTAATAACTTACATTAATAAGAAAGTGGACAGCATCTTACGTTGAGTCCTAATACGTGCTTTACCCGGTGATTATGTTGCTAATTGTAGCTCTTTGCACGTGGGATGGGGACCAGTGGTAGTCTTCCTTCAATCCTGTGTGGTTGGCTGCTCCTCGGTCTGGAACTCCTGTTTGCCGCTTCCGCTGCTACTTGGGGGCCTTTTACCACAACTTTCAACTGCTGGTTTCGCGGTGTTTTAAGCCGTTAGTTGCTACCTTGTTGAGATCGTCTGTGTCCTCAACCTGTGATAATTTCTCAAGATTTGTTTTTCTCCCTGCTTTCACAGATCACTGAATTAAATAACCCGATTTTAATATCACAAGTAAAACCGAAGGATTTTCAAACTAATCTCACTTCTGGTCCCTGCTCGGGCGCCAGTTAATTTACTTTATTTAAAACGAGGAAGAAAAATTAAAATAAAAACGAAATAAAATTTCTTTGATGTGGTTTGCTTTATTTCCACCTTAAGACTAAATATAAAAATTGGTTTTACTTAAATGCTAACTTATAATTTACCTATGGCCTAAATATCGCATTGCTGATTTAACAATTTCGATTATTCTTGGAAGACGCTGGGTCAGCAGCGCGTGTTCGAAATTATTAAAATGCTGGAAATGCGGATTTAGCATTTCCGCCAAAGTCATTGCGAAATTTGAGTTGACTCCGTTAACTGTTTATTGTTGACGCAGTTAACTTATATAAATTTCACAAAAAAACGTGGTGTACTTTGGCAATTATCGCATTTTTGAAATTTAAGTATTATAAAGTTAAATAAAAAAGTAACGGTGCATGAGTGCCAATTTTTTTCAAAAAAATAAATTGTCCACATAAAAATATACAATATGTGTAAATTTCATCAATATTGGTGAAATAATATAGAAATTATGACCTGTTCAATTTTTGAAATTTGGAAGTGGAATTACAAGATAACGGGACTTGGCCGACACTTTTTATTAACATACCTGAGGTGTACATAATTAACTGTACCTTGTGTAAAAATTTCATCAAAATCGGGTGTGGAGGAGTTAATCTGAATATTTTCCAAAAATGTTTCTAACAAAAATTTGATATTTCTCTTCGGAGAATCAGAATCTGTAAAAGAATGGGGGTTGCCATTTGAAATGTTAGATTCACCCCCACTTTTTTCACGATCACTTACCCTTCACGACCGTTGTCGGACTTTTGCCGCACCCTGTATTTCTTAAAAATCTGGATTTTTTTAAACCAATTTAAACCTTAACTATTTCATTTTTTTAATTGCATATTATCGTTTCCTTATACTTTTCTATTACCTTGTTTATGCGTAAGACGGTTTAAGCTTAAAATCGGCTTAAGACGAATTGCCTGTATGAACAGATTCGGATTCTCTTTCAAACAATTGAAAATTTACGTTCTCTATTATGCATTAAAATAACCGTAATAACCAACCGAAGTAGAGTGAGATTATTCTTTTAATGTAAAGCCTGAAACAGAATCAATGCAGTGTGCAGTATGCAGTGTTGTTTACTGATTGTCAAAAATTACAGCACTGCGTCTTATAACGAAATCAACCCAGTGCAGTGTTTTCAAAGCTTAAACGTCAAAAAAATTAAAACTAAATTTTATGAAAAAAAGAGACAGTTTTATATACTTTTTATATTTTCTACGTTAAGAAAATTAACTTTATTATAAAAATAGTGTAAAAAAATTACTTCATTATAAAAATAAATAAAAAACAGAACAATTCCATTTAACAAACATGTGAAACTATAAACTATTGTTAACTAAAACAATATATAAATCATTTCACTCATGTGCAATTCTTAATTTATGTCTTGAAAAATTACTGCCACTTAATATCACTTTTATAAATATTTGTGAGGTTAGAAAATTAAACTTGAAATCACACACTGCACAGTAAATTTAGAAATTAGCCTAAACCTGCAGTGCAGTATTCTGCTTCTCACTGCCCTGCATGCAATTGTGTTCCGGGTAGTAGAAAAGCACGAAACCAAACTTTGACAGGCGGTGCAGTACACTGCACTGCGTTGATTCTGTTTCAGGCTTAAGACCAAAATCAGCCATTTTGAAAACTCCTTACACATAGACCTGATCTACACGACACGTTTTTTGCTGCATAAAGCACGAGTTTTTGGGAGAGGGAAGCTGAGGGACCGAGAGGGACTGCCATCACGGGTAGACCTGATTTACACGACACGTTTTTTGCTCTGCCTTATCAAGAATTCTCTTTTTAGTTACGCGCGTGCCCACCGCTGTAGGGTTATACGATGAAGTTTTTAACGTGCGTCAAAACTGACACATTGTTGTATTTTAACAGCGTGATGTTTGTGTGGCTGTGCGTTTGTATGACGAAAAAGGGAGAAAAGAAAATCAAGAAAACGTCTGCTGTGAGTGGCACACTCTGTTAAAACACAACAATGTGTCAGCTTTGACGCACTTTAAAAAGTTCATCGTATAAACCTACAGCGGTGGGCACGCACGTAACACAAAAGAGAATTCGTGACAAGGCAGAGCAAAAAACCTGTCGTGTAAATCAGGTCATACACACAATAATTCGTCTTAAGCTGAAATAAATTAAGCTTGAGACGAATTTCGACTTAAGACTATTTATACGGAGCCGGATACTATGATTACATGCATTACTTGAAGTCGGCTTCAAGTAGACTTAAAAGTCATGGAACCTCAGATCGACTTCAAGTCGGTCCAAAAAATTGGTCGGATCGACTTGAACTAGCCATGTAACCCCTGCTTCGGCGCTTGAGTTTTGAAATTAGTTCTCCGTTGATTGTGCAATTCACTTCCTGTGCAATTCACTTAATAAATTTATTTTATTGATATGAGCTGCACATAAAATTGTTTCTTCCAACACGTATTTCGCGGCAAATTTTTGCGAAGTGTCAAATATATTTCAAGCCAGCTTGAAGTCAAGCTCTCAAGTAGGCAAACTGTCGCCGCGGATTAAACTGTCAGTACACTTTAGCGTAGAATTTTTTTCATTGTTGTTTACAATAAACTTTGACGTTTTAATCCGAGCAGATGCGTTATTATAACCAGGCAATTTCCTATCCGATCCAATGCGTTTTTTTTGACATTTCAATCCGCTCATTATAATTGAGCCTTTAGTATGCCGAAATTCGGCTTAAGGCCCAAACATATAGCAGAAACGAAAACGATCCGAAACGAAAAGAATGAAATAAATCGTATGAAAATGTATGAACTCGGTTATATAAACGAACAGAACCGAATCAGAACGAATGATATAAATTTATTTCATTTCGGTATTCGTTTCAGCTATTCAGCCCGTTACTTTGACAGTTCGACAGACAGTTTGTTTTCGAATTTAAAGAAGTTGAAAGAACGAAAAAGAAGTTATTTTAAAAGAATGCAGTCAATACGAGGTGAAAAAATTTAAATTATGATTTCTCGACATCCGCCATAAATTATATCAATTGTATAATATATATATTTATCGAAAATAAAAAACTCTTCTACTCAATGCAAAACTTGTCAACAAATGTCAAGAACCGATTCGCTCAGGTACCTATATAATCGCTATCATTTTCAAGTTCATTTCGTTTTCGTTTCGGTTTCTTTTCATTTCTGCTATATGTTTGGGCCTTTACGCATAAACAAGGTATATGTGGGCACCCAGGGCCAAAATTGGTCGATTCCCTTTGTAGACGTAGTGGGTGCCTTCCATTTAGACACAGAAAGACAATTGTGTCCGACACAGCGTGTCGCTCTGTGTCGTTCTGTGTAAGCCCAAATGGAACACATAAGTTCATGAAAAATCCGCCACGGCGCACTTTCCTCGTTTTTATTTTTGTTTGGCAAGTAAATCGTAAATTTTATGTTGATAATTTCTTTTAATTAATTACCCGACATCTTATAAATGCTGGGAATCTTAAAAATGAAACAATATTGTTGTAATTATAAATTAACGATCGCATTTCAATTGGCGAGGGTTGGTAGCATTGTCTTAGTTGTGCCCGGCTGTGTCTAGCTGTGTCGTTGATGGAACACTTCTGTGTCGGACACAGTGTAACACTGTGTCTCTCTGTGTCTAAATGGAAGGCACCCAGTGTAAACGTGCTCACTGACTTTTCGCAAGTTGGCTTTGTTCAAGCATAAGCCTATCCACACAATGAAACATCATTTATTAGCGTGCGTCAAAACAAAACCGTTTTGAATATTTGGTATTGGAGCCCTTGAATTTAGCATAATATTGTGTTTATTGCTGCGAGTGTTTAAAAAATAATGGTACCGACGCAAAAGGGTACGCCATTGCGGAGATCAGAAGTAGCGTCTTTCCGTACTCCCATTCAAACCCCAGTGATTGTAAGCAAACTGCGTTCCATTGTTGACTTAAACGTTCCGTGACACTAAATTGTCAGTGTAGCGATCCTCAAAGATTTTAGCTTTAAATTTTTTGTGTTAAAACTATTATTTTTGCTAATATATAATTACGTTTGTTTGAACAGAATGATGATGAAGAGGAACGCAGGCAGGCACGGAGAAGGACTGCTGGGCTTGATGAAAATACAACTATCGAAGATAATGAAACATTGAAAAGTTGTTTAAAAATATTCCACGAAAACGTAAATATTAGTTTTATTTGGGGTGTATATTAAATATTTATTTATAATTTGTAGAAATTGAGCAAGGAAAATGCTTGGTCTGTATCTCTTATTGACACTTTGTCAACCTTGTTGGGGAAGCATCATAAATCTATCAAAAATTTCAAAGTGGCTGGCTCTACCCTTGAAGCTTCCAGTAAAGTTTACGGATTGCGAGTGGATTCGGTCCATACGGATGTTATGCGAATGTCTTCTGGCCTTAATAAACGGAAATGTAAGATTTTTCATAAAGAAGATATGGTAATTCCTATTTTATGGATTTTAGATAATGAAGAAGATGGTAATAATGAAGATGAAACCAATCAGGAATCACAAACGCAAACCAATTCAGAACAGGAACCTAAGACAAAGCCCAGGAAGAAACGAAAACACTTACTTTCCACAATTACAAAAAATAAAGAAACAATCAATGCTGTGCTGGAAACTCATCTTCTTCCTGATCCCATATTCGCAAAATTAAACACAATAAGTGGGAGCATTAACAGTTCAAACAGATTACTTCAAAATAGTTTACCTTCTGTTGATTCGGAGCTTCAAAGAAAGTAAATATGCCTCTCAAATACTAAACATTTTTAGTAACACTATTTATTATAGAATGAGTCTTCCATTCTGGAACTCGAATTTTATTGAGGATTTAACCTACTTAGAAGAGTATGATTATTTGGAAGAGAAATTAGTAGAAATAAAAATGTTAGCATCGGTTAAAACAGAATCCTTGGTGCTACGACCACACTATACTGGTTATGTAATATCTGATACACCACTTGAGCAAGGGCAGGGTTCTGACCAAAATCATCATAATTCTTTAACTTCTAGTACCGATTTCACAAGATCTGCAGTAGATGCATTTGACCAAGATAATAATAATTCACAATTGGCAGTAGCTTTCGATATAAATGCTGATGTAGAACCTTTACCTCCTGACACGCAGCCATATGTTGATGTCGATATGGGTACGGTAGATTTTCGTTAGGTATAAATTTATATACCCTTTTTTATTATTATATTTTAGGGGATTTTGAAGAGCTCACTGCAGATGAACGAACGGCTATTACTAATTGTAGAGGTTTACGAAGAGCGCCCATTATAATCGAAGATATGCGACCGTTGGATTCAACATCTTCAAACTTAGAGTATTCTTATCGTCCTCTAACTAAAATAAGTCAGTTCTGGGCCGGTCCCTCACATTGGAAATTTAAAAACAACGCTAAAACCAGTCTTAGTTTAGCACAACGTTTTTCAACCCAAACAACCGAAAGAAGTAAAACACAACAAAATAAGCAAAGAAGGAAACTGATGAAATTGTCGTCTCAACATGTATCTTTTGGTGAAATTCATGACGATTTATTTCAAAAATTAATTCCAAATAAAAACACACAAAGAAAAACGAATGTACGGAAATGGGATGCGAGAAAATTAAAGCTACCTACAGATTTACAAATTGACCGAAATATTTTTGATGTTTATAAATACGCTCCCGGAATATTTGTACATGAGAAAATTGAGATTTCCACTCCTGAAATTCCAGCCCAATCTGATGATTTTAATCAAGATCATGACGAAGAATTTTTTGACAATGTACCTAATGTAATGGTGATGTAATTAACAAAGTTGATTTAAATTTTTTTTAAATTATCATTTTAGGGTGATTGTGCATCTGAGGATCCTGAGGGGATTACGCAACCGCCAGAAAGCGGCGAACAAATGAATCAGACTATTTTCGAAATAGCAACAGATTTTGTAGGAGCACCAGATAAGGTATTCTATTTACATCTAAGTATCGTAGATTGATTTATCTTAAGAATTTTTTAAAACAAAGTTATTTTGATGCGGCATATAAAAACCGACTAGATTATGCCAAATACTTGATCAGCAACTTTCTGCCATCTCCATCAAAACGCCATCCCTGCTTCGGAATCGAGCACCCAAAAGGGTTTCGCTAAGTTTATAAATGACTCAAAAGGATCGACTGGACCCCATAATCTTCTAATAACGCTCCTCCTTGTGGTTTTTTCTCAGTGTCATTTTTTACGTTCTCGATCCATCTTGCTCTTAGATGTTGTATCTCGTTCAGTTAAATTGTAACTCACCGTGCAGATGCATTTTTATACGCTTTATATTTTAGCTTCACCTGTAAGTATGTATGTATGTATGTTCTATGTAAACAAATCTTGCAACTTGATTTTGACCCACTTCTATATAACCGATCAACTTCAAATTTTGCACATATGCATAGTTCGCGTGACAATGCAATCTGACCATTTTGTAAGAAAATCAAGATGGCGGTTCCAAGATGGCGGTCGATTTTTGCTATTGTGTTCCCCGACCCCCAGACATGGGTATCAAATGAAACGGCATGACAGGTAGAATACAATTAGCTGTATGGCGTCATTCCAAATTCAAAATGGCGGCAAACAAAATGGCGGACTAGCTTTTTCTTTACAACCCACTCGATATGGGTATCAAATGAAAGGGTGTGACAATTAGAATACTATTATCTGTGTGGGGTCATTCCAAATTCAAAATGGCGACCAACACAAAATGGCGGATTATCTTTTTCTTTACAACCCACTCGGTATGAGTATCAAATAAAAGGATGTGATAATAGAATACTTTTCGCTGTGGGGCGTCTTTCCAAATTCAAAATGGCGGGCACCACAAAATAGCGGTTTACCTTTTTCTTTACAACCCACTCGGTATGGGTATCAAATGAAAGTGTATGACGAGTATAGTGTAGTACGCTTTGTGATATCGTTTTAAATCTAATATGGCGGTCACTACAAAATGGCCGAACACAAACATATAATAGACTAAAAAATAGAAAATAAAAAATATAGTTTAAAAAAACTAAAAAATGCGCTTTTATTTTAAAATGAACTAAAAAGTAAAAAATAATTTTGAATGTAAAGTTTTTATTGCTCCAGCCAGTATAAGAAAACAACCTACCTTTCGAAATCTAAAAAAGCGTGGGGCGCTAGCTAAAAGTTCCGGTGTTAATAAAATAAGAATATAGAGAGCGCCACGATTTTTTACATTTCGAAATGTAGGTTGTTTTCTTATACTGGCTGGAGCAATAAAAACTTTACATTCAAAATTGTTTTTTACTTTTTAGTTCATTTTAAAATAAAAGGGTATTTTTTAGTTTTTTTAAACTATATTTATACGCTTAGCTTGATCTGTATGTTGTATGTTTCATGTAAACAAATCTTACAACTTGATTTTGACCCACTTCCAGGTAACGGATCCACTTGAAATTTTGCACATATGTATAGTTCGCGTGACAATGCAATCTGACCATTTTGTAAAAAAATCAAGATGGCGGTTCCAAGATGGTGGCCGAATTTTGCAATTGTGCTCCCCGACCCCCAACATGGGTATCAAATGAAAGAGTATTACCAGTAGAATACAATTAGCTATGTGGCGTTATTCAAAATTCAAAATGGCGGACAACAAAAAATGGCGGACTACCATTTTCTTTACAACCCACTCGATACG